>CM052149.1:13709543-13858566 GCA_028455555.1 Augochlorella aurata
CGTTACCGAGTAGCCCGCGGTAATTACAATTTTCACAAACATCTAATATTTGCAAACGTGTAACGAAATTAAAAAGAAGAATTAAATTTTTTAAAAAGCCATCAATAGCTGTTCCACAGATTGCGCGTTAATTGCTATCGCGCTAAAGCTGGACGATCCGGCCGCGTCTCAACGGTTAAACAAGCGGAACTGATTGCTCGATCGGCCGTCCGAATACTTTTTATCGAATTAATCGCGCCGGTCGCGGTCGAGCCTGTGTATCGAAAAGCTTCGCCTCGGCATGAGTGATAATGAAGGGAAAGAGAGAAGCGCCGAGAAAGAAAGAGAGAGGCACTGGTAAAATCGTCGCCGGAACCGTGTTCGATAAGCGAAGTTTACGCGAACCGGTGTCGCTCGCTGTCTAATTTGGATTAAGAGCCGCCCGGTGTCGGAGAGAAATTGGACGAAGATTCGAGAGTAATTTCAGCCGGCTCTTTCAGGGGACGTTGAGAGCGTGGAAGATGAAAAATTGCCCTCTCAATGAACGAAGACGAGTGGGAAACGAGTTTTGAGACGTCCGATTGCGCGTCGACCTACATACAATATCAAATGTAGCAATTTATTGGGTGGCCGCTTAATTCCAATGCCTTCTATAGTATAGTACGTTTCTTCCGACCCAATATTTTTATTCCATGTCGTCCTTTTCATTTAGTATATCAGATTTTAGCAATTTATTAAATAGAATGAATTAAACGCAAACAGGTTTAGCAATGGAAATTATGGCATGGCAATTTTTCATGGCAAGGGCTTGAAACGCTCTTTTCAACACCATAGAACGTATCGAATGCCAGCAATTCTCGTCGACGTCCACGGTCGACAGCGACATCCTACATGTTCGAAGGCAGCAGTGGTCTGAAGCGAACTGGAAGAAACACGGAGAATGCTCGCCACTGGAAGCGTACGCTTCGGTCGGAATAATGATGAAAAATGGGCAAAAGATCGGGGAAAACCAAGGAAAAGAATGAAAAAAGGACGCGCTAGCCTCGGGCCGGGTTTCGGCAAGAATTTCGCGCGCCGGATTAGCCAGCGTCGAAAGTTATTTCCGTCGGAGCATAACCGTGTTCCGTTGCATGAACCGCGAGGAAACTCGCGATTGGTGAACCATCGTGCGCGTTCGTGTGAGCAATCGCTCGTTAAAATTCTCCGCGTAGAAATCTTTGTCTGAGAAATAATTAAAAATAAATCATCGGGAGATCCACGATCGATCATCCTAATTAGCCGATTATAAGATGCGCCGATAATAGCGTGGCGCGCTGGAAAGTATACATTTACGCTTCCAAACTTGACACGGTTAATATTTACACGAATTTATGCCATCGTTAAAAATATCAACAACGTAACATGATTTTTAAATGCGGCTTTCTAGTATCGCGGAGTTCCTGGTCGAACAATTCGTCGTTTTTGGAATAATTTTGGAACAATCGTAATTTTTGGTTCCCGCTTTTTAGAAATGTTTCGTTGGAAATCTGTGTTGCCGTCGAAATAGCTGATTGTCGGCAGCTAGGGACCGACGGTGACGCGACAGAAACTTTTCACTGCGGGCACCACGCGGAAACGAATCCTTCGAGCGGCCATCGGCGTAAATAAGCGATCAAATTCCCGAAGGCAAACAGTCGTGTCCACGTTTAAGTTATTTACTTCGGACGAGTTCACTCTTGAAATTCTACCTCCGTTTTATGAAACCTCTCGGAAGAATACTGTCCCGGCAGCTTTCGAGTCTTTCAACATAGAGGCAGAATAATACGACACGCGTTAATGCTCGCCCAGCAGGGAAGGGAAATGCGGATGTTATCCTAAACCCGTAACTGCCGAGGTGAAGTCCAAAGATTCCATGGAACTTTTCCAAACCGATGACGATTCGGCAATTAACCAGAGTCTACCGAGATCATTCTAGAGACCACGTTGGCGGCAAGCAACAGAAGTTGAGAAGTATAGTTTCGATTTATTCCAAATGATGCATCGACGTTCCGTTGATTCTTGCGATCTTTCGACCGTTTTCGTCTTCTCGTTTTCATCGTAAATGCATCGAATGCGCAGTCTAACAGCAAGGTCGTCTTGGCGAGACCGCGGAACGAAGGCGATATTTCGCACGGACTCTGGACACGGAAAGCATGGCGGAGTCCATTAATTTGACTCGCTGCCGCGGAGTTTATACGATCTCTGGATACCGTGGTGTGTAAATAATGGCAAATCTCGAGGGAAGGGGGCGTTTTTCCGGTGGGTTCCCGTTGGCCGGCGCGAGTCGCTCGCCGGAACGAGCAAAAGAAACGAATATCGATGAGCCGTCCCGCGGAAAAGCCATTCGACGAATGCGTGTGTAATTGGCTGATCGCCGTTAAACGTTGCGAAATAGTTCGCGTAATCGAACAATTCCGAGAACGAGCCAGTTCCAAGAATCGTTTCGTTGTCACCACCTCTGTAATTTTCAATTCGAATAGAAATAGTCGAATATTCGTATATTCGCATATTCGGAATCGATGAATGCAACTTGCTGGATTCTCTGGCTGGAAGGGGAAACCGGCGCGTGTCGCGATCGGAATCGTAAGACGCGGGAACGCCGATCGCGTCGGTCGCAGCGCGGACGAGAGATCTGGAACGGCGAACAGCTGGCAAGCAACGGGCGTCGGAACTGGACCAGCTGATCTCGAGAGGACGTATCGGAATTCTGGCGGAGCCTTGGGACTCCGACTCGCGAATATGTGCATTTTCCTCGGCGAACGGCCAGACTTTCTTTCTCGCTTGTCGAACGCGCTTAATAGGAGGTCGTTAGCGTTTGATGCTAGTCGCCGGGTGCAGTAGACCGGCCGGCCGGTGATTGCCGCTATAAATATCGCGCGAAAGATACTACCAGCACTTTCTTTTTTTGCGCATTACCGTTTAGCACGCTGTCCCGTAATTACGGTTGGAAACTGTTAATGACGGTGTAATTGATGCTTCTGCCGATGCCGACCACGACGGCGACGATGGAGCCTCGGAAACGGTGAAAAGCGACGCGCGCACGGATTCGTCGCTGCGATTTCGCGGCCGATCCGGCGATCAACGCACCGTCCACCGATTTTTCCTTCCTTCCTGACCCCCATTTATTCCTGTTTTTCTGTTTCTTTTAGTCAACGTTTCGCTGCCTTCGGATACGTCACCGGATGCGTTTAACATCGATTTCGACATTCACCGCCACTTGCCGAACCTTCTATTTTCCTCGCCGGTGTATTTTAATCCTTCGCGGGGTATAATTATACGGACGTCGATGCGAATTTCGAATGAAAATTGTTTCTTGATGCTGTCTTAATAACCGTTCAGAACGTCCACGCGAGTCGGAGATCCATATAAGGGAGCAAAGAAACTCCCCCCATTCGGTGCGCCGATTTATAGAGGTCGTTCGGGCGAGGTTCGCCCTAATCTTTTTCAGTTTATTTGGCACGCTTCGAACCGCCTCGATTTTTGTCAGCTTCTCGATACACGCGTGGCGAATCTTTTAGAAACTTTATCGCAGAAATATACCACTCCTAAAGCCTATTCGCGTACTTTCTACGCAGTCCCATGCGCTCGCGGAGAAATGAAAATTCTACACCGTCGACGGGATATTTACCAGTTGCATGACTTTCCATTCGATTCTCGGCCGACCGAATCACTGTGATTGTGCGCAGACGAACCGCGATTGCCGCAGAAAAACGAGAATGAAAATACGCGCATGCCACTATCCAGGTAACCAATACAGTCAATGAAATCCCCATTTCCAATTGCAGCGGCGGAATCGCGTCGCGGTGCTCGGCCGAAGCCTCCGATATCTCTGCTTTCCCTTCTGTCCTTTTTGCCTGTAATTACGTTCCCAAGGCAGCCTATCTTTCCTCGCTGAATTCGATTCTTCGACCTTCTACAGTCGCGAATCGTCTTATCTCTTATCGGGTAGATTTCTAGCGCGTAGGGAACGCGGTCCATCGCGGGGCAGAAGTGACATAAATTTGATAAAATTCTAAATAAAATTTTGGTTCTGGACCGCTGCAAGTCAACGTCCCTAACCGAGGCAGTTTGCGAGAGCGCGCACCGTGTCCGCCCAGTTTCCACACCTAATCGAACGGGCCAGGTTCGCATCGTCGATCCAGGCCGAGAAGGCACTCCGTCGGATCGAAGCGCTCCTCGTCGATTGAGAACGAAGGTGTCCGACCCCTCGACCCGCCAAAACTCTTTTTATTAGCCCCGGCGCGTCACAGCCTCGTTGGCTCCCCGTAATCGTGAGTCGCGCCGTTCTGAAATCGGTCGTCCGTCACCGATGGTCGACGAGCTGTCCGGTGTTTCGATGGTAGCCTTCGGGCGAGCGGCCCCTCGTCGCACAAAGAAAGCGACAAGCCGGCCATCGTCGGGGTCCGGCCGACGATATAGCATCCGGGGGATTCAATAACTTTCGACGGCCGGCGAACAAGTTGAAGAAGCATCGGAACCGGTTCTATGATTTCCAAACGAATAACCATATTCCGGTGGGCTCGACCGGGCCCGCGATGCACGGCGTCGGATCGTAAGTCGCGCGTTAAGCACAATGTAACGCGTGTTTACGTCCCCCGATCCACGTACTCGTATAACAGCCTCCAATTAAGTCGATTATCGGCCGGCGGGCTTAACCTTCGATCGACGGCTGCGGAAGATGTAATGAGAAGCCGCGACCTTTCTTCGCCGATTCACGCTTTCACCGGAGCTTTCGGCTTTGCTTCTCGCGAACCAGCGACCAAGGTACCTTAAGCGAACCTATTAACCCTTCGACGGTGGGACACGGGTTCGCTTCGACCTGGAATCGCGAGTGTTCTATCGGAATCTTCTGGTAGCCGACTCGAATCGTTTGCATCGGGCAGGATAAGTGGATCAAGGTGGACCATTTTCTATGTAATATATGGTCATCCTTTGAAACGATACGGTTCTTTTAAAACTGGCTCAAATCACTGGAATGCTTTTTTTCATTTTGCTATTACTTACTATTACTTATCCGATACTTTCCAAGTAATAGCAAAAGTAAAAGGTATTATAGTCAACGTGTAATAGACCTGAAAGGAGCTGTCGAGCGAAAGATGACAAAGACCCGACACTTCTCCGTGGTCGACCGTGTGGCGGTGGACAAAGCCCGTAAATCTGGTGGCCCACCGGTGACCACCGTTGGGATCAAGGTTGGGATCCGTCTTGCACCGGTCGAGATCGGGTCAACGCGACGACGGTCGGCAGCGGTCAGCGGCGGTTGGCAGAAGTTGGCGTCGGTGTAGCTGGTGTTGGCTCGATCTTCAGGGAATCTTTCCTCGACGGACCAGTTCCGGCAGTATTGCCGGCGAACAGTCGTCGGCGAGTGAGAATAGACCGAGGGTAGAAAGACAGTGGGGAGGGACAGTAGCCGGGTAGGGGGTCGGGAGAAGATGAAGCAAACAGAAGATTCGAGTGGGTAGAGGATGAAACAGGAGCAAGGTTAGGAGAGGGGCCGAACGAAGAAGAAGACGAAGAAGAAGGAGAAGAGGATGCTCGCAGGAACTCGAGCGAGAGGAGGACGGAGAATAGTTGCTTAGGACAGAAGCAGAAAGAGGCAGATGGTAGAACGGGACGAGACGAGGGGTATAGAGGTGGTAGTAGAAGAGGACGAGGCTAAGCCGATGAGTGCACAATGGTCTGGGAATTCATTCTCTGACCAAAATTATTTTAGCGTTGTTTCAAGGTTTAAGGTTATAGTATAGCAGGTCGTTGAATGCGTGTCCATGCTAGCTACAATATTACGAAGTTAAAAATATGTATCATCATTTCAAACATAAGTTTTATAGTTTTCCTAGCTTTATAGTTTTTTTGAGACCCTACCCAAAGAGGGAAAGAATGATTAAAACTAAGTCCAATACTTGAAGCGCAAAAGCTAATATATGCAAAACCCTAATTGAAACACGTTTCTCAATATTCTACAATCGGTGTGTAAAACGTTTAATTTGACTTCGAATTTGATAATTTTGTATTTAGAACAGCGTATCTCCGCACAGAATCATCTGAAACGATTAATATTTTCGGCTTGAAGGCTTCGAATGGTTCTAAGTTTATAGTAAAACAAACCTTCTCATTCTATTTAGCTTACGAAACTGAATTTTGGCTATGGAACCCTGCTCGGCCAGACCACTGTGGAGCGAGGCGAAAGACGAAGGTTGCTAGACCGGGCAGAGGGTCCGCGCGATAGAGCCAGCGAGAGAGAGAGAGAGAGAGAGAGAGAGAGAGAGAGAGAGAGAGAGAGCCGAAGGGAAAAGGAACCCGCGGATAGGTGTAAAGAGTCGAAGAGAACGCGAACGAGACTGACAAGAGAGACGAGGAGAAGAGAGATGCTGAAGGAGGCTCTGAAGCAGCCATCCGAGAGGCGTTAGATGCGACTAGACGGAACAGCGGTTTCAAGCGAGAGCAACCGAGAGGAACAGAGAGGAAACGCGGGGCCGCGAGAGTAACACGGTGGAACGGCTTGAAAAATGACCGTCTGTAAATCCTGAAACCCACGGGCTGTGCGGGCACGCGGATCGAGCCGCGCGGAATTCTTATAAAATCGGCCGCGCTCGCACGTACGCGCGCGCGCACTCGCACTCGCACTCGCACTCGCACTCGCGCCTTTCTGGAAAAACATCCGTCCCATCAGCTTCGTTATTTACTACGCCCGTATACGTCTCACTCCGGGCATGATTCATTCAATAAGAGGCGTTAATCAGCATTTAAATTTAGCGGCGACGGGACGCGACGCCCCGAACCGGGAAAACGATTATCGGCCGGAACGATCGTGGCACGTTCCACCGACAACCCCCGTTATCGATCACACCCCCTCCTGTCCGCACGCGATTCGTCACGTGGGCTTGCCACTGTGCGACGAACAATGCCCAGACGAAATCCATAGTTTCGGATTCGTGGTCTGTTGTATGCACGCCCAAATTACCATGAAGCTGCCGCGTATTTCAAGGCATACGTATCCGAAACCATAAGGTGAATCTAAAAGTTGCACCGGTTACACAGAATTTTCAACCAATTAAACCCATTGAAAGAAGAACGTTGTGTTTTCATTTCATCCGCGTTCCTTACGATCGAGTTAGACAAGTATAAAGGGTCATTCGTACTTTCGAAATAAATCTGATATTAAAATGGTGGAGGGAAGTTCAATGTCCGCGAATTGATGTTCTCATTTCAGATTCCCGGAGAAATGTTGCCGATGTATAAACTTCGTCGGGCCGATTACTTTATACATGAAAAGTTGTGTAGCCGAACGAGCACGTGTAAAGGGGGGGACGCGTTGGTTGCCGAGCATACGCGTGCTCGCTCCCCTTTATCACTTACGGGTGCCCAATTTTCGTCTGCCGAAAATTACGCTGGCAAAGTTTACCATAATTCCCGGCGCGGCGCGAAATTGTCGTCCCCGGGCAAAGGACCAAGCCCGCTCGTTTTGGCTCGCCGCTTCAATCTCGCTCAACGACTCGTCTTGTTAGCAACAATATTAACAACAATTTATCGCGTCCGTCTCTAAAATCGCTGGTTTCTTCGTAACCTCTTTTATCCTTGACTCTACGCGATCTAATCCGATCCCCGTCAATTTCATTTCCACCCTTCCTCGCGTCCCTCTCCCCGCTGATCCCATTTCCATAATTCTTTGTCTAGCATCTCCTATATTTCAACTCCAGCAGACCACCTCCAGTCCCAACTTCTCTCTTCCGCCATTCTTCTCAATTTGAACCGCGTTTCTCTTCGTGTCCGTGTCGAATCTTCTTTATCCTCCACGCTGGTTCTATCGGTTCACTTTTCCGTCTCATTGTCATCCCCTAATCCGATATCCCCATCGCCGACACGCCGGTTGTCTCGGTAGATTACGGTCGATTCTTTGCTACTCGAAGTACATAATAGGTAGAACTGTTCCTACTAGATTCATTCGTCTAAATATACTACTCAAATTTCCTCTCAAAAGTACAAGCAATTTCGTGTTTAAACGGTGCTTCTTTACACGGTTTTGATTTAACACGGTTAAAAAACTTATTTAATTACAATTTTAAGCTTACCCGCACATATAAATGAATGAAATTATCGATGTTCGCGAAGCCATTAAACTAGTTGTCAATGAAGTCCGATGCCGACGAATCGTTGTCGGTAAAGTCTGAGTCGATTCCGCGGTACCCTAATCCATCAGGCTCGTTAGTAGGAAAGCTAGTACCGGCGATCCGTTAATCGGGCTGTCAAAGGGCGTTATTTTATCGTCCGACAGAAAACGAAATTTCGCCGACTCGGTACGGTCCGCGTGAAACCGAAACCGTGGAACCCGAGGATGTGTCGTGCAGAATCCTCGCTGGATGTGTATATCTTATCGCAGTCAGGCCCGAGCGCATCCCTCTGAATATGCATCGTAGAGAGGCAGGGGCCCGGTCACCTCCCCTGTTCCTCGCCTTATTTCTCATTTTTGTCACCGGTCGGTAATGGGTTTAATTCGCCACGCAGGACTCTCGGTCCCGCAGGTCGGGCCGGGTTCGGGCTGTACGGGCCGGGCTGGGCCGGGCTGGACCGGGCACAGGGGCGCGGAGGATCCTCGTCGCGCGAACAGCGAACATCAGACACGGCCGGTTGGCGTGCCGGTCGAGGCTATAATCGTCCTCGCGTGTAATGTACGATCGGTAGGAGGACAAGACCCACTGGGTTTCTTCTCGGCGAGCGAGCTCGCCTCCTCGTCGAGAGGAAACTAGTGTGCGCGGTGATGTCAATGACACTGCAGCCGCGCAGCTGCTGCACACATAAGTCAAGCCCGACGCAACACGTGCGAGCCGCAGGTACATACGTGCGCGCTGCTGCCTGCCTGCCTGACTGCCTGACTGCCTTGCCTGCCTTGCCTGCCTTGCCTGCCTTGCCTGCCCGACTGCTTGCTCGCTCGCTCGCTTGCCTGGCGCGACTGCGTGCGTGCACTCGCAAGCTCCGACCCCGGTCCAGGCGCACCAGCATCGGCTCCGGAACCAAGGGGTCCTCTACAGGTTTCTCCAACGCTCAAGCAATCCCCCTCTTTTAGTATTTTAGTTTTCTTTTCATTTCTCATTTTTAAAGAGATTCATTGTATATAATTTTAACCCCATTCAAAATTAATTAATCTAAATTTCTATTAGAAATCAGAAGAAGCACTCGTAAAAAAACTGGTACGTATTGTTTCACATATTTTATTAATTTCTAACGTCTCGCGACCTCGATGATCATTGTACGGCACGTGGGGAAATTCATTTTGATACCTACTTAAACAGTCTAAAATCTTGTGACGATTCCAACCTTGATTTTTACTTATCCCTGAGTAAAATATCACGCTTAGTTGTCGGGTGAGCTATTTCAGATGCCTCGCCCGACACACACGCCCCTGTTCGTCGCTATAACGGGGATCGCGCGTTATGAAACGACCCGTACACTTGTGTTCCTGTAGGTATTTGTTCGGTCGTATCGTCGTATGTTACGTGTTTAAAGGAGCCCGCACGGTGAGCGCGTATCGAGAGAGATGGAGAGAGAGATGGAGAGAGAAAGAGAGGCCCTGCCAGGGGAAAAGATCGTACCTGTATGTACGCCTCCGAGGGCAGAAGTCAAATATTTCCGTGCTGTCTGTGACGAAGGGGCCTAGGCGGACCCTCGCGCACCATCGCTCAATGGAACCGCCGAATGGTACCGTTCTGGACGACCCTCGGTGAGCGAACCCGACGATTTGTTCTCAAGCGATAATTAAACCGGCGATTTCGTGAGGTATCTCGGAAGACGTGATTCGGGAATAAAAGCTCGACGAACGAACTCACGGCGGCCGTTTAAAACGTAATCGGAAAGGCAAAGATGATGACTCTTTTAAAAATGGAATCGAACGTTTCGAATTAGTTTATTGCACGACCTGGGAACAATTTTTAGTAACTGCCGAGTAAACGGTATTGATATAGTATTGATTTTAATTATACCGCTTTAAAATAGTATAGATTTCAATAATATTTTAAGTAGAATAATTTTTCTAAAGTCTTGAAGCAACTCGAACGATTCGAATCAATTTCAAAAGAAAGTTACTCCATTTTAAGCGGCGTATGGAGGCTTCATCGAAAAATTGAGCTTATCGACGAAACAAGTCTCTAGGAATTTGAAATGAAATACTTAATCTTCCTTGGAAGATTTTACCGTAGGAGATACGGTCACTGAAACAGCCATGGCTCGAGATACGACAGAAAAGTAGCTTAGTCCTTGTAAAAATAAAGCGCCTCGAGCACTGGAAATATTTTATTTGCAAGAAACTAGTTAGGCGGATTGACGCTGGAAGTTCCGAGCATCGAACAAGTCTGCTCGTTTCAAATTAATAAGAGTCGTAGAAATTGCAAATAACCGTGTTCGTAAATAAATTGATTCGTCTTGGCAACTCGAATAAACGTGGAATAAAGTTAATCGGGAACGTTATTGCGCGGCTGTTTGAATTGCTACGTAATAATTCGAAGATCTTCCGTTCTTTCGAGCAAATGGTCAATTTTCGTGAAAGCATATGGCGGAGTTCTGTAAACATCGGATATACCTGACTCGCGTGCTCACGGAACAGGTATATGCTATCGTAATTACAGCCTGACAGAAACTTCTGGCGGTGAATTAAGGAGAATAATTGGTATGCCTCGCTAAATCGAGTCGAGCGGACGGCTTTTTTGAGAAGTTTGGTAACAGTCGGGGGCGCGTCAGTCCCTTCCGGTTAATTGAATGTGTCCGGATTGCAAATCCGGAAAATACGATTCCTAATAGGGGGAACTAATTTCTATACCCTTCTTCGTTAACGAATAAAGGAAAAATTGATAATACTTTCGATGCGACGCGACGATTTCGTGCAACATCAAGAACATATTTTCTTTTTCTCTAATATCCATCGACTCTTTCCGCATATTTTGCAATATTCGATGCAAGCAAAACAGAGTACGACAATTTCATACAAAACCAACAACGTATGTTCGCTTTTATCATGTCTTATGATCTCGTCGAATGCCAGTAGACGTTTAGACACTGTGCGTCTGTTTCGAAATTGAAGCAATAATCGCAAGAAGATCGAGAGACCCGCAAAATGTTGCGCACCATTGAAGCAGGAATGCGCCAATGCGCTGGCGAGTTCGTAAAAATACGGATATACATAAATACGTGTACACGTACACGTACGCGTACCCCTTCGTCGCAGTGAATTAGGTTAACTAGAGCTGCGTGCTCGAGAAGGGACCAAAATGGAGACTCGTGTATGAGATATACAGAACCAGTTTCGTGAGAACGTTTTCCGCAGTGGACGCGGTGATCAAAGCGACCATAATCGAGTGAACTCCGACCCGCAACTGGAATTTAAACTGGAACGAATTAAGTCTACGCGAAGGGCGCGGCGAACTTGTCCCTTTGGAACAACTTGCCCTTATTAGCTGCTTCATTTAGGAAACAAATTCCTTCGTTTAGAAAGACGACTCTTGCACAGTCTTCGCTCGACGCTGTCTTTCCCGCGTAAAATTACATGTTCGGTATCCGTATAAGTTACCGAAATCTAGAGAACGTATTTTTGTAATTTCGTAAAAAAGGTGTTCCGTTTTCGAAGACTTTTTCCACCCACCGTGTCATCGCATACCTTTTCGAAGAACTTCCAAGCGACGACGCGCTACACCTGGCGCAATTTTTCGGAGGCCACCAGTGAAAATTCTTCGCGTAAACAGCTTCCCCCGGCAGCGATATAAATTTCACGCGACTCGCCGGCGGATACGTGTGGTCGGAGAGCATTGCATAATAGGCGGCCGGTGCGTGCACGCCGCGTAATAAATGATAAAACGAAGGGAACGATTCGCTCGTAATACAAACACAATATTAATTACAGCGATCCGCGTTCCCAAGGCTCCCTTTCGTCGAGATCTGTGCCCGCGCACCCCCGACCCGGGAAGATCGAGCGCCGAAACAGAAAAGGAGAAGCGATCGCGGAGAGATCGTCGGCCGAGAAAGAGAGAAGGACAGGAAACGAGAAGAAAAAGAAATGGAACGGGGGAGAATCCATAACGAACGCGCATTAATCAGCCTCGCGGTGGTGCATCGCCGATGCACGTGCTCCGCCGCGTTGCACACACGCGCACGCACGCACGCACGCACGCACGCACGCACGCGTGGGCGCCCGCGCGGCTTCTTCGCGTGCTTGTAATTATTATAAATCCGCTTTCATGCCCCCCTCCTCGCATACGCCACCATAAATCCGTAAAAATGATTCCGAAACAACCGCCGCGAAAATCTTATGTTCCGTATTAATGGCCGAGTAGTTTACGACAGAGATGAAACTTCGAATCGCGGGGACTAGGGTCACCGTTCCCGAAAAAACCTGCGACAATAAAACGTTCAAGAGAACATTCTCTTTCGAAGAGCTCATCTGCTTATTCGTGAGAAAAGAAGACTTGGCCAAAATTAGTAGCTTTCTCTAAGTAATAAAGTATCATTTGTATAAATTGTACCTTGTTACAATTGTTGTTGAAAATTACTAAAAGGCCTATAAAAATTGCAAGGGTTCCCAGAGAAGATAGAAAAACCAATAAACTTGAAAAGCAAAGCGATGAACAAAGAAACAGGGTTCCACGAGCGCAATCGCGTGCGAGCAATAATAATCGCAAGTGTTTCGATCAAGCGGCTTCTCTCTACGGAATTAACTGGCAGAACAATTTCACTTTCGCGTCAATCGCAAAATCGAATCAAGCCGAACGAGGTTCGAGCTCTGGTTTCCCCTCCGGGTCCGCTTTCCCCGATTGTCGGAGGGCCGATTGATCCATCCGCGACGACTACGGCTAATCAGTTTAATTACGCTCGCACAAATTAGTCGCGAGCACCGGAGCGGGCCGAGCCGAGCCGAACCGAGCCGAGCCGAAGTCCGCGATCATTCGCGAAAACTCGCAATTAACGCATACCGCGGTTCGTTAACGGCGCGGGAAAAAAATGTTTTCTCACGCGTGCTCGCGGCTACGTGTACGTCCACGTTGACATCGACGTCGACGTCGACGTCTTCATCGCCGTTATCGGCGCTAAAGGTTAATTGTAAGCAACGGAGGCGTCGTCGAACCTCGCGAAAAGCGGGTGAAAAATCGCGGAATATTTTACGGGATTAATTACGCGAATCCTCGAGCAGAGCAAACGATCCGAAAAAAGCCACGAGTCACGACGACGGGACGAAATCGGAGCCACTCGAGTAGCTTCTCCCTTCTCTTTTCTCGAGAAATAGGTCCTGCACTTATTTGGCCTCTTCCCGTCCTTTCCGGTTTTCGACCTGGGAACAAGGATATTGCGAAAGAACCGAGGAATCGTGGGAAGTGAGCGACACCGATCGAGAAATCATCGAGCACCTTCGGCCGAGCACCGTGCAGTAATATCTCTGTAAAACGACACCGTGCGCCGAGGACTACGCACGGGGATCGTCGAGGATGTCCGTTGCATTGTTTCATCGAAAAAACTGTGTTCCGGAACGACACCGGGTTCACGCGAACCGTACGCGTCTCTTTCGCACGTTCGCGTAATCCTTGCTCGTTCGCGGGGAAGGTTAAGAGGGATCGGTGTGGCTCGTGAAACGCGCTTCACGCCCTCTTAAACGAACCCGCTTGGTAACCTAGTCGAGTTGCTGCTAACGGTGCAAGGATGAACGAAAGGATCGCGTTCCAAACTCCGGCAAGTCGATTTGCGGCGTTCACCGTTGCCGATTTTTAGAGCATCTCAGATTTTTCATTCGTCAAATATCGTAATCGCCTAGAGGTATAATGGTATATTTTTAGGGTAGTTGGTTGCAGGACCTTGAAATGATTGCAATTTACTACGTAAGGCAGAATTTGTTAGAATCTGTTAGAACCACGAAATTCGAAAGCCGAAGACGCTCGCAACTCGGCCTAATGGAAATCAATGAACGCTTATTGGTCCGAAATGTCCTTTAAATGTCCTGACACAAGATCTTTTGTTAATGCCCATCCGTGTGGCCGCGCAGCC
Organism: Augochlorella aurata; assembly: GCA_028455555.1. Taxonomy (NCBI): domain Eukaryota; kingdom Metazoa; phylum Arthropoda; class Insecta; order Hymenoptera; family Halictidae; genus Augochlorella; species Augochlorella aurata. The sequence goes on from CM052149.1 coordinate 13,723,554, forward strand.
GGAGGCGAGTTATCGATTGCATTGACAGCGACTACGCTACCCTCGAGCCGCTGCAACTGCAACGCGGTTTACGGAAGCAGGCCTTGCTCTCGCCCGCCTGAATAGCGACGCGTGTGATTTTTTCCTCCGAAGGTCAGGAAAATGGTAGCTTCTCGATAAACGGATATTTACCATAAACGGTTTCATCCTCGATTTCTGCCCCTACCATCAATTTTATCTTCAACGCCTACTCCAATCGTTATCTCCGCATCTATCGTCTCTCGAAGTTTGAATTTCCTAATCATAACCTAATTATTTTATACACTAGCTGAGATTAAAACGTCGATAGAGCGTTTATCCTTGAGCTTTCGCATGGACCCGGCAGAAGAGAAACGGTTGTCGGGACAGCGAGATTGCTGTCCAGTTTATCAAGGTCCGCGGGAGATCTACGCAAATGCCGGGTCACCTTTTTAATCAACGGTGTGAACGTCGCCTTAAGTAACACCGCGTTACGCAAACAACTTGCGCTTTCGCATTGCTTTTTTCTTCCCACGTCGCGCGCGCGCGCACACACACCCACACCGGCACTGTCTCCGCTTGTCCGCATCCACCGCTATTTTTCCGCAAATGAACACTTACGTTGCTAATACCTACGCGAAGTTATTCTCGGACCGATCCATAGGTCATTGATAGGGATCGTGGTCGTGAATAAACGTCGAACGCGGAAAGCCCGATTCCGAACCCGTAAACGCATCAAATTCAGTCTGCCTTCTCTCGGAGTCTCGTTAAGAGGGAGTCGAATGTTTAATCTTCCGCCGTCAGACTGGGTGAAGATAGCCCACGTTTGTTTCGGAAAAGCGATATTGTCGGGAGCAGAATGAAACGAAGAATTGATCGGTTCTAAACGAAGCGATATGCGACGGTAATCGGTGGCCCTATTTCCTCGACGGCAAATCGATCCGACCGCGAGCGTTTCTCGTTCGATCCCCGGTCGAATCGCGAGACAAAGACGAGTCGAGGTTGCAAATGAATCTAGCCGACCGGCCACGGGAGTCGACCGCTCCGTATATCAGAGCCAATTTACCGGCCATTATACGTTTGCCTCCGCTAACGGGTCCCTCCTCGTTGTTTAGTTTATTGGTCGAGTGCGAAAATGCTGCGCGTAATCTCCAGCTGAAATATTTTCACGCGCGGCGGCCGCTCCCTCCCCGCCGGCTTTCGACGATCGCCAATTAAGCGAACCAACGTTGCACCTGTTAAATCGTCTCGCGATATTCACGCGGCCGGTTTCATTATCGAATACAACCGACGCGTGCGGCAATGCGAATGTTTACAGGGCCGGGGATTATTACCGAGAAACCCCGCGGATGCGCTAATCGCGAGCCAAGGGTCTTACCTTGGATCGGCCGATCGAGACGCTTCGACGAGTAAAAGTTGCGAGAACTGAACTTGGCCGTAACGAATCTCGCGGCGAGATTTCTAATTGGTAAGCGGAATATGAATATTCAGCGAGTGCTTTCAACGCGCGATCACTCCCAGTTTCGATTACATACTTTCCAAGGAACAATGAAGTGTGAAGATCATTGGGCAACACCTGCTCGTTCGTTTCTGCCGCGTTTTGTCCGTAACACGTTTTTCTTCGTTTCAAAACATTCGACCTTCTCTATAAACGCGACTGCTTCCCAATGTTAAGTATGGGCCACCGCGAGCCGCTAAAATATCAACAATAATATTACCTAGTACAAGCTACGAAAACTAGCGTAGTACATTAACACGTGATCTACCGGCGACGATACAGTTTAAAAGTTTTTAACGAACTGTTTCCATATGAGCTGTCCTATTCCAACGAGTCGCTGTAGGCGATGCCTCTTGGTACAGCGAATTAATTAAAAATCATCTTTCGCGGAGTTATCGTCGGTTAAAGTTGGCCAAATTTCGATCCAAGATTCGTCTCTGTTAGAAAATTTGTGGAGCAGTAAATTTCCGACAAACTGTCGGAAGGGTGCGGTGTACGCGGTGTACCTCGAAGAAGAAGAGAACGCTGCCGAGGGTTTGGTTGGCAGCAATCTGCCGAAAAGAAAGTTATTGGAAGCGTTAACGATCGTTCGATCCGGCGATCGGCCATTTATCCTTCGCCGGGGTCCCCGAAGATTGCCGGTCGCTGTCTGGAGAGGTCCGTCTCGAGTCGGAGCAGGCTGAGCATTCGAAAGGAATGAGGATAGAAGGAACGGTTCAGCCAGGCCAGATATATTTAACCTCTTCGCTGCGCAGTCCGTCCGCAAGGAGCAACACTTGCTCTCCGCGATTTAAATAAATGTACGCTCCGAATACCAGCCATTGTCTCGGTCCGCGGCGCAACCACTTACCAGGCATTTGCAAAACAAACAACGCCCTGTTCAATGCGCAACCTGATAACGACCCCCACTTATGCCCCATTATTATTTCTTCGCGAGGATTAGCGAACGTTTCAACATTTCATCCGATCCCTTCTCTCTGCTGTTTCCACGATTCGGTACCATCGGATCGCGAACGAGGAACAATGCGCCGTGCCTGAACAATGGTAGCGATTTCGTAGTCGTTGGACCTAGCATTTCGTACGATCGTAACGTAGAATTCCCTGTTGACTGTGATCGATGCTTGACTTTTGATCGTAGTACAATTAATTAGCTCTGGTGATCGACCGCATCGTCTTTCTCTTTCGCAGAAATATATAAACGTCCGAGAAATCTGACAAGACGTATGAACAAACGTAATAGGTTTTAATTTCGATTTTATTCCCGCGTAATTATTGACTAACAAGATTTTAAAAAACGATATTAACCGTGGAAACTTCCACTGTCGGTAACTGCGTTTAAAAGATCCTTTTTTTCTGAACGCTGAAACTACCAAACCAGTCAAAGTGACTGGCCATTCCTGCAATCGGTAGTACCAGCGGTTAAAATCGGTAACCGAGAATTTCTCTCTCGTGAGTTAGCAAATAATCGAACAATTTCGCTCGAGATTATTAGTTGAAAAGAAAGCGGTCGAGCTCTCTCACTAAAAAGTCTATCAATGATAAGTAACCAGTAGTTAAAGTGGAAGTAATTATCGGACGTATCGATGATAAAAGCGTTACCCGTTTCGACGCGGTGCGCGCCAGAGAATTAACGTCTAAACACTTGAAATCACCTGAACATCCGCAGTCTAGATCCGCCGAGTCCCCCTAGTGGCCTAAATAAGTCGGGCTAATCTTTCGCCGGAAGCGCACACGCTACTTTGTAGGACACCAAGTTTCGCAGCGAGCAATTTAATTGCTGAATCAGAAATTGGACGGCTGTTGGTTAACCAGTGATTCGCTGCGACGAGATCAACAACAGATTTGACAGTGACGCAGCACGCATTCTACGCCAAATCGGGTACTCTAACGTGGGTCTTCGACAAAAAAAAGGCCACGATCGTCGCGGATCTGGCGGAATATTTAAGCAGGTGTCGCGTCGACACCGCGGAAGCTCGTCGAAAATTCTTGCTATTTCGATAAATCATCGTTATAAATATTGATGGCGTGCGAACGATCGTATTTTTCTCGCGCATTTTGTATTTTTTAACGAGAAACCAAGCCCACGCGCGTCTCTCTCTCTCTCTCTCTCTCTCTCTCTCTCTCTCTCTCTCTCTCCCTTTCTCTGTTAACATCCGCCGAGAACGAAATGCGAATTCTCTACTTTCGGTCGAATAATATTTTTACTGAAATTATATATTTTATACAAGGGTTTACCACTAAACAAAATATGAAGAAATTTTATACATTCAGTGTTAGTATTCAAAGAAAATATAAAGAGAATCAAACATTCGCAATATAATTAAAATGATTTGCACACTTTTCAAAGAGATTGCAATGGCTAAACTGGTTAATCCATCGCTATCCTCGATCCTCGTTATCAAACAGTAGATCCTGCACGTCAATTTACTATCCGCGAATAACGGGAACAGTCTTGTTTCAATCTTGTATACTGCTCGTAGACAACAAACGGTATACAAATTCAACGAGCATTTTACGTTCTACAAGATTCGAAAAATCAGTCGGCAAAACCTGACGAATGAAAGCGAGGTTCGGTAACGAAGGAGACTAAACTCAAAGTATATGCCGCGGAAACACATTGAATATTTAATCTCTGGCATAAGTTCGCTTCGTCGAGTCGATAACGGCAAAGAGGAGAACGATCTCGGGCACGATCTCAAAGAAAACGGAACGCCGGGTGCCCGGGTCACGGAGATCAGCAGCCAGAAGCCGAAACGGTATCGAACCGACGAGATGTACACGGGGGTCGGGATAAAAATAGACGCTGAAACACCCATGAGGACCCTTTCGTCGGGTCTAAGTGCGTGAGTGGCGTGGAGTGGTTGACCAGTTGGTCGGAAGTGCACGCTGCTCTCGGTCGATGGGAGGATGTCAGCACGGATCGTGACGGAAGGATGCAACTGGTTGAACGAGGATAGAGAGGCTGAGCGCAGCTCGGAGAAGGAAAGGAGAATCCCGAGGATGTCGAGGATCCTGTGGGAGCCAGTTCTCATTTTTGAGGAACAGTGAAACGGTCGAAACAACCTTTCCGATGTTTACATAAATAATTGCCTAATGGCGAACGCCACTTCCTCGTTTTATCGCCGTCACCGGCAGTCGGCTACCATTTCGAGTCGAACGTTTCAAAGTCGCATGCTCTCTTCGAGCGCATAGAAACCGGTCAACTCTGACTTACTAAAGGAGTTCCAGTCAATGTACGTACGGACTGGTGGTTTCTGCTACTGGAAAATTAAGTGTACAACCATGCGATAGCTTAGGGCGATTTCCACGTTAATAATATTTAAACTGTTGCCGTGATTTCACGAGTCTGATTCGTGTTCCCTTGATAGCAATATTTAAGCGCTTGAGTAAATGTTCGCAGACTAGAAACATAAATCTTCTCCGACTTCTAAGAAACTGCTTCCAATCGTTCGAACTGTAAAGAAAATGGTTCCTCTATCTAATCGCTGCAGCTGCGAAGAAAGTGGTACTGCGAGTGACCGAGGTACGCAATCTTCGTTTCGAAGAAATAAATCGACAAACTATGAAAAAAAAACACACCTTGTATGTTCTCCGTGATCCAGAAGAAATTGTGGTCAACTGTGCGACGAGCACAGTCGGTGGACAAACAAAATTTTGGGCACGGGGCGAAGGATCGATCGCACGACCGGTTCCAGCGTCGATCCTCCGTCATAAAGCAGGTAGTTTTCGGTTGCAGCGTGCCAGGATAGAATGGCTCGTTAGAGGAACGATGGAAACGAAAGAAGGAAGGAAATCGGAGGGATCAGCCGTGATAGAATCGCATAATCGTTGCGTCGAGAGAAGTCAAAGGCAGGAATGATTTCGGAGCGGTTTGCGGCTCGTGATTCCGGGCTCTTCTTCGCGTCGTGCTCGGAATCCGAGGAAAGAAAGAGAAACACGGAGCCAGCAGCGTCCAAAGTCGTGCTTCAACTTTCACTCTGATCTGTTACGCCTCGACAATATCCCGCCGCGTTGCCTTCTCTCGCTTGGTCCCCACCATCGTACCCCGTAGCAGCCTGTGCACACCATTCCCGCCGCGATCCTGTTCCGATTCGTGTCGCGTGGGGTACAAGGTAATGAGCCGAGATGGGACCAGGTATTAGGCCCAGTTTTTCAAATCGGATTCACTTTGGATCGCGGCGCTCCCTTGGGAAACCTGCTTTCGATTCAGTTAATTTTCTGCAAGGCGCCCGATGCGTCTTATTTAGAGTCAATACGCGAATCAATACACTTGCTTGCGATAGGTCGATATTTTTCTCATGGTGCGTTGTTTCATTAACGATTGCACGTGAATTTCGTTGAATTTCGGTGCAGAGTCGAGCGACGAATGCGACATGAATATCAATTAAAGTGGCCGAGATGTGGCTCGTGCGCGTTGGTCGTAAAGAGCTGAACGATTTTATGACGTGTTTAAACACACCGGGGCAGGTAGGTGGTAGGTGTATCGCGGCGCAGAAACAAAAATGCATACTAATTGCGGTCAACGAAAGAAAAAGTTATCGTTGTAGACCAGCCCGGGGCGGAGTTAAAAATATAGCCAATTAAGGACCCACAGAGAGCCGAACGCGAGGGACAATGTACTCCCGGCTTGACAAATCCGAGACGAAACGGGCTTGTCGACTTTCCCCGTTTGTTTCTTCTCTTGAACGTGAAATACGTTGTATGTATATCTTTTGCCAGCTGACTTTTTCAACAGATTTATCGTTCCTTGCGCGCCGCGACCGTTCGCTGTACTCGATTCTCCGTTTAATTGCAAATAAAAGCGAAAATCGCCTTCCTCGAGAAAACAATTCATCTCTCGTTGGATAAACAAATTGATCACGTGGGACGATTTTTTTTCGAAAATCGACTATGTTTCAAGATAGCCGATGCCGCCAATTTTAAATCTTTTTAAAAACTTCGCAGGCACATCGCTGTCTCTGAGTGAATTTTACAGAATTTATTGGAACATCGTGATTTGCCGAAACATTTTCAAGTGGTAATAAAGGTTCTGAACGTCGTAAAACGCCGTTCGAGCAATGCTAAGTTTATCGAAAGGGGTTACATAATAGAGTCTATAGTCCGAATCCTGCGAGTCTAAGGGTCAATCGATAAGGAATCTAAATATTGACGTAGCCTTTTATCAGAATCCACGATCCTTAAGTGCCGTGGCGATCGTAATTCACTGTATATCTTGTACAACACACAGGAAAGGACGAAAAGCCGTAAAAGCTGAGATCACGAGAAATGAGGTCATCGGCACAAACAGTCGCCCTTTTTGTAGACCGACGATATAGCGGAGCCCGCGAACTATAAGAATAAGCTGCCGAGATTAGGATTCTACGAACCATTCCAATTTCTCTCCTATCCTGTTTCCGTGGATCTTTTTTCGTTCGCCATTAGCAATATCGAAACGATCATTGTTGGCACTTAACGTTCTCAAAGAGGTTCCATTGATACCGACGGTATGGTTTCGACAACTTCGACCGACTCTAATCTCTTTATTCTGCTTAACGTTTTGGTAGCCAACGGAATCTAATCCGTGCAATCGAATGGGAAGGTTATACAGTAAACTCTCTCCAATTGTCCCTCAGCTTGCAAACAAAAATGGACAACTTGGGAAGAGGAGTTACGATTATTATAGTTGCCGATTATCAACGGCTATAGAAACGAGAGACATGTACGCTGTTAAAAGCAACCAGATATTGTAATGTTCCAATTACGTTAATTAATTAAGAAAAATATCGGAAAAAGCTTACTTTTCAGAACAATCTGGAATCTCAGTGTAGGAATTTTCTCGATACCACAGAGATTATCAACGGGAGCTGAAAATGCGTTCGATATACGTGTTCCAGCCGAGATCGATTGTCGTACTGCGACACTAGTGTTGGAGTTGGCACAACTCAAGGGTTGCCGTTCACGGTTGGCCCTGAGATCAAACCTCGGATCGCAGAGACCTTCCGAGATGCTCTCAACGTTCAAGAGTAAAGTTTGATCAAATTTAGATACGACCGTGTTTACGACCCTTCCCAGCCATCCGCAATTAGGATAATGCCAGAATAAAAATAGCGGCGGCATCTTGAATCCGACGCAACGAAAACCTCCGTACCCTTTCCGCCTCGACTACATCTATCTACCTACAAAGCCCTCTAAACCTGAATTTTATTCAACCGAATTAAAACTACCTCGTTGCTCGCAACTAGGCTAATGCCAGAACCAAAATAGCGAACGCATCCTGGACACAATGCTGCCGAGGCCTCTCTACTGTTTTCGATTCGGCTAGTTTTCTTTTTCTTTCAACACCCCAAATCTGAATTTCCTTAAATCGATTCCAAAATACTTCATAGGCTACGATTAAACTGATACCAGAATAAAGATAGATAACGCATGCTCGACTTAATTGTCTTGAAACTCTCCAGACCCGAGTTTTGATATTAAAAAACAATGATACGTATGCAATGAAACGTTGTTTCTCTGTGTGAGCAGCCGAAAGTACCCGGTGAAGTAAATTTTTGCATAGAAATCGAGAAACGGTTGGGGCTCCCTGTACGGTAACTCCGCGGAACGAAACCGTGCCACGATAAATTATGTCCGAGCATTACGGAGTCATCGATAAAACGCGGGAAACGGTGGCGTTAATATTTCATCGAACTCTTAAACGGCGGTAAGTAAACAGTGATTCGCAATATTTCAGAATCCGCACAATGTTCCATGGGCAATAAATAAGGCGGTAAATCATCCGTTAGTCTGGATCATTGCTGTGCTCCATTTAACCCTTGTCTATTGTTTGCATAATCATTGCTTCGATACTCGCCGACTTTCGCTGAATTAACGTTTTCTATGTAAAATGCATCGTTCTAATAATATTCAACGATGCACGATAATATTATACGTACAATTGTAATCACATGTACGCACCGTTCGACACGAAATATTAAAATAATAGGAATAAGATATTATTTTAGAAAGTTATCGTTGCGCGATGTATTCGTCTTCGAAGCTACACACGCTCGACTATTTGACGCAACGTTTCTATGACACGTGACGCCAACTTTTAGTGCACGATGAAAATTAATTTTCCGTCTGCTTGTTAATGATTTTCGCCCTATATTAGATCTCGACTTTCGAATCGCTGCAACAACAGAGAAAGACTCTCGGAATAAAAAAGGAGAGACAACTTAACCACGATAAAACTTCCTTCAGCGTATGCAATTTAGCTTCGAGCCGCACAACTTGTCGCAGGGCGAATTTATTGAAACGTTTCCTGTCCGCTTGATTACACCACGAAATTAGTAAGATGCCGCGGAATATATTAGAGGAACGTGGTAAAATATAATGACGTTTAAACTTCCCCGCTTACAGAAATTGCTAGCTCGAAACGACAGCGGAATATTTATCTGCCAGTGGCTCTGTTTTCTCCCCCGATAAAACAGTCGGGTGGTATCGACATAAATGTCTCGAGAAGAAGGACGCACGCGATTTTATTCGAGTCGCGTGTCGTATCCCCCAACACGAAAATCTATTCTCTCCAAGTCGATCGTATTTTGTTTGTCATTACGAATCTTTATACGAAATTCGTTGTCATAGATATTGGTAATCGTTTGATGTAACAATAGCATCAACAGGCCAGAAACAACGCAGTCAATGTTTATCTTTGCGATCGTTGCCATTGTCAGAAAATACATGTATTACTTACATGCTCAGGGGAACGTAATTTTCATTAATTATAACCATTTGTTGTTTAATTATCCTGCATTCAGAACGGAGGACACGAGTAGAACAAACTGTAAAACGTTCATTCGAAGTCCACCAGAAACAATACGAAATATTGCAATTGACGGTACTCACATTTTCGAAGTCCCGTGTTACCGAAAGCACTGTCAGATTCTGTGCACTCGTGTGCGCCGATTACGTAACCACAGAAATGCTCAAATTCGTCGCACACACGCGAGATATCAACAAAACCGACACCCTTGTTATCGAGCACACTTGTAACTCCGCGAAAGGTGTCTTCCTTCGAATCGCACTTCATCCCGCTTGCTACGGTTAACCACATAAACTTCGACTCGTTTCCGTTCGCGAATTCTGGAGCGTTAAATCGACTCGGTGTAAAGCTACTTTTCTTAAAAAAGAAGAAAGAAAGGAAAAGTAGATGGCACGTGACAATATTTGTCACAAATAGCCCAACACTGCGTCGGGTTCCGGGTTTCCGAGTCGTTTCTCGCGTCGAAAGCGGCTTCGCGGCGGGAAACACGTGAAGCGCCGTCGTTGTAACGCCGCATGGCGAAAGTGTCATTTTCAAATCGCAACCCAACGAAAAGCATAAACCCGGTCCCTTCGTGCAGGTCGTTCTCGTTCTTCCTCTTCTTCGTCTCTCTATCGTTCTATTCTCGTTGCGTCACTTTATCGCGGTTCCGAAGCTGGGCACTTGCATACACGTGTACGCGAAAACCTTTAACCAACGTACGGTTCCCTATCTTGCGAACGGGGGCTCGTTAGCAGCGCCGCGGCTGGATCAGACTTTTTCTCCGGTCACGATACGGAACGGAACAGAACGGAACCAAACAAGGAGAAAGAGAGATAGAGAGAGAGAGAAAGAAGAGAAAGGGAAAGAGAACGACAGGTCCACGATGTTTCGCGGAGCCTCGTGACAACCGCGAGAAAACGCCGGTAAAAGAGAGATACGAGACGGAAGTTGTTTTGTTTCACGGTTTACTTACCATGCAGAAGAACTTCAGCCCGGCGTTACGCCCGCGCACGTACCACAATCTAAGAAAGCTGTACGCCAACGAATCGGACAATCGGAGCTAAGAAATCCGTGATTGCTCTCCGCTGTGATCCTGTTTGTTGCAGGAGAGGTTCCTTCGGAACGCACGCAGACCTCGACGTCGTCGGCTCCTTCTCTTTGCCTCGTTTCCTTTCGAACTGGTCACCTTACCAGGTACAAAACTGACGGACGGACGGACGGACGAACAGGACTGCCGGCGAATAGAAAAACCTCACACGCGTGGTCCTGCGGCAGTGAGCAAAAAATGGGGAACGTAACGCGACGAATCGAAGTCAAGTGCAATATGCACACACGAGTAACCGTACGGCGCGCGGGTTCAGCGGCCGACTGAAAGGATGCAGTCGCCTTTGGTCCGCCATGGTCCGCTCACGGACCCCTGTGGCCCCTCGTGGTCCGGCTAACCCCCCCACCACCGCGCGACTAACAGAGACAAAGCAGCTGCGCGCGCACCTACACATTTTTTGACCCTCCGCCATTCTCCCTCCCCTCCGAGCCGCTCTCCCCCTCCCGCCCCCACTCTGCCGCCCTTAGGCTCGATCCACCGTGCACCGTGCACCTACGTTCCATCGTACGGAACACAGGCACACTGCCTAGCGATGGAATCGATCCGGTCCACGATGCGATAATTCAGCAATATAGCGGAACAAAATTATTACACGGCCGGTAATCTAATTTTCGGTGGTTTTGTTCGTTTTTCGATCAGTGGAAAACATAATGCTCAATTTAAAACCTTAAGTGTTCCATTTCATTTTTAGAACTTGTACACCTGTGTGACCAATTCATGTTTAGCTACGACGAGTATACTCGACGAAATCAGAGTAAGCTTATGTTGCATACGCTTCGTATGTGTTTTCCCTCGATATTAAACGTCGAAACTTTATTAGTATTAGCCCTATTATACGGGCTAATTTGCTCACGATGTGTCGCTTGAAATCGCTCAAAATAATAACCTATATTCCACGGTCATTCATTTTCCCGCAATCTATAAAAGACGTTACTAAACCTAAAATTTGATGTGTATTACCACCCATTAAAGAAAGTACATGATCATTTTATTAATTTGTTAGATCGAATCACCTTCTTCATTCATACAAACACTCGTTTCAGTAATTAATTATTGTTTCTAACCACTCTTCTGCTTTTTACAAAGTACATAGATATCGAAATACAGTAATCGATGCATTGCACACCGTTACCTTTGATCCATAATCATCCATCTTATCATAGTGCTCGTAGGATATTTGTCGCCCATGTTCAACAACAATGATATTACCGAAAATATGCAGTTTTTCGTGTAGAAAAATCGGTTCTTGCGAGTTTCCCAAATTAACCACATGGCGCTCTTGCATCACTATCGCATCATCGCGTTTAATTCTATTGGACAATTTGAATGCTGACATATTTCAGATTTGAATTTGAATTTGAAAAATTGATGACATTGAAATTTCCAAAAATAACGTCATATTTCCGATTGGTACTATTTTCTGATACTAGGATATTGAAAAGGATATTAAAAAATCTTTGACACGTATCAGTCTTATAGCAGACGATTTCCACGAAGCATCGTTCGACCAAAGAAAAGAATCTATTTTATGAAATGCCGTAATAAGTTGTGATAATGGAGAAGATAATGTTTAATTGAAAGCTTCATTATCCCTTCGTAAGAAATTAATTATAATTAAGAATCACTGTTAAATTAGTGTTTACTGATAATTTATTAATACAGATATTTAAAAAAAAGAAGAAAAAGACAAATACTTAAGCGTCTTGCATGTTATATTAGTCACGGAATTTTGTGTTGAACGGTATTAAATTCCGATTCTGAGTATCTACGGAAATATGTACAAACATAGTGGGAGCAAAGAGTGACCGCTTACGTACAACTATAAAGATTCCACGTAATACGAGTTTCCTACTGGTAATTACAGCATCGAGGGAGTATTATGATTTAGATAATGGATTCATGGACAATAGATTAGCAGACATCGTCGAGAATGTCGGCAATTCCATAACGGTCGTAGCAGTATTTCTCATTAACCCTTAATATCTTGGAGAAACCGTTAGACGTTTAATTCTTCTCATGTTCCGTACTCTAGGGACATAAAAACAATGATATCTACAACAAAAAGACTCGATATTAGACAAAACGAATGTCTCTCCGAAGGTCACCTTGTCCTTACAAGTTTCAAGCCTGACAACTATAAATAATTACGTATCGAATAATTTTTAACGAGTATTTAAATATTTTCCATAGTTTGGTTGCGATCTGCGCGCAAGAGTTAGACAATAACTCTTTTTATTCATTCATTTTGTTCATATCACGTAGATCTTTGATTTGCAATCCAACTAGACTGCATAAGCTAAAAGGCAACTGGTGTTAGCTTTTCATGAAATATTATCGATTTGAAATCGTTTCTCTGAAGACTGATATTGAGCATGAGGGTATTGCTCCCATTGCTAATAAGGCGACGTACACATCGCTGCCAAGGAGTCCTTAGTCAACACTCTCGCCCGCGTGCTACCGCTCAGTCCCTCTTCGTTCTTCTTAGAGGACTCGTCATAGGCCCTGTTTACACCCCGCGAGAAGGAGAGACTGTTACCGGTCTGGTAGCTTATATCGATATAGGAAAAAGTACCGGCCGATCCTATTGCACTGGCGGAATCGAGGTAACCGCGCTACAATCCGTCGGACCAATACCAATCGCGGCACTAAAATGACGATCTTCTAACGCATCCTGATAACGACATTGCTCGCATTGCCCACCACACGAGCCACTGTATAGCTTACGCAATAACAGGGCAACAGCTGTATTAATAGCTGTATTAATAGCTGTTGGTAACGTAATAGACTAAAACATAAATTACTTTCTACGAACCCTTTTTCTTGTATTTCCTCTCTTGTTGGAAAAATATCCTTGCACCATCGTTGCTAGTCAAATAAGCGGTTTCATATTTTTTATTTTATAAGTATCAACATCATAGAGAACTTATTCTATAATAAAAATTGCGCAAGATCTAGATAAATTCAATTTTGTCATTTTGGCAAGAAATACTAGTCGAACTTAGTGCTCGAAAGGTTTATTGTTAATTTACTCTTTATATACAAATAGGATTTATCAATATGAAACAAAATGTCTGTATGCACATATTTGGATACATATATGGATACGTATAACAGAAGTTTTGTTAGTAACACAAATTTTCCTTAACTTCAAAGGGATGAGCTAATACAAAACAATAATTATTATACCTCGTTTCCTAATAATGATGCACCGGATATCGTGCCTGATTAGTAAGGGTTAGGTGCGAGCATCAAGGGGTCAGTAAACGAGTGCTTTGATACCGTGCTAAACATTATTGTAGACATAGACTGCGTGAACAATACTCCTAATTATAAGGTAATTTGCATTAAGCTTATATACAAAACTTTGTAGGTCTCGTGTCTGTCATAATTGCATTCAGACTACTTGAAAACGTGTGACAAGATATTGTTGATAAATCAACATTTGTCTGTTAACAATTATGTGTAAAATAATTGTAAAAACCTGATGAAAATACTTCTTTAAGCAAATAGTTTTTAAGCAATAATTTATTAAGTGAAATAAAAAAGACTATAATTAAATATGCAATAGTTGTCCATATTTATAATAGAAAACATTGAATGTATATTGATTTGCACTAGTTTCCTTCTTAACCAGTCCAATAGAAAATTTATTTTATTTATCTAGGTGAATGGAAGACAAAATTTAATAGAAACTAGATAACTTAAACAATTTTTACAACAATGATTAAACATTGCATTGAATATTATAGCTACACGATCAATTTTCGAATAAATTCAAACTGTGCGATAAAAAAATGTAAATGAATCAAACAGTCGCGCCACTCAATCGGTAACACGCTACAATTTGTTTTGACATTTACGAAAAAACGATGTGACAGGTTACAGTCGATAGCTGTAAATGAAGACAAAGAACTATTCTTAGCTCTTATAAATCACCTGTATAAAAAATACTAATTTTAAATATAGAAAACATTTGTACATAATACATTCAAAATGTTGATGCTGTTAAATTTAAGCGCACGTACAGTATATTCACGTACATATGTACTATAATTGCATTAGCCATATAAAATTGTGCTCATTTAAGATGATGTTCATACATATCCAGGAACACGTGCCATGATTATATGTAGTAATAAATATAATCAAACATTTGTTTATAAATATCACATGGCATTGAGTAGTTTATTTGAACGAGCATGCCTAGTGTCCTCTTTGCCAAATAACCTTTTCGAATTTAAGTGTTATCACACCAAGTATCGAAAGTGAAATATATTTCAGAAAAATTACTATTTTTGAATGGATTTTTAGTGAATTTGCAACGTTAGAAAGTTTTAATTACTTCTAAAAAATCATCGATTAATGGTAGTACGATAATAATATTCTTCAAACTATATTTCAAAGTTGTTTAAAAGCAAGGTAAACAGGTTAATTGTATAATATTTCGTTTCGATAAAATTTCAAACAGGATCTATGGTGATTAACAATTGCTTAATGATCATGTTAAACTGCATTATAATATGAAGAATATATTTCTTTTCATCATTTTGGTAAGATGTATTTACTAAATTCTTACTATAAATTAATTTGTTTCTTCAGTTTAAGATAATGTTTTTCAGCAAGTACCATACGTGTTAGCATTCAAAGAAAGATTGTTGCATTATATATCAGATGAAGTTACTGGAGGTTCTTACAAGTATTATAGCCTAACGTATGACGGTTTCATCAAAATAATATTAACGTCTGAGTAAGTAACACCACATAATTATAGTAGTATTTATTGTTTTTGTGTAAAACACATAAGAAAGCTTTTCTATTTTAAATTTCATAGAACCGGGGATGCAGATATATATGCTTCCCAAATAACAACAAAACCAACTTACGAGCCAGATCAATATTGCCATCAGTCTGCTACTTGTGGAGAAGATATAATTCTTATACCTGATAGGTACTTATCAGCATTAGTGTAAAAGTACAGCAGAAGATATTAATAATAATTATCAACTTCTAGCTTTAAAAGACCTGTTAGTATAGGAATTTATGGACACCCATCTCATGAAATTAGTAAATACGTTCTGTTAGTGTATGAAACAGTGAATACAGAAAATATTTTTTACGATAAAGATTCGGAAGACATTTATGAAGATGATAGTGATAAGGTATGTTTTGAAGAAATCAAAATATATGAAATAAATATGCACGAAATTTGAATAGTTACATATTCTATAAATATAATTTTTCATGTACTAAACGTGATCATATTGTTTTATTTCAGGACCATGACTTATCGATTTTAGCCTTCGTTACATGGCACCTTTTAGATATACTTCGTCAAATTCTGTTTTGTACATGGCAACATTTAGATATACTTCTTTAAACTGTGCGGTGATGTGTATATAATTATAGTAGTAAACAATTTAAAAAAATAAATATGTTGGAATACGAGAATCAAATGTTTTTGGAAATACTCCATGAAGATGGTCTTGTTGTTGTTGCAAAGTGCCTACTATTATTTCATTATCTGCCTTTGATTATAAAATATTCCACGTATAATTTATTATTTATTTTAGGGGACTCGGTATAGAAACTGTTTTTGTCAATGTATTAAGAGCTTATCTAGATCCAGGAAACTTGGTTATAGTTCTTGGAACCACAACTCAAGATGAACAATACTTTATCGATAGATTAAAAAAATTTGAGATAAAACAATTACCCCGTGTTATAACCGCAGAATGTTCGTCGGATGAAAGGTTTAAATCAATGGTTTTTACTTCGAACAAAAAAATTTTTTCTTCACGTGTACCTTTAATTTTTTTTTATCTTTATATTACAGATCGATAACATATCTAGAGGGAGGTGTTTTATTTATATCGGGTCGAATTTTTGTAGTGGACTTATTAAAAAATAGAGTTCCATTAAATTTAATCACTGGAATTCTTGTTTATAGAGCACATAACATTCTCCATTTGTATCAAGAGGCATTCTCTCTCCGTTTATATCGACAAAATAATAAAGTATGTATTGAAAGAAAACGGAAGCGGTACATATATATATATATATGCAGTACAAAATTAAGTGTTATGACTATGTATTTTATTCTTCATAGACAGGCTTCATCAAAGCTTTTACTTCTTCAGCATTGGCATTCACTGTTGGATATGCACAAGTAGAACGAGTAATGAAAGCATTATTTGTAAAAAAATTGTATTTATGGCCACGTTTTCATTCTCTTGTACATAGTAGTTTAGGACAGCATAAGGTAAATAAACTATGTAACTGATGGTTGTATGGTATAACGTTTATTGCGTATTATAATTTGTAACAAGTAATTGTAATTCACAGGCTGATGTGATTGAATTACATGCAAAAATCACATCAAAAATGCTAAACATACAAACTTGTTTACTTGATCTAATGAATTATGTAGTAAAAGAATTGAAAAGGCTCAATAAATATGTAAGTATTTTTGTTAATTTATTATATATTTATTATATCATATATTAACATTAAAATTCGATTATAATATATATTTGCAGTTAGATTTAGATGAATTAAATACTGAAAATGCAATTGCAAAAAAGTTTCACAAGCAATTGCAGTCACAACTAGATCCTATTTGGCACCAACTTAGTCCAACATCAAAACAATTATTATCTGATTTAAAAACGTTAAGAGCTCTTCTCGCGTAAGTATTTATGTATAAAATGTTATTCAACAGATTAATTTGTTATTAATGAAAAAATGCTCTATGGAACTATACAGCTGTTTGACATATGAAGATTGTGTGTCATTTTATTCAATGTTAAACCGCTTACGCACTATGGAATATGCTGTAAAAAACAGTGGTTGGTTAATGTTAGATTGTGTGGACGTATTGTTCAAAAACGCAAAAAATAGGGTTTACAATGAGAAAACAGGTGGTAAGTGCTTAGAAATTTACATCAGACAAATTTGTGAACATGTTGCGTAATTCTGTTACTTGTACATAGAATTGAAACCAGAGCCGAATCCTAAATGGGCTGCTTTAACTGAAATATTCCTGGAAATTCGACATCAAAATAAAAAAAGAAAAGACAGCGGAACTGTTGAAAAAATTCTTCTTTTAGTACACGATCGTAATATATGTCGTCAATTAAAAAATTACTTAACTATGGGTTCCAATGAGTATTTGCTGTACGAGGCAATGAAGAAACTTTCTCGCAAAGAAATACAGACAACAAGGTAATAATTAATAAAAAATAAAATTGAACAGGTATTACAATTAATCCTATTTAATTACTTTGTTATGAACAGGGAAAAAGATACTGAAAAAGAATCAACATCAGAAGAGAATGCTGATAATGATGCGGACGAAAACGAGCAAGATAGTTATATGTTAACGTTAAGTCAAAGAGTTTCTGAAGAAAGCCAATCTGATTTAGCAGAAGGAACGGACAAACATGAAACTTTATTTGAAAAATGCTCACAAGTAATATCTCGCTATGTTGTTTAATGAAAATTAAAAATAAGGTATTTTACATCGTGAAATTGTAATATAATATTTTAATAGATTGGAGAATTAGATTTAACCAACATAACAACGGATGCGCCTATCATTTTAATACAGTCTTTGAAAAGAAATGATGATCCAATGTCTCTGCAACGTGCTTTGGAAGAATATATGCCAACAAATATTATTATGTATGTAGCTGATATTTCTGCTGTGCGGCAAATTGAAGTATGCATAAAAGGAATATGAAGGATTTTGTCAATTTATAAATAAAATGTAATTACATGTATAAACGAGTATTATTTTGCAGGTTTACCAAAATAATAATCCGTCAATAGATTTGAAAGTATATTTCTTAATCTATGGAGGCTCTACGGAGGAACAAGAATATCTCACATCGTTGCGTCGAGAAAAGGAAGCGTTTGAAAAATTAATCAATGCCAAAACTGTAATATTACCATATTTTATATTAAGCTGTTAATTTGTTTACATTACTTATATCGTATTTGCATTCGATTTTAGACAATGGTCATTCCTGAAGACCAAGATGGTAAAACTGATGATTGTTTTAACCAAACTGAGGAAACAGATCCAAACGTCGAAGAAAATACGCGTAAAGGTGGATTATCAAATCTATCCAAAGTTACCAACAGTGTCATAGTTGATATAAGGGAATTTAGAAGCGAACTTCCTGCAATACTTTATACAAGAGGCATGAAAGTTGAACCCATAACATTACTGGTATATCAAGACGCACTTCCTTTCTAATTTAAATTATTTTTTAATTGAAATTCGATGTAACATGTATTCCTTTATTTTCAATTTATAGGTTGGTGACTACATTTTGTCGCCAGAAATATGTGTGGAAAGGAAAAGTATTTCAGATTTAATTGGTTCACTAATTAGCGGTAGATTATACAACCAAGCCGTATCCATGACGAGACATTATGCCCAGCCAATGCTTTTGATTGAATTTGATCCAAACAAAGCATTCTGCTTTCAGGTAGATAGGTCTTCAGATTTTATATATCAAAAATATTCTCACTTTATTTAAAAAATAACTTTTTTAATTACAGGGACACTATTACGCTAGCTCAGATGTACAAAATATGGCCATAACTTCTAAGTTACAACTGTTGACTCTACATTTTCCGCGATTAAAACTTATATGGTCACCTGGACCTCATGCAACAGCGCAATTGTTCGAAGAGTTAAAGGTAGTAATGCGAAAGCCTTATAGAACATAGTAAATTGTACTCCTCATTGTTTTTATTCGTATTGCATAAAATATTGCAGCTAGGAAGACCCCAACCAGAGGCTACGAAAGCTGCTCAGGTCGGAATTGAAGAAAATAATAAGATGGAAGCAGAAAAATTTAATTCTCACATTCACGATTTTATTGCCAAACTACCAGGTGTGACCACTAAAAATTTGTATACAATTTTGAATAAAGGACAATCATTAGATCATCTTAACAAACTTACAAAAGTATGTATTCAAACAAACAATTGGTACATGATATTGAAGAAATATTTTCATTTCTCTATACGTGTTTTTTCTTACCTTTGCAGGAAGAAATAACGGAGATGATAGGAAATAAAAATGAAGCACAAATGTTATACAGTGCGCTTCATGAAACATGTTCTGCAGCCGACGAAAAATCGGCCACCACTGGTAAGAGGACCGTCTTCGGTAGAAGGCAGGGAAAAAGACTGTTTTCAAAAATCAAACAATGAGATATGTATATGTAATATACTGTTAAATCATATTTTGCACGTGTTTGGAACTTGTTTGTAATCAATGTGCACTGTGTCAGAAATTATGTGATACAAAAAAGAATTACAATTAAATAAAAGAATAAGAAAAAATTTGCATCCACATATTTTCGTAGAGAAATATATAATTTTATTTCGATTATTTTCTTACATTTCATTATTCTCGTATGTTACAAGATTTTATGAAACATAATATGGCTTCATTCAAAATAGCTTGTAGTAATGAGATACAATTTTGTGAGATCAATAGATTCGATTCAATCCGCTTTGCTTCAATTACACTGTAAATACAAAATGATGATAATAAATGCATGTATATAAAAGCATACATGTTTGGGGTAATATCTAATAATGGAAAATTATTCAACATACTCTAGAATTTTTAAATCGTTGCATTTCTGTGTTATTTCACATTTTGTAACAGCTTTTGAAGCTATCTTGTGTGCAACTTCCAATACTTTATGTATAGCTTCACGAGTACCAATCGAGATATGTTTCAAGCAATACTATAAAGGCATATATTGTAATATTTTACATATTATGTTATCTTTCTTACAGAAATATGCATATGTAATTTTTATATTTAATTCACCTTATTATTGTCATAACAAAAGAGATAAGCTAAAATTATTTTAGAAATTTCGGAGACAAACATTAATTTTTCTTCTTCAGTTACTTGATTTGGATGAAACTGCAATAATAATTGTTGAAGCATGACCTCAGTCTCACTTCCAATACTATCTTTTGGAATTAAATGAATTTCCTTAGGCACTCGCATATCCATATCTACCAGGAGTAATAGAATGAGGCTACAGCAATGTTGGTAAAATATAAACTATCCATGATTCCTAAATACCTGGTTCATAATCAGATACGAGACAATAAAGGCCATTTAAATAGCGTTCTGCCATCAAAACCGAAGCTGTATCGCGAACATCTATTTTATCCACTACATTGTCAAGCCATGATGTAATCGAATAAAAGTCAAACCCAGTGTCACTATAGTTCATAGCTTCTCCTTCTGTACATATTGGTGGTTGGTGTTTCTAACATATAATATATAATTGATAATAATGATAGAGGCTATGGTATCAATAATATTTAAACTGACATAAATTTAAAAGTTATAAAAATAAAATCAAGTATAATTAATTGTAATATAATTTGTGAACACAGAATTGCAAATTTAAGTTAATAACAATTATTTCGACCAACAAGGAAAATTTTCGATTCTGTTTCCATCTTAGGCTCGTCTATAAAGATATATTCTCCACAATCTGAAATTATTATTTCTTTAGAGGGGCGTTCATAATGTGTTGATATCTTTTCCAATGTTTCCAAAGTTTTAGCTCCATCCACGAGTTGTCTTTTCCGGGAAAATATATTGTAATAATTAGTTTCACAAATATGTATTTCTAGAATGCTACTTCTTTTTGCTTACCCAAAAGCAACATAATAATAATTCATCCATGGATTGGGTTTTAAGCATACAGAGAACTGAGGTCCATTACAATGTTTTCCATTATTTACCATAGACAAGACTCCTCGACGATCATGTGGAACGCAATAAGACTCGTCAGGTATTGCAGTAATATCGTCCACAAAATTTGTATCTTCTTTAGGTGATACAAGTCCTGATGTAAATAAAAAATTGCATAAAAATATAAAATAATTAGATTACTTTTAATAAGTCCATATGTTACGTTATCATATTTGGGTTTACCTCCACATTGTATCCAACCATTTTTTACTATGCGATGCACATACATATTTACATAGTAAGAATTTCTATAACACCTTGCTACTGCATCATAACCAGTGCAAAGGTTTAAAAAATATTGGCAAGTCAATGGCAACAGATCAGAATATAACTAAGTGAATATTAAATTTAGTCAAAATATTTTCTAAAATTATAATTCTATGGAAAATCAGAATAAACGTGAATTCTTACCACAAACATAAAAGAACCGACTGTGCGGCTGTTTATATTAAATGTAAAATAAACATATTTTCTCTAAAACGCATGATATTATTATACACATATGATTTATTAATCCGTGTAATATTATATACAACAATTTACCTTAGATTTTTCCATGAATAACTTACATTGCTCCATGGCGATGTTTTCATAGTATTGTGAACTAATAGGTAAACTAAAGATATAAGATTCACTTATATAATGTATAAAT
Source organism: Augochlorella aurata (assembly GCA_028455555.1). Taxonomy (NCBI): domain Eukaryota; kingdom Metazoa; phylum Arthropoda; class Insecta; order Hymenoptera; family Halictidae; genus Augochlorella; species Augochlorella aurata. The sequence continues at coordinate 13,745,375 of CM052149.1, forward strand.
TCCTCGTCACTGCCGAGAAATTTATCATTTATAAAAACTGCGACAGTTCGTGTCAATGACCATGTTTTACCTCCAATTTCCTAGAAAGTATATTTACAACTAGTAAGTCATAATTAATAAAAATATAACTCAAGAGTAATAACATACTTTTTTAAATATAAATAATGTAAAAATTACCCTTTTTCTATTTTTAATATATTCGTGCCAGTCGACTTGAAACATTTCCACAATTTGCGGAGGTGCAAATTTAAAAGTCAAATGTTGATATAACTTTTCAGCGCAAATTCTAGCTTTTTGGAAAGCTACAGTATTTATAATACCTACTATTTTTAGTCTAATACGACTGTTTTCAACCAAATTTGAGTAGCAATAAGTTTTAATTCCATTATGTATCATTATGAGATAATTTATTGTTATTGCTAATTGAAGAATAATTTAATTCGTAAAAAAATGTTTTTGCATGAAGTGAGATTATATAAAGATAAAATAGAGTTAAATAAACTACATTCACACTTATGTTTCATTACATTATAAAGAACATGCTTTAATAATGGATTGTAATAACTTTAATAAATATTTATCAAATGTAAACATATTGTTCTTATTAACAGTTCCGACATTCACAAAATCCTCTTAAAAGATAAATCATTCTGTCACAATATTCTATTACATTGAGAAAATGTATATTCTTTTAACTCTTCTGAAATTGTTTCTATAGCATCTTCTGTTTCACTTTCTTCATTGCTGGTACCGCTTGTATCCAAGTTGTATAAAAAGGAATCATTTTCGCATAGAGAAAAGTAAAATCTAAAATTTGATATTGATTAATTATTAACAACTAGCGCTTCATCAAAATTCGTTTACACAAAATACTAACTTTGGTTGATCCCACAATTTTTTCACAGGTATCTTAAAATGGTTTTGTTGTTTCATATGCTCCAAGGGATTGTCCACTTCTTCTTCACAGAAAACACAACGTCGCAATTGAATTTGACTTCTTACATAATTAACAAATTTCACCTATTTTAAAGTTAAAATTTATAAGCTGTACAAAATTATTTCTTCACTTAAACCAACATGCCTTACTTTTTGATAGAATGATAAATCTTTAGATGCCTCTTGGAAGTTAAAATCATGATCGTCTTTCATATGAGCAAGCATGAGATGGAAATCTTTATCAGTGTGTGTACAGAACAAGCAAGTAATACCAATGCTTTCATCATTCCAATCGGACCATGTTCCTTCATCTTCACTACTTTGATCCCCTACTGTATCATCCTCCTTTGCATTACTTTGAACCTAACAAAAATTATATTAAAATGGTTGCAGTGTTTCATATACTATAATAACTAAACCACAGATTTTATACATTTATGGCAAAGGTGAATGGAGGAAATACAAACCTATAGAAATTTTAGAGGAATGTAAGTATACCGTTATATTATTTTTCACGTATTGGCATTATTAAATGAAAAAAACACATTTTCATCTAACTTCTGTTACTCACAGTTGATGTAGGAACATTTTATTTCGGATAAAGATCCAGTCTAACAATAATACGCTACCTGTTTATGTCTCCATGACTTTCCAGGCTCCAAATAATTATTTATATAAAATCTATCGTATTCCTTATTGTTAGGATTTATGCGCTTGTGCAATTTTTTGCGCATATGTTCCTTTAATGCTGTACGATTAATAAATATTTTTTCACAATATAGACACACCAAACTTAAACAGAATATATAACATACATTTATGTTAAATATTATGTTACATAAATTTACGTCAAATTATGTTTTTATCCTCTTACTTTTCCATAGTACTCTCAACCTTATCTAGAAGCTCATCAATGAACACTAGATTATCCGGTTTCCCAAAGTATAAATTATGTTTTTGTGCCAAATGTTTTATGTACGTGGTACGTAATCCTGAAAATTCCATTTGACAAAACATACACCCACGTTTAAAGCTAGTATCAGTTCTTTCCTTGCTTTGTTCCGACAAAACCCATTCCTTCAATGAGCAAAACATACATTATAATATACTATAAGGAACAGTACGACTTATTTAAACTTAATATAAATTCCATACCAACTTGGCTCTGTGTATTTCATCTCTTAATGTTTTATCCTCTAAGATGCAGTCAGACAGTAGGAAATACGTTTCATTTTTACTAGGTTGTCCATCAGGTGTACAATCCATTAACATTGTTGTACAGTATGTAGTTAATGGCTCTTCTTTAAATTTTATACTCCAATAATGTATATAGCTAAAGTATTGAAAGCAATGTAAGTTTGGATTTATAAGAACTTGAATAAGGATGTTTCATAATAATGGTTCAAACCTTTTTAAACTAGCAATGTTCCAAACATCTCCTATTACAAGCCTATGTTCTTTGAACAAATGTGTCAAAAGATCCTTTTCATTATCGGGAAGAACAAATTTTATATCACATAGAAGACATTTTGTATCATAACGTTTTTCATCTAATCCAACAAATGGAAATTTATATATGGTATGATTTTGTTTACCAGCAGTGCTCGAACATAACAAATTTTCTGCAATAGAAATTGATACAAGCTGTTTTGGTAATACGTACGTACATCATTCTTAAAAAAATCTAGAAAGATTTATACCTTTGAGATTCATAATTGTTATATCGTGAACAGAATATGTAAATTCTATTTTTAATTTCAATACATATCTGTATATTTACTCTTCAAATTGTTTTCATCTGAGAAGGTCAATTATCAAAAATCTCGTGCCATAGAAAGTTTCTTGTATTGATACGATAACTTTCTCTGCTTATCAACAGATTTATTTCAAAAAATTCAATATTTTCCGACTGATTCCAGCATCCTTTTCTCATGATAAACAGCTTTTGTTACGACAATGCTTTGCAGCAGTAGACAAAAAATGAAAATATACGTATGTGACTTTTTGTCGTAAATACAGTAACGGATCCTACTCCTGCACACCTCCAGGCCACAGCTCGATCTATTAGCAAGGGTTAGCATAGAAATTTTCTTGTCGGATTGGTTGGCAATTTATTGGTGAGATAGTGCTGCCATCACAGTCAAAGAAAAAGAGTACATTAGCTCAATGTACAAGTCGAATAACGCTCTTTCGAATGTACCGCCAGACGTGGGATAAAAAGGTTCTCGAGTTCGGAGAAGGAAAAGCTCTCGAATAGAGAGACGACTGTATACGTATACTTATCCAGACAGCAATGAATAAAACTTGTCTTAATTCGTTTATTGATGATTCATAGTACAAAGAATAATAACGCGGTCAATATAAAAACGAGAGTTGATACGTTTAAACAATTTTTAACTGCATAATTATTCAGTATGGAATCATTCATCCAATCCAGGTAGGCGTCCAATCGCGTGTACACGCCAGGTGATCCAGCACGAGCACATCCTTTTCCCCATGATACTATACCCACTTGTATATCTTTGCAGAGTAATGGTCCACCGCTGTCCCCCTGTAATATTACCAGTTTTTGAGAACAGAAAATAATGTTGTAATAGTAGGAAATAATATGAATAAAAGAGTAATGTAAATGTTTAGAATAATGCTTACATGGCAAGCATCTTTACCACCCTCTTCTACACCTGCGCAAATATGCTGTTCTTTATCTACTCCTGTTATTTGGCATTTTTCCGGAGGAATTAACGAAAGGTTTACATGACGAAGGTAGGTACCAGATCCAACCTAAAAGAGACTCGAACACGGAGTATAGTAAAAAAATGTGAAAAATGATTGAAATTTGCTAATGTAGTAAATATAATTATTATCGATCGCGTACGTTCGATCCAGGAAATTTTTTCCCCCAACCAGCTACGGCGCAAGGTTCTGTATATTGGTGAAATAATTTTGCGTCGTATGCCTCCGGAACGTTGACGTATTTCACGTAGGCGTTAATGACAAAAGGATTCTTAAGCTGCACAAGAAAGAAGGGCACTGTAGAAACGATAAAGGTGCTTCATTCGAAGAAATAATACGGTAAATTACCTGTAATCCTCGATGCCCGATGGATTAACTATTTCAATAAAAATGTACAAAACATTAAAAAAAAATGGGAGAAAATTGCAATTGATAGGAATTGCGACGAAAATAGGAAATATTGTTTTTTTTACTATATGCAGGTTTGTCCACTTTCGGGTGTAATTAAAATTTCTGTATAAAATATCATTAAGATTTCAGACATGTATTAAATATACATATTATAAAGCTTGACTTTTCAGCTTTCATTCAAGCCCTCGAGTGTTAGTAAATTCCCAACAAGAGCGCAATAAAATATTATTTTCTATTTTCTCTTTTTCATGATAGTGGCGCCGCTTGCGATAGAATCGAGAAGCTTCTTTCGACCTCCGTACAGCGCGAATTAGTAAAGCGGCGAGAGGCTGAAACTACTAGCCAAACAGTGGCGCCGATCGAGGGAAAATTTAGAAGTTCCGTTCTGTCTAGAGGTTTCAGCGATTTGCCACTTACTAATTGGCGCTGTACGGACGCCTAAGCCGAGCTTCGAGATTTCGCCACAAGTGGCGTCCATGTTACGAATGGCGCTATTTTCAATATTCTAAGAGACCGTATCGAATGGCTCCGTTTGCAGCATTAAACAATCGCGTTTTTATAGGTACAGGAGAGTCTCCCGAACGTTTCCGTACCTTCGAAACTTTCGTTAGCCGCAAAATTTTCCTGATAAAAAAAATGGTGGATAGAAGATGAACAGAAAATACCCAAACGGCTACCTTTAGTCGGATATCCGCGATTCCGCCCAAATGCAATTTAATATAGTAAATTAATCTTTCGAAAGTCTCGAAAAGAAAAAACACTCGGTCTACTTGAAGAGATTTTGAAAAAAAATTATTCCATTTTTTTCGGAATATGCAAGTACTGTCCGCAGCTTGAGAAATAGGGGGGGGGGGGGGGCAAACGACGAACGCGTCTCCGTTCGTCAAGGGTGTTTTCATGACTGCTTTTATTTGTATTTTCCACACAGAACTTATATATACATATAATAGTCACCCTGAACAATCCAATATCGTTACGCTTGTTCGTGAATCTAAAGCCCGTGTGCGGGATTACTCGGTCTATCAATTCCATTTGTATGGAACTCCAGCTCGGGAAGTACACGTAAGTCGCTCCGGCGATCGCGTAGAATCGAAGCGGATTCTGCGGTTCCCAATAGCCATCGGACTTCGGCCTGACCAAACGAACACGTACAATAGCAATCAGATTCACGATTACACCGCGCGCGCCTGTTAAACGCGTCCAAAGCGCGTCCAAAGCGCGTCACCGTTCCGTGTAAAACATGAGAGCAGTGCATACGTAGGATCACGGCCGGCGGCCGGTCACCGATTTCCCCGTTTTCAAAGCGGAGAAGCGGAGAAGCGGAGAAGCCTCGATCGCGAAACAAACGCGCCGCGAGCTCGATGTTCGCCGACAATACAAAGAAGACAGTGCCGATGCGCATCCGCGTGTTTCACACGGTAACCGCTTGTCAAGAGACCTCCTCGATCCCTCGAGCCCGAAGGCATCGAGCAGGCATTTTCGCGTTCGAAAGCATCCCGTTTACAAACTGCTACCACATCCTACCAAAATATACGCGTTGTCTTGCCGATGGTTAACTTTGGGGATAGTCGAACGAGCTCGACGATACCGAGAGTACCACGTGGTAATCGAATTCGGAACGATCCGACGTTTTATAACTACGCTAACGCGAGCGTTGCACGCGACAAATCAAATCGAAGAAGTTTAATTATTTCGAAAGGTCGGGCTATTTTCGCTAATCGAAGAAATATCGAACAGTCGGCTACCCTTTTGTTACGCGCGCAAAGGAAGCGTACACCACCGGATAATCATTGTCTTTTCCGTTGGAGATCTTCTCCCATCGCGTCGACTCTCCGCACAATTGTCCGTTTAAGATCGATGCGTGGATCGCAACTTAGGATGGAGATTTCTCAAGATTGCGCGAATGAAACCCGATCGAATTTCTGGATAAGAAAGATGGAACATGGAACGTTCTCGACAAGCGGTTTCTGTGTTCACGTTGATCCAGTTAGTATCGGACAACGTTAACGCCGCCTAACCCTTTCACTGCTGTTACCGCTCCTTGTACGCTGCCATGTACGCGGACTCGCGATTTGTAAAGTACAACCGGGGACGCAAATTTGTTCAATGTTTTTTCTTAGTAATTTCTCTACTACTTTCGAAAAATGTTCTCTGCTACCGTAATTAGCTAACTCGCGAATCAATGTATTCTCTTTCGCGCGCGCGCGCCTGTGTGTTTGTTTGTGTGTGCGCGTGCGTGTGCGTGTGCGTGCGCGCGTATCTTTGACCGTGCTTATTCGTCATTTTATCGCTCGTCGCGTCAAACAACGACAATCAACTAACATCGTACGTTTTACTTCTTCATCTAGGATTTCTTCAACACCGACGTCCTATTCTAGATTGCACGGTTCGCAATCTTAATCCACGTATCCACTAAAGAAATGATCGAAACCTTGTCAGATATTGCCGTTTAACCAAGTATTATTTTCTACGAACAACGAATCCTGCGCGCTCGTCTGGTATCTTTTCAAAAAATTGCCGATAGACGCAACATATGCGAACATTTCGCTTTGACAAATACGTGCAACAGGTACTCTGAAGTTTTTTGAGTAAAGCACAAGTTGTCGAGTAAGAAGATCGTCTCCGGTAGATGGAACTAATCTCTGGTTATGAAAACAATCGATGCTCGAACTTGAAAACTAAAAATATTTCATCTCCATTTGTTAGCCACTGCAAAGTCAATTAATTTATTAATAAAACTTTGAGCCATGTATAAAGTAGTTTTCTTGTTCCTTCGGTGGATACGTAGTTTGAGGAATCGTTAATTAATTGATTTATTAATCGAGATTGATATTCGACGAATAGTAGTAATAGTAGTAGTAGTAGTAGTAGTAGTAGTAGTGGTAGTAGTAGTAGTCTCTATGTAATTGTAAGTAGAGTCGACATTTGCTATAAGATCACAAGTATCGCGTGGAGCACGCGCTCGTCGCGTCCACAAAGCAGCATACGTGTTCTATGATAGCAATGAAAGCGCTACGAGCGGAGATTGCTCTTTTACCGTGAAAATGGCAGCACACGACGGCGTATATAGGTGGCTCGTGAACTCATACGCTGTTTATTTGGGGCGATACGTTCTCTATCTAGGATCGCGATAAAAAAATAACCGTGTATCGTTTCATCGCGCGTTTCATTTCAACGTTTCAACGGACCAGCTATGCGATACGTACGAGTAGAGACGTAGATCGTTGCCTGTCTCCGAAAGGAAATTGACTCTTCATCGGGTCACCGTTGCGTCGAACAGATCGATCGCAGACCAAAATATAAATTGTTAACGCACGCAGCCCCTTCCCCGCGACAAATAACCGTTTCCATTTGCTGCACCCCTTCCTAAATAGCTCGAAAATTATAGAGTGCGATGATTGAAACAGAAGATTTTAATATCTGTGATCTGTCCTGGGGCCGTAGGACAACGAACGATCGTGTTTTGAAAGCGGCGGTGCTGCCATTTTCTGGTAACGAGCCGTAGACTCGAGAATTGTTAGAGTCTTGAAACGCACCTGACCATACAGTGAGCGGCTGACAAAACGAATCTCGGCGCTATGTAAGTACCTCCGCAGAAATGATTACCGTGTCGCCGTTGGATCGAGACCTACGAGAAATTGACATTGAAAATTCGGTTTCGTCGTCCGCGAACCTCTCTACCTGATCGGTAGAGAGAATATATACGACGATCACTCTCAGTATTTTGAGAAATCCGCTCGAAAAACGAACTGCTGTATACGTGTAGCAAGATGCCTGCGGTGCACGGGTATCCGAGGTCCCCGTCGGTCTTCCCCTCGAAATTCGAGGGACTACGAGCGCGTCGAGCGCGTTGCAAAATATTGAATCGATCCGACTGTGCGAGGTCGGTCCTCCTAATTCCAGATTGTACGCCGCCGACGCGAGAGCTTCGGATACCCTAATCGCGCCGCAGGATATACAAGTACTATCTCTCGGAAAAGAAATCGAAAAGCTCTTCGTGATTACGCGGTTTCTTCTACGCAGCTAGTTCAATCAATTCCATCGATAGGACGCAGACCGCGCGCTCTTTCGCTCGCGCTAACTCGAATAATCGTAGCATGCAAGACGCTTAGGAAAACAAACTCTCTTTCGATGGTTCTTTCTTTCCATCGGTCGCTCTCTGTCACGCGTGCCGCACTCTCTCAAAGATAATCAGAGTGATTCTCGTGTATCGACCGTGTACACAGGTGTGTGACGGGCGCATTTCACCTACTAGAAACGGATAATTCTTTACGCTGACGACCTCTCCGCCGACGATCCTCGCGGCGACCGCCGTCTGAAACGGACTCGTCTCGTCCGAGGTGAATAAAGCCCGGCCGCAATCAACAGCGGCGACCAACGCCTCGAGGATGCACATCGTAGCGATCAACATCCCGCATCCGCATTCGTGGCTCGTGGCTCGTGGCTCGTGGCTCGTGACCGTGACGGGCCGCGAACGCCTTGAATTTGTCGGATCTTTCGCTTCGTCGTCGCCCTTTTGTTTTCCGTTTTAACGGCTCGCCGGCCGATGCGGAGCGCGCTCGAACGCTCCTCGCCTCGCGACTCTATTGTGTCGCCGCTATTATCGCGCCTATTATCCACCTCCCTTCGAAAGCACCGACGATCCAGAAGCCGGGAGGATCGGACAGATTAACTCTTCGCGTCCGACTTAACGCTACGATATGTTGTTCGACGGGCCGGAAACATTGGACCGGTCAATAGATTCGTTCGGATTCTTTTCATCTTCGGGCACAGCGACGCGATTCGACCGTTCTCGCTCCGCTTTTCGATATTTCGAACGTTCTTTCGACGATGGTCGATACCAGCTTTACGCGTAAATAGATTCGTCGAACGAAATGGTTCTAGGTACCTACTACTTGCATCGTATACTTGGAGAAAGCGCAGCTCCGTCTCCCGTCTCGTCGACGAACGAACCGAACCGATTGATGCGACGCTACGCGTATTATTTCTCTGGCAATTGTAAAGTGATATCAAATGGTTCGCTCGCGATTGCTTTTCGAAACTCGAAACGAAATCGGTGTCGATGGAAACTGCGAAGCACGGCGTTCCGCGACACAGCGGAAACGCCGCCGCGACGCGACGCGATCCTCAATGCTCCAATTCGGCTGTTATTGTCCTCTCGAGAAAGTAAGAATCGGTTATGGTTGGTAAAGTAGCGGCTAGACGACCGAGCGCGATCTATCAACATTTTTTTTCAATTTTGTAATTGTTTTATTTGAAAAGTTTCCGTTTGCAGGTTCGATCTATAGATATAAAAGGAAGTGGCCAGTTTCTAAGGTTAGAAGCACCGTCGTTAAATTTCCCGTTCTCGGCCGTACAGGTAGAAAACGCGTGGAACGAAGATCGAATTATCGGTTACTACCACCGCCGATCGATTTGTACCCGGCAACGATTTCATTGCTCTAATATTCTAAGATTCTCCCCGTTTTAAATTTTCTACATCGTCGAACGGAAATTTTCAATAAATTTCTTTCGCATCACAGAATCCACTTATCGATAATCTCTCTAATTATCTTAGCTACTTGATTGTTAAAGCGATTGGTACCCATAAATTGTTCCGGTCTAGATATAAAGCTGTACAGTTCTACATTATAAATCGCTATAGTTTATTCGAGCTCGTTCCTATATTTAACTAGATTAAACGATCGGCCGGTTCCTATCTAGATTTTTCCGTTCCGTATGCCGTTCGATCAGCTTGACGCGAGCGTTTATTAAAACCTCGACACTTGCCGCAATTGACCGTAGAAAAAGAGCTCGCGCGACCAACGCGACGATAACAACGTCGTTCTCGTTCGACGCTGATTTAACGTACTCGTCGAAATTACGCGACTCGCGATAACGGCCATAAATTACAGCGTATCGCATTTCAAATTAATCGGATGGCGCGATACTCGGCGTTGATTGGTAATAAGCAACGATTATCCAACTAGAGGGGACGCGATCGTTACAATTAACAGCTTTGGTCACGTTTTGGACGAAGCGGTCACGTTTTGGACAGAAATTGATGCGCCCCTTTCTTCCGAAGAAAATAGCCGTCGCTGTTCGCGCGTTGCAAATTGTACTCTTTTCTTTCGAACCAAAAAATACGAATCCCGATAAACAATTGTTGCGAGCCCCGACGTCGGTAATTTATTTATACTAATTTGCACGAGTTTGTTAGAAAATATGGCGCATGTTCGTCGGGAAATGAAATTTACCCGTCGCATTGGACTTTCCGGCGTGAACCGGAAATTCTTGGAAAAATTGTCACCGCAAGTACTGCACCACCGCATTATTTGACTGCAAACGGTTTTTTCAAAAGTAACGAGCTCCCGCTGGAATCGTTATAATCGCGCGTATACCTGCGGCAAGGTTCTTCGGGCACAGCGCCTAGAGCCCGCGACAAATTTTAGAGTCTACGAAAACAATATTAAATCCTCGAAAAATATACCGAAGATGGCTCAGCTGTTCAAAAGGGTAAAGCTAGGGTTGGTCTGCCGGGTTGTGTGCGCAACTACTTAAACCTTAGGACCACGGGAGGGTCCTGCTCTCGAAATAACCACGACGATGGGAAATGTACAGGGTGTGCCAAACGAAACGTCGCAAACTGTCTTCTCAACGGAGCGAACTTTGAAATCGACTCGTTCCAAATCTCCTGATTTTTATCAAACAAAAGATCCGCCTAAGCTGTCCTCTTTAAGCACCAAAACGATATTCTCCCTCCGTTGTTATCACTATTTTGGCTTTTCACGATTTTTATTACAGTCGTTGGACATCGTGTTACGATTCAATATTTTCTTTTGTTCGTAAGATCGAATTTAAAAATAGTTTGTTGAAAAGGTTTCTGTAGTTTTTCAAGTCTATATCATACATAGATATATTGTCATTTCTAATGCATTTAATCTAGAAGAATGACGTATGCTCCATCGATTCGAACTCTCTATGCTTTCAACGACTTCGAGGACACTTTGCGACGCTTTATTCGACGCGCAAGCCTGCGAGACGCTTGGAAGCATGGAATTTCGAAAGAATCCGAACGAATTTATTACGGGATCGAACGCCTTCCGACCGACGCTCCGCACTCCAGACCACTTAACAAATAGAACGCGATCGACCAACAGCTGCGCTAAATTAAATCACGCGCGTTTCAGTATCCTGCACGCGTAGGATGGTCAGACCGGCCTCCGGCTCCGGCTCGGGCGTCCACGATTTTATTGATCGCCGGTGCAGGCCTCTGTGCGTAAACACGGGAATTCTATAATTACGCGTGTTGTTTTTCCGCCGCCGGTATATATTTTCCAGGCGTTCCCGCGACGACAAAAGAAAGCCTCGCGAGCTCTCGCACCGGCTCTCGTCTCTCTCGCGGTCTCTATCCGCCTATCATAGTTGACCGCGCTTCGCTCGACGCACAAGGCATCGCAACTTTTTTTCTTCTCTGTAATTTTGTCGTTGTTATCCTTCCGCTTTTCTTCGTTTATTTTTTCCCGTGCACCGTTAAAAATAGTGGTCGCCTCGCCTCGCCTCGCCTCGCCCCGCCTCGTGACGGTAAATCGATGGAACCGTACCGTCGGACGGCCCAGGACGATCTACGCGTGCTAGAAATTTGCCTAGCATCCGTTAATTACGCGCGCTCGAAACAGAGACGCTCCAACTGTTTCTCAAGTTACGAAGGTGCCTTTGTAACCGGTACACTGCGGATCTTTGTTTGAAGTCGACGTTTCGCCGATAATCGAATCCATTGATACGCGCGTGCGACATCGACGTCTTTCGACCGGGATCCGACGGCTTCTAAAGCCGGCTTGTTCGTTAAATTTGATGGAAATTCCTAGGTTCGATTATCGCGTGGAAGGGAAGCATTTACTCGATCGCGAATCGTCTCGTAAGCGAAGTCGAAATAATTAATTAGCGTTTTCAAATGTTGTAAATTCGATGCCGGTTGAAGTGAAATTTCTTGGTTCCTCTAGGGCCTATAGTATAGATGTTGACAACAAATAAATGGCAAATCTCGTACGATTCGGGGAAACAGAAGTACGAACGTGGATCCGCAGTGTTCCAGTCGGGGACTTTACACCGAAACTCTGTGGTATTTTCGTAACGCGAATTTGATTTGGCGCGAGTGAAAGGTTCGGCGCAAGTCCCTGTCGAAGAACGATATTGGGCCAGCAACGATTCGATAAATTAACATCCAAGGACTTTCTATCCTAGCACCAGGACACCTAGGACCAGAAGGATCGCGTCGAAGCATAAAAGTAACGCACAGATACGAACGAACAAACGAACAACATTATTAATATAACAACGAATCTCTCCACCAGTAACAAGGAATAACAGTCTTACTTTGTGATTTGTCGGTACAGTTTTTACTTTGAACCACCTAAAATTATGCAAACGCTACTTTTCATAAATATAAGTATGTGTTTGTATGCATGTATGTAGGTACGCATAATAATAGGTATATAAATATCTCGTAAAATTCAGAATAAAACTTACGTGCACACGTTACGAAGCTCTTACATACCGCAATATGTATGCGTAGTATTTGTTTAGAGAGGTATGCTATGTATAGTTATCGTAATTAATAATCGTCTCTTATTTTTTAACTTAAGCCGATGACAGAGTGATTCGGTTACGATTACTTCCAAGTGTTTACGAACTAGCTCTGACAAATGATCGATCACAATGTTTATCTTTGGTTATCGATGATTCAGGAAAATAAATCGAAACAAACCATTATCGTTTTAGTCGTCGACGGAAACGAACAACGCGTATCGATCACACCATTGAAAATAGTCGTTTTTAAACATCTGGGTTACGCCTCTTAACTACGAACGAGACATTCGATCTACGAATTGACATTTATTACATGTAGCTTGTTGGTTTGTTGCAGGGGAGGGCTCAGGAATCGTCTAGGAACCGACGGTGAGCGACTGAAATCGTAAATCAGATTTCATTTTACGATATATTATTATTATTTTACGCTCGCGCTCGCTACGCGTATATCCGAATCAGTTCTAGCAGGATAAAAGTCCGAGGGAAAAGTCCCTTGCCAATTTAAAGAAGCCTCGTCGTTTATTTGGAATTAATTTGGAGTTTCTTCAATTCCGTCGAGCCGAAGATCGACGAAAAAGTCCGGTAACTAGAAGATTCCCCGAGGCAGGGATTCGCAGCGAATTTTCAATATCTGAAATCAGATTTCGCGAATAATTGTTCACTTTCGAGAGTGTTCTTTCGAAAGCGAACGGCTTCATTGGAACGTTCGTTAAAACGAGATCGACCGATTCCCAGGACCGCGTCCTTCTCCTCCCCCAGTCAGTGCGTCGCACCGATTACAGATTACATTTATCCACCGAACGCGCGATATCGAAGATTGCCACAGTTTCTACCAACGAATACGGTAACGACGTATCCGAGAACTCGAAATCGCCACCGTGAAGAAGCGATTATCCCCCCCACCACCACCACCACAACCGTAGCAGCGAACATATTCGTCCGGTAGCGAATAAAATCATGCGGCGTCCACGAGAATTCTAAAGAAAAATAGATCGTGGCGTTCCTCGATTCGATCCGGTCTCGAGGACCGATCTCCGTTAGGTGGCAACCCTAATCGCCTCTCGCGACCCGACTCGACAACCGCGACGCGCGTACACCGCGGCAGCCGAATGCAATCTGTCCTTTAGGTACTATTACGGATATGTGTGCGCAATGATCGTACGATCTTGCCATTGATCTGCCATGCCATGGGCATAGACAATGAAACGACGTCGCGTGTCTAATCCTATGACACGAGTGCTTACACGGTACACTCTTATCGTCGATCGAGTATAAAACACAATAGTCGTTCTACCTAACAGCGTCAACGCGATTTAAAGGATCTGATATATAAGGCGGGCAAACAAAGACGGACACCGTTCGATTCCGCGAACCGAACCGATACAGACGCGAAAACCCGTTCACACCGTTTCGATCTTACCGTGGTCGACGCGAGAGACCGACCAATCGGGAAAATGCGCCCGTCCACGCTGTACTGTTTCCTTTTTTCGAGAAAGACAGACAGGAACAGAAAAAATCAGAGAGGGATGGAGGGGAAGAGACAGACAGAGAGTGAGAGAGAGAGAGAGAGAGGGAGAGAGAGAGAGAGGGACAAAATATCCCGTGAAAGCAAAGGTCCTTTTCCTCGTCGACGAGAGCGTACTATAATATTTAATGCTTCCCTACGGTTTCTCGTCGTCGCGTATCTTCCTCTCTTTTACATTTTTGTTCATTCCGTCGTCCTTTTTGTTGTCGTATTGTTTTCCTCGTTCTCCCTTTTTCTGTTCCAATCGGAAGCCGTGCTCCGTTGCGGAAAGGCTCCGCGAAACGAGCGCGAGCGTCCTCGCCGCATCGCGCTGGCATTACGTTCCGTGGCATAGATAACGATCGATACAAGCGACAATCGAAAATAGTTTTGCACGAAGAAGCCGCGTCTATGAGTTATAAAATTTTCAGCAAGACAATAAAACCGCTGCCCCCGTGTATTTCGGTATAATCAAGGAAGACATTGTGATTGTTCGTTCTTTAATATATATATATATATAATAATATATATGTATATAGATCCGACACTCCCACCCCCCCACCCCCTCCCCCCGAAATTCATCCCGTTCTATAGATCACCGCTCGTTCTTTCTCGATTATGTATACTTATCGTACGGTATTAACGAGAGATATCTCGCTCCGATCTCCGTTTTCGCTCCTCCCGTTTTCTTTTTTTATCCATTTCGCGTTTTCTCTCTTGTTTCTTTGTTTGAATTATCCTAAAGCAATTGACTTTTATTAAGGAATGACTTTGTGCATCGCGCAGAGTATGTACAGTATCGCTGGTAGGGTCCATCCTTGCGCGATTCTCAGTGCCGAGGAAACGACGATCGGCGCGGGTATAATTTGCACTGAAACAGCCGAGAAGAGATCGTTTCTTGTTAGCTGGAACGTGCTCCGATCGGAGCGTCGACGTCGAGGATGCCTCCGCGCCGTAGCAACAACGAGCAGTAGACATTCCGTCTCGAAATGTTCCCGTTAAACGCGAGTTCGCAACTCTTGTCTCGGTTGCACACCTTTTAGGTTTGCTCGTTGCAGCTGCAGCGTTCATTGCTGTCGATGGTAAACAAATATTTGTCGTTTCACCCGCGCAGCTTCCCTTGAATGATTTTTGGAACGAAAGGATCGTCTGGGTGTTTCGGGATCGAGCGAGAGTACGATAATTGCAAGTTCCATGCAACTACGTTTCCCGTCGAGGTCGTTGCCACCGAAACGGATCGGAGCAGCTGGAAGTGGGTCGCGCACAGGATGGTGTCCAGAAATACTTGCAACTGAATTTTTTGACAGACGATCGAGCGCGTACGTAGCATTTTCGCGACTCCGTAGCGCGGACGACAACCCCGGCGTCGATTTATTCGCGCCGATGAAAATTGAAAGGTTCGTTTAACCCGGCGTGTAACAACGATGGAACTGTTGTCTCCTGGATTTCGATCGGCGTCGAAATAAAACTGTTGAACGAATTCTCGTTAATCGCGGGCCGCGGGCCGCGTTCCGCGATACCCGGGTACGCTCGGCCGCGCGATAAAACGACGACGAAACGAGCTCGGAAAGGTGGATGCCGTACGAACAGCTTTCGTACAGCCCGCGGCTTTCGAACTCCCGGACGAAAGTCGCGAATGACAATTGCCTCGCGGCGATACATGCGGCAGCAGCGGCTCGAGGACCGAGACCACACATTCCCGCGAAACTCCGCGGACGCGAGCCCGGCCCGCGATACGTTGCGTTGCGATGCGCGAAATTCCCGTTCTTAATTGAGGAACTCCTTTTTCAGCGGCGCAGCGTCGCTTCAAAAGGAAACGCTTTAATTAGGAAACTCGTGCGTTTTTCCCCCAACCGTGCGACTCCCCTATTTTTCGCGTTCCTTTAATACGCCCCTTCGTACGCTGTATCCGGTAATTACGATAATTTCACGTGAACTGTGGGCGAAACGCGTTGCAGACATCGGACAAGAAAAACAGCGGACCGTTGGCGAACTGAAAGTTTTTCAGCATTTGTTTCACCGTCCGTCCGAATTTTACTCGCAAAGCTACGCTAAGAATGTTGCGTCGCAGCATGCGAATTAAATCGCGGCGTAATTGTAAACGCGCGCCACGGAGAATAATTTTGAACGCGTGCATCGCGTGCCGGGAGGATGGAAAAATTAATTATTTGGCAAAGCTGGAAATGATATGCTACCAAGTAAAGGAATAATAACATAATAATGATAACAACGAACGAGCAGCAATTACCGTCGAGCACCGACCGAACCGTAACCGGTAAGATGACCAGCGATCGAAACAAGAGAAACCAAAGGACCCCGTTTCGAAGGAAAATGCTTTCATTTTTAGGATCTCGCGCGGTCCACGTGGTCCGCCGTTGGTTCGCGCGAGTACGAAACCGTTGACAAACCTGGCCCGGCGGACGTTGGACCGAGCAACAAACAGCTTCTGCTCCGGATGAAACGATCGTCGAGTCGAACAATAATTACCCGAGACCGTCTCCTTCCTGATGTCGGCGTACTGCTCGTTCACGGGATAGCTCGGAATGGTCGAGTAGCAGCTGATCTCCAAGTAGCCGTTCTCCCCGGCGTGCAACGCGGACACCTCGATCATCAATTTCGCAGTCGCAGACATCAGTTGGTCCTTGCGACGCGTGTGCGGATAGTGATTCACCAGCGTGATATCCACCTGACGAAACAAACACAGAAACCGTCGGATAAGACTTCGAGTTCCGTGTGCAGCACCGCGATCAAACGTCCAAACGACCGACACCTAATTTCCGACAGGTAGTTGCTCCCTGTCCACCACCGTTGGCGGTGCTCGGTAGCCAGCAGCCGTACCAGCAGCAATCGCACGCGTTTCATACTCGACGACATCGATCCAAGGACGCGTTACGATCGAAAGGGCGAAAGCTCTACTTTATGGAATAACTTTTGCGAAAGCGAATCGACTGCTTGAACGAACAACGAGCAATCGAACTACATTCTGCTTGACGCGCAACACCGATGACAATACATAGTTGTTATATTTACCTCTTTGCCATTTATGAACCACGTCAAATGAGGAACTGGATGCGCAGCCGACGAGGTGCAATTCGCCTCTAGACTTTCGCCGACCACGTACATGCTTTTCTTGAACGTGATCTTCGGGTTTTCAGTCTGTGGTACTGTCCAATTTCAGAACGATTATTTACAAATGAATCTTCAACAGTGGTGAGAATCGTACAAGTTCAATGTCCCCGCCGAACGCCGATGTCGGCTCGAAGGGCGACCAATCGAAACGCTTTTCCAACGATCGAAACTTAAGGTTAAAAATTAGTTTTCTAACAATCGACTTCCTAGCCGGCTTTAAACAACCGCTCTGTAAATAATGGAGATTATTCGCTTGAATCGGGCGCGGAATCGGTAACCTTCGCGAATAAATTTCATTCATGGAGTCCTGATTAAATCGATGCGTAGAGTTGGCCGTGGCCAACGCAACGAAATAAACGCGATCGTTTAATCGTTCGAAATAATTAAAAGGTTCGAAATTCGAGTAACGGCGTTGTTTAATAACTGTGCCGCCGGGTCGAGTCGGAAATAAGCCTGGAATTACGGTTCTCGTTCGAATACGTAATCGCGCGTTCTCTATCGAGCGGCATATTTCCTTCGGTGTAAACGAACCTAACGAGTCCATTCTTTTCGTGCATCGAGGTAAATGCATCCACTCGATATATTTATGCCGCAGCCGCGAGAATTTATGCCGACAAACGGACCGGCAGCGTTTTCACGCTCGAATCGCGCATTATAATTGCAAAGACGCCGTGGTTTATCGCGATTTTATTTCACGGTACAGCCAGTACGATTGCATAATTAATTAATCGGACGACGAAGAAGGGGGGACGAAGCTCCCTCCTCGCCCCCACCGCCGCGAATTTTAATCAGATACCCGTTCGTCGAATACGGTCGAATGCCGTTTCGCGGACAGTCGAGTACGTTATCATTCGGCCAACGGAAAAATCGGCCGCGGAGATTTCTATTACATTTCTCCAAGACCCATCGACGATCGCGTCAATTCGCCGGACGAAAACTCGATTCGCGACGATTATTCGACGATTACAAATCGCGAGCGTTATTCTGCTCAACTGTTGCACGCTACGCGGCGCGCGCTATTTCGACGAAGCTACAGTGAATCAACGCCAGCTATTATTTTATTCGTTGCTTCAGAAATCCCTTAACAGACGACGGCCATTTTTCTACGATCCTGCTATCCGTGAAAGCGGCCGACGGCTACAAAAACGGGGATTCGCATAAATGTCCACGGATGAATAACGAGCTTCGGCGATTTACCACGAAATTCCTGCGACTGTTGCGTCGCGTTGTTGCATGGAAAAGATCCGATTCGATAAGCTCGACGTTACCAAGCGTTCACGGTTTCAGCCAGATTCTTCCGGAAATCTGCTCGGCCCCGAGCGAGCTGCGAGAGATCTCCCCGTCGTGCCATTACGAGGTATTCGCAGTTCTTATCGACGCGTTAGCTCCTAGGATTCTTAATTCTCGATTCCGATAGCTGATACGAATACGCGAATAAAAAGAAACGTCGATCCACCTTGTTCAAATGATCCAAAAACGAAACTGCCACGCCCGTTTCTCGTAATTGGTGCAGCAATCTTTGACGTTGCACAAAGATCCGCAATCTCTCGCGACGCGACGCGACGCTTGAAAAACCGATCGCGCTTCCCGTTCGTTCAAACTTGGATACTCGGTCAGCGAGCGCGTCGATCAATTTCATATCGGATATGCATCCTTCCTCTTTTTTACCGATGCGTATTCGGATGTTTTGAAATATATTCGTCGCTCGTTTCGCGATGCCTGCATCTTGTTCGCGTTGGATATAATTGAGATGGAAGCTTCCGTTGAATTTAATCGGTCGCGAGCGTACCATACTTTATGCAAATTAGTGCATAAAGATCTGCGGATATTTTACATTTAATCTTTAGAATTCTCAGAAATAGCTACCGAATCGATAGAAACCAATTGTAACAGCGAAAATTCATTGATATCTGTTGTCGATGATTTGTTTGAAACAAATTATTTCGTAAAACATTATATATCTCGGTAACTAGAAAAATGGCGACGCGTTGGTGCTCTTGCTCCAGATTGGTCGGAAAATGCCCGATGAAAATCAATGGTCCGAAGACCGCGAGAAATCCTCCTCAGAGTGGGAGTTGGATTTCTGGGTTCGCAGCGTTGGATTGCAATCGAAAATCGAAGGTAGCAGAAGCAAAGTATTGCTGGCACTTACCTATAACTTTCATTTGAACGGGTTCGGAAGCCTCGGTATAAATAGGAAACGCCATCGAGACCTGACAGGAATACGAGCCGGACGCCTCGAAACGTACGTCCGTCAATTTGATTGTCGTGCCATTATCCAAGTACTGTAAACAAATTGCGTAGCCTTTCAGAGTTGAATGGTGGTCCGTCCGTCGATTACCCAACCAACACCCCTTGACATAACCCGGAACGCGCGGCGCTCGCGTATTCATTCAGGATCGCCATTGTTCCCTCGGCTTTATCGTCGCCTCTCGCGTCGCCTCTCGCGTCGCCTCTCGCGTCGCCTCTCGCTCGAACGAGAAACGTATCGTATCGTATCGATCCTTCAAAAATGGATCGAAACACTGGCCGCGTGGTAGCCTTCTCGGATCGTTCCCCCGTAGACGGGGTCGAAGGCCGAAGCGTTTCATTCGCCTTTCGGCCGATCGCCGGATAGAAGCCCCCCGACCACTCCACGTACTCGAGACTCTCGGTCGCTTTACTAGGTTGCCGGGAAAGCAGCTTGGGAGAGTAAATCTGGATCTCAACGTGGTAGATACGGAAATAAATCGTCGGAAGGATCTCGCGGTATTAACGTTGAATTCGATTCGAGCATCCCTCGTTTATTCTCGCGTTTCGTCGTGGATAATTCCACATTAGCTTGCCCACGCTTTAAATGGAAATCGTAACCGGTTTCAACGACCAATCGGATTCGACGAACGAAGGAAAAACCAGGAGATCTCATCGCCGCCCACTAAACGCGAGCTGTACGCTTTGAACCGGAAATTAAACCGCCCACGTGGTCTGAAATGAAATTGTTGAACCAACGTTGTCCGCGAGTCGGTGTACAAAGTTTTCCTTTGAACGGTGTTAAAGCTGTACTTTAGAAGCAACGCGTGACATCGACTTTGCGTTTCGTAAAATCTACTCGCCTCGCTTATCGTTCTCGCTCGAATAATTATTTATCGATTGTTTTTCCTTTCGCATGCGAGGCGATCAGGTTCCGAGGGTTGCGTGGGCCGCGCGCACCCGAGAGATTATAAAAATCTGAGTCGGCACGCATAAAGTTAATTAATTAAATACGGAACTAAGAATTCGTTCGATGCATTTCGAATTACGTTCTACCGACGAACAAACATCATCCGCTGTTCAGCGAATTCAGCGAATTGAGACCAGGGCTCGACGAATGTTTCGCCTCTGATTGCGGTTAGGTCGATGAGCTCGAAGTGCATACTCTCTTTCTGTAAAGAGACTTCTAAACCGGTCGCTAGGCGAGGAGGTTGAAAATTCGGCGCGCCCAACGACTATGCACGTATCTCCGACGCGACGCGACGCGACGCGGCGCCTAGGCTGCTCGCGCAACACACTGCTTCACCTGGATTATGTTGTTTGTCATCGTCGCGATTGATTGATTTCGGCCCGAGAGCGCCGAGAGCGGAAACTTCTAATTGCAAGTCATCGAACATCTCTTTCGGCGAGCGAACGTATTCGATTAACTGCCGATAGAGTTAGGTCGGAGCGCGTTGCTACGCTCGCGTTCGATTAGCGCATTAACGAAGGCCCAGAAATAAATCATCGCATGGAATAGTCAAGGTGGAAACGATACGGGCGGCTGTTGTATAATGCAGCGGACACGCCATATGGTTCCGGTGTATCGCGGTCGGAGAATTCGCGAAACCCAATAGCATCGCGTTTACGGAACCGATGCGAGAACTTTGCAAAAACGCGTCGGGGTATATTAAAAAGTTTCTAGATTCGTGAAACAAGCAACGATAAAGAATTCGAGAGAATTCAAAGTTAAGGGGCGAAATCGCCGCTGGAAAATTACTAGCCTCCAGGCTATCTCGGAAAGTTGTCGAAGGCAAAAGCGCGCTTCAATTTCCAAAGTTGTGTACAGCGATGTAATAGAGACAACGTTTTATTGGAGCTACGAGTTGAAAAAGCGAAGGTAGCAACCCTTTGACGAGAAGGCGATGCTTTCCGAGTGGTAAATACGAATCGGTAAATAAGCGCAAGGTGCGGCGAAAATATTCGTTTAAACGAAACGCGGGCTCTCGCGCATTGTACAAAGTGGAAAATAACGCGGCAGAAATTCTCGGCAAAGCCGGCGCACGTTTCGAGGATCGAAACGTATGTACGTCGACGTAGGTACGATAGTAATTGTTTAGATTAAAATTCTGATCGGACTAAACGATGACAAACGCTCGCAGCGATACTTGGAGCGAACAGATTTTCTCTGGAGAACGAATGGAAGCGAAACAGTGTTGGAAAGTTTTCTTCACTTTTCGAACGTTGCTCTCCTTGCTCTAGTTCTCAAGCTCGCGCAACGCGATATAGAGAAAAACACAGCCACCGTGTTATGCAGGATTTACCTGCACTTCGGTATGTGTCACGAGGAAATGACAATATCTCGTTTCTGCCCCTTTCTCCGATTTTCTAGCTATCGAACGGGGTCGGGGGAAAAGAGAGTACGCCAGTCTCTATCTGGAGAAATAGAGATATTCATTCGCAGAGAAATAGGATGTGTCACGAACCACGAGCAGCTTTTTATTATTAACATCGCATGTTACGATGCACGAGTTCGCTCGTCCAGCCGAGGCGAGGCGAGGCGAGGCGAAACGACGCAGCGCGACCCAAGCGACCATCCCCCGATATTGTGCTCCGTTCCTACTTTATGCCTGGCCACGTTACCGTTACACGCAATTTCAATTTACCTGTAAACTCGTTCTGTTCGGTTGCGAGGTATCCTTTAAGAAACGCTGGGCTTGCTTATTCCCCTTAATGGAAACCGATGCTACTTATCCGATTCCTCGTTAAAGAATGTGCACAGCGTTCGGAAACTCTTTGCCGATGGTTCGCGTGCAGATCTTTTTATAACAAGCTGATTGATTTCCCGATTCCGACGCTTCGACGGAGCAGAAACAGCGCGCTTCCAGATTCTCGTACAGATTTTTTGGGAACCTTTCGGTTCAACAACTATTACAGCGATCAGAAACTTGAGAAATTGTTATAATGGTTCCTCGTTTCGGAAATTAATAATAATTAGAACGATAATTCTCGCGTTGCATTAGTATTTGCGAAAAAGTAACGATAATAATAATAATAATAATAATAATAATAATAACGCTGATATCGCGATACGTACACCGACCTTCAATTCGAGGAATCATTAGAACGATTATTAATTAACTTGCACATTCGATAACGAGGATGCTAACAATGCGTACATTGACTTTCGAGTTGACAAACGACGGAAATGGTTATCAATTCGAGGCATAGCAATAACAACGATAGCGAGAGACGGTCGCTGAGCAGCGCAGATATTGAGAATTTACTCCGCGAGGCTCTTTTAATGACTTTTAATTTGGAAGCCGAACAACAATGGGAACAGCAACGTTCCTATCGCAATGGAAAAATGTTAGTAAACGCGGTAAGAGCCTCGCGCGCGACAAATGAAGTGGCAATCGCGAAAATGCCGAGTGCAATTTAATTGCTGTTTAAATAGCCAGCCGTTCTAACGAGCAGACCGCGCGCGCGCGGACTTTTCGCGTTTACGATGAAACGAACGTCTTTCGAAGCTGCCGCGTACGCGTACGCGCGCCCAACTCGATGACAATTCGGTGGACGTAGACGTTGCGCTGCGCTGCGCTCGTTCGAGAAAGAGACTGCGGCAAATAATGCATTAAACAACACGGGGTTGCATTTAAAGAGATCCAACGCGCGTAATATGGTTTTGGATAAGAGATCCGACGAACAAATTACAATTACAAATGCTCTTTTTCGAGCGTGCTCGCGAAACTACGGAAACGCGTGTCTCTACGTCGTACGTGGACGTAGATCTTGTCACGGTGAAACGGAAATGCGATCGCAACGTGAAAACAAATTTAATATCGCTGTACGCGCGACTCGTACTCGTACTCGTGTCGCGCATTGCGCAACAAAATATTACGAAGGGAACTCTGTTTTGCAATATCTCGCAGTCCGCGGCAGTGCCTTTGGCTGAACCCGCGACCGGATCGCAATTTCAGCAAGTAGCGGGTTACACGAGTTAACGCTACGGTATTATTATACAACATAAGGCAAGATTGGATAGCAAAACTGGAGGGAACGAAAGACAGCTCGCGGTTGTTTACCACTGCTCGAGGCAGACAATTTGCTTGAACAAATTGCGGGATTTCGCCGGGTGAACAAACATGCTCCAATAATTCGACGATCCTTCTATGCCGAGGGAATACTTTTAACGACCCTAGCGACAAATGTAACAACGAGCTTCGAGATGGTCGAAATCGTTGCGCGGATACGCAAATAGTACAAAACAGCTAACTAACAGTCATAGGAGGAAAAAGGTCACCGCCCAACGATTGCGCGATCCTCGTCTATGTGGGTGGCCACGCGACTGACTAGAGGAGGAGACAAATGGAAATGTCTATCCGCTTGTTAAAAGCGCGGTGAAAACGGAAGTTGCTCGATGCGAAAACCTGCAAAAAGTTGTTTGAAAACGAGAAGCCATTCTTAGCGAGAGATAATTTGATTTATCGCTGCCCTTTCCGTTGCCTGCTATCGGCGTAATGCGTGCGTGCGTACGCGTAACGCGCGGAGCCAACGGGGAACAGGGTGGACGCATATGCGACGCTTTTTCTAGGTTAGTCTCGACGTTTCGGGCGCAATGCGGCTTACAATTAGTAACGAAAGGTAAATCGTGCGACGCACGAACCAGCACTCGATACCGTTTCCTTTGTTCAGATTCTCGTTCGGCCAGCGCCGCGGCCGGAACGCGCGTCTATACGGGAAATATAATGGAAGACCGAGCGAACCGTGCAGCGCCAAATATTCGCAACGATCATCGGTCGCATCGTTTCCACTAACTTTCCGCTATACGCATCTTTAAACTCCGCACGGGAAACGACCGGGTCAGTGCGACCCGCCCGGTCAAACTGTCGCTTGGAAAAACTCGCGACGGAAAAAAGAATGCGCGCGGTGCTGCGGTGCGCGTCTTTTTCGCGACGCGTTCGATGCTACGATCCGCTTTTGGTTCTTTTATCAATCGATCCGGATAGAACCGCGGTGTCACGATCAATGGAATCGATACGATCGATGGGAAGATGTGCAAAATTCTCCAAGAACTCCTCGGTTCTTGTTTCGTTGATGCAATTGCATCGACTTTGTGATTTTGATGGTCACCGATTCGATGATCAACCTATCGATCAATTATTTTTGCGCGACGACGCGTGCCATGTTGGCTGTAGGACACCGAATGAAAAATAATCGCCTCGACAACCGCGTGCTACTGTCGGTGCAGCGAAACGTTGATCGAGCGACGAATGCGTAACAAAATGAATGCGTTCGACAAAATGTTTGTAAAGTTTGATACTCTGCTACGATGCGGTGCGTAGCTTCACTCCCGGCCGAAGCTACAGTTTAAGCGGAAAATTGAAATCTTCGGGTCCGTCGAGATTGACCTTTTTCCATCCAAAAATATTACCTGGACATGGGAAAGAGAACTTTACGGATTACATATTTAGGAAGTTTAAAATTATGTGACCCTATGCCGCGACCTTCTCACTCTAGGTTATCTTTCTTTAATATTCCGTCTTCGTTGCAATCGTTCGTATCAATCATTTTATGCTATTTAATATGAAATTGTTCGTCTAATGGTGCGACAATGCGAACGTTTGTGGCCACTCCCTAAAATCCCAGCACACTCGGTCGATTGGTCGATACATAAACATTAATACATATAAAATTTTGCAACTTTAATACGTATTGCTGTAACCCTTTCCTGACCGATTTCCACGTATACGATCGCTAATTTTTCGTATCGGTAATTCGCATCCTTAAATCGTCGAGCCGTGACGCGCAGCTGTCCAAGTTGTGCAGCGTGCACAGCGCCGCAGTAGAACATGAGCATAACTGATCGGGCAGGTGGGTCGAACAGATCCTACGACCGACAAGGAAAACGGAACGGTAGACGACAGGATAGGTAAAATGAAACAGTAATTAGTCGCAGCAATAGCCTGTATCATTGACCGTACAAACAAGCAGAATGTGGAGGCGGCTGATCAGATAAGTAGAAATGCAGCGGTAACGAGGGACTTTGGTGCAACGTGCGACGCTACGCGACGCGACGCGACGGTAGCTCTTTAACCAAATGGAACGAGACCGCGATCAAACGAAGCACGCCAATGACTTCTGAGCTAAACAGAAGAGCAACGCGATTCTACGGACTAAAGACCAGAGGAAAAAACGGGGAGCTGGTTAGTTAAGTGGCTCTATGGTTTTCTATAGCTACCGCGCTCTTCGCGAGCATACGTTAGAAGAGATAAAACGTCTGCATCGGGTGCAACCCCTTCGTTACTTGCAAGTATTTGCATTAGAAAAATCTTGAGAACGCTACGAGGGATGTTCTTAGTCGCAAATGGAACAGTAATGTATCCGTGGCTGCGATTATCGAAGCGAAGAGTTGCATCGAATATAAACGACAACTGATTCAGAAAATGCTGTCGATATGGCTTCACGGCCGAGGAAATTACCGAGAAAAGTACCGAGAAAATTGCAGAGAAAATTGCCGAGAAAATACCGAAAGTGTGTCGAGACGTACTCGAACAGTAACGAGTATTAAAACACCTGTACATCGGCGTCATAAAGAAGGTATCGTTGTAAATGAACTTTAATGAAAATCAAGCTTCGAACGAACGAATATCTGTACGATACGAGAAATAAAGGTTTGCAATGTCTAGTGGTAAATAGTAGATTGCAGTGAAACGATTGCTCCGGTGAAAATTGCTTTTTTACACGGCGCGGCGCGGCGCGGCGCGTCAC
The DNA here is from genome assembly GCA_028455555.1 of Augochlorella aurata. Taxonomy (NCBI): domain Eukaryota; kingdom Metazoa; phylum Arthropoda; class Insecta; order Hymenoptera; family Halictidae; genus Augochlorella; species Augochlorella aurata. The sequence goes on from CM052149.1 coordinate 13,771,635, forward strand.
GGCGAGATCCGGGCGATTTAAACGAGCATTAGCAGCGAACGCCCCGGTTAAAAGCAATACCGTTTGTAAATTAAACGTTTAATCACCCGGTATCGCTCAAACAGATTGCACTTTAAAGGAGGCATCCAGCAATTTACTCGGATCGTTTAAATTCTAGGCGCACGAACGGCTATCGAACTTTTCTGAAATATTAATTTGGACGTGGCTCGATTTCTGCGATTCAGCCTGAATCGCGTAGCAACGGCCTCGCGTTACCAAATTTTTCATGCGCTCGCGTGAATTCGCGAGCCGTTGCAACATTTCGCAATTCAATTCATCCGTTCTAAATGATTCTCTCGCGATCCATCCAACTGCCTGCCGCGCGTCGGCTGTAACATTTGCACGGTCGCTTCTCACCAAGTTTCTCTCTAGCAGCGAGGAGTATTTGCAAATATTTATAACTGCTATTAAAGGCTGTGCCACTAAACTCTACGGAAATTGAATTGTAGCGCGACGCGGCGCGGCGCGGCGCCGTGTAAATTTTGCCCGCGTGCTTTCCGCTCGTTCCGGACACTCGTCGATCGTTACAGATCCTAACGAGCCGCGGAACTTGTCTCTATTAAAAACAAAAAGATCGGCGAATGTTTTCGACATATTTTATTGTACATCGACCGCCGTGGGTAATCTAAATTCGGTACGATACGATACGCGGAATCGACGCGACGCGTGAATCGAACACGCGACGATCCGCGACCGAATTGTTGAACGGAGTTGATCAATAAAGTACTTTTTCGCGTTTAATGTTCACAACGAACGTGGAATGGTAATGCCTCGAGAACTCGCCGTTCAGCGTATGCAATTATTATTATTATTACTATCATCGTTATCATTCTTATTATGCGGTGCGGTAAAGCAATTTGTATGGTTAAGCCTGCTGGATGATAACGCGAGCTTCGGCACGCCTCTATCGGTACGGTTATGAACGTCGTGTCGTTATCATTAACACACTCCCATATCGTGGCTTTAACGTGCTCATTGGTATACGCGAAGTGCCTTTTCAGCAAAGTGGGAACTTGTAATCGATTTTAGGCTGTTGTCGCAACTATTTTCTATCGCAGCATTTCATTCTTCAAAAATATTACAAAATCTTCGTCCGTTTCTTTGTAAATTTATACGTAGCTTAGAAGCTTTATTGAGTACCTAATCTCGGAGCGAAATTAGCGAGCCGGATGCATATTTTAACCATAAAATTAAAAGGACGCGACTGCGAACACAGTTCCAGTGAAGGATTCCATTGTTGGCCGACGTAAGATCTTGAAGGGGAGCGCCCGAGACTAAACCGAACCGTCGTTAAGCGATAGCTGATGATCGCACTGGGTGAACCAGCCATCGGGCAAGAGGCAAGAGGCAAGAGGCAAGAGGCAAGAGGCAAGAGACAAGAGGATGTTTGCGAGATAACGATGAATGGAGAATGGGAAGTAATTAGAAATTCCGCTGTTTCGATAACGAGGATATTGTAGAAATCGCAGAACGAAGAAAACGAGCGGCTAATTTCACAGTATAATATTATTTCGGATGTAATACGAGATCTATTCTGATTTATGCGAAATTCAGTCTTCTCTCGTACGAGAATCTTCTGTCGAATGCTGCTCGACTAGAACATTATTCAGAAATTTAGTAAAACTAGACGTATGAATAATTTACGAAATATTTAGATGAACGATGGCACGGAGTCTCGGTGACGCCGAGGCGTTATTAACACAAAGGCTGCAGTTTCTACATCGTCACTGGCAAGATGCAAATTAACTTGCACTACTTTTAGGGAGATACTCGAATCCTAGTGGCGCGCGATGACACGGCGCGTTACAGAAAGAGATCGTTCGGGCTCCTTCTCACCGGTTACGGATTAAGGAGGGCGAGACGGTGCAGAAGATGTTGAAAATTCCACCATCGAGATTATCCCGCGAAGAAACTACGACAAGAACGAACAGCCTTAATTAAGTATTCTTTCGAAAGTGAAACGGGCGTCCATTATTAAACAGATAACAATAAAGGCAAGGCTTCGACTCCTGTTGTCGAGTTCCGTTCTAATTAGAAAATGTTTCAGATGCCTCCGCAGCTAACGAGGAACACGAACACGGGACGCGAATCAAATACAGCGTGGGAGCTTCACAAATAATCCTTTTCATATGAAAAACATTTATTTCCATCCACCTGTAACAGTTGCATTTTCATGAATGCGAATAACCTGGCATTCATTCGTCGAGGGAGAGTGTTCTCGCGAGGCGGACATTGTCTCGCTGAAAAGAATTCATCGGAGTAACCAGATATTTCATATTTTATGCGAGATCCGGAATCGGAATCGGAATCCGAATCGGAATAATCCTCCGCCGGCGAGGCAAGAGCCGGCGCGTCGCGCATCTTCTTTCAAACCGGAAACGGATTTTCCTCGTTTTTGCAAATCTAATTATCCTCGAGAATCGGGGCGTTGCGCGAGACAATTCCATCCGATACGTTCGAACTGTTTCCGTAGACGGTTTCCTCTGCTTTTCCGTTTCGCTAAAAACATCGGGAACATCGCGCCGCCTAACCGAACGGATCCACGTATCTTTTTTCTCGTTAAAAAGTCGAACGCTTTGTTCCGAGAGGAAAGAAAATAGTTCTAGATTTCCGCGAGGCGATACAACGTTTATTTGCCGAGACTAAATTCGAGTGTTCGCGTTCGGTTATTGTACTACGAGCCCGGCTCGAAAAACCCGCGTACTCGCGCAAGCTGGCGCCGCGACGCGACGCGACGCGCCGCGCCGTAAAAGCGTCCAGCAACGTCGCGACGTGACGATCGTTTGAAAGGTGTGTAATTAAAATAGGACCCGGGCATTGTGTGCGTTAATTGCAAACTCACCTCCATATTCGCGCCTTCTACCCGCCATTCGACGAACGGCGGTCTTCTATCCTTTATGTACTGCAGTATCCTCTTGTCATCCTTCATGAATTCCACTTTGTGCAACAAATGATCTGATACGCTGTGGTTGCAATGTAGCGCGACCGTGTTGCCATACGTCACGTAGGACGGCGCGATCAATTGCACGTGCACCGTGGAAGTCGCCGTGGAAGTTGCATCTGGAAGTCAACGATAACAATATTTTCTTAAACTTCTGCATTCCCTATCGGAATCTCCAGCCGCGAATTTTTACATTCTATTTTTCAGAGATAAGAGTCGATTGGTAAAGCCAACTATCCTTTTACGTCTTTCCAAATTGCAGGCGAAAGAATTGCCACGTTTCATTATGCGGTAATCAATATTTGAAGAACCGATTGCGCGCTCTTTAATGTTAATGATGATGATGATGATAACAATAATAATAATTAATAATTTACTATATATTATACATGTACAGCGAAAGGTCGTACGAAATTGCTGCTGAAAAACGGGTTGTCGAAATTACAGAAGACGGAAGCGTTGATTTTTTGAGCAATCACGGCCGGCGCGGCGTTCGCGTGTAAACGAATAATTGGAACGTATCCCGCGAACCAGTGTTGCGAAATTCTATCGATGTTGTATTAAATTCTGTTATTATACGGTGGATATTAAGCGAACGAGCGCAACAAACGGAATAGTAATTTTACGTTGAAATTGCATTGCTCCCGTTGACGTTTAAAACATTGCGAATAAACCGGTGGCTGCATGGCAAAGGGCGTACCACAAATGGAAAGATAATGATGAGGCGCTACATCGAAACAAGCTCCTCTTTCTAGATTCTATACGAATGCGATTCGCATACCTCCTATATCTCATTTAACGTCGAATCGCAGATTCGCGATCGAATAACTGCGTCGCCACAGAGATATCGAGGCAAGGACGCAGAATTTTTCGCGGAAAAAAACTTTGATGGAATTCAATAAAAAGGTTCGCGAGAAATAGACGCGTTGGAACGAGGAATTTTTCGAAAAGAAAAAAGAACGAATGGAGGAGGAGGAGGAAGAAATCGAGTGGAAGCAGTTCATTAATTCAGCGCCGTGAAAAACGAAAGTAATACCCAATTTTCTCCTGGTGCCCGTAAATAACGCGAATGCCGACGCGAGACTCGCCGAGGGTTTTGTCGGGGCAGGGCTCACGGCTCGCAGCACGCGGCACGCGGCACACGGCACGCGGCACACGGCACACGGCACACGGCACCGACAATTATTAAGTCGTTAAAATATTGTTGGCGTTCGAAAGAGCCCCACGGTGGTACTCGCATCGTTGCAATAAATTACGCCGCAGTTTCACGCCTCTGCAAAGTTATTAATTAATTCATGCGCCAAGATAAGCTCCATCTGTTGACGCGACGAAAGCATAAACACCGTCGAATACTCGTGCGCGTCACAGGATCCTGCATTCGCTTTAATTCGAACTCTGAATGAATCAATTAATTAAGATACTTAACGAATACGCGTGGATTACATTACGGCCGTGTTTGTTTGCACCCGTTCCATGGCATTAAACCCAATTTGTCGAATAATTTTAGTTTGATTGCGCCATACTGTTCGGCGGACGAGGCCGCGGCTTTCGAACGTGTATTATAATTTTCGAGTAACGCAAGCCCGGCGCTTCGAAGCGTTGCAATACGTCGAATAGCGAAATCAAGCCTTGACCGATCGACCAACTCTGTTGGGAGATTATTAAATGCCGTTCGTCGTCGCCAAAAAATCTAAAAGTAAAATCTCGTTAATTCAAACTGATCGACGGAACAAATATTTTAATCATCTGTTGTATATTTAAGGACAGTCCGAGGGGAAGTTCATCGGAAAATTTCCAGCGAGCAGGCGACGTCAAATAAAATTCAAATAACTGTAAAACTGGGACGAGGAAGTAGAACGAGCCCGTTCGTCGCAGAGCAAACTTGATACGTGGCTATTAGACTTATTAATCAAGTATAATAAGGTCGTTAGTAGTTACACCGGCGCGGCGCAGCGAGGCGCTACTACCTACAGATGTTACGACGATCTAATATAATTGCGACACCGAATACATATGGAACTGGACTAGTTCGTATATGTATACGTTACTCGTCCGTCTGTTCCATGTTGGTAAGTTTAACGTCGTCTTCGACGGTGTGCCGCACAAGTTATCAGACGTATTCCGTTCCACCAATTTGCATGGATAAACAATTGTCGCGAATACCACGATTCCAAGAAAAAGTAGTATCCACGATAAAAACACGATATACGTATCTAGATAGAATATAGAACGCTTGAAACACCAAACTCCTTTCTCGTTCGCTTCTAATACATTTTGCACCAGGACGCATTCCTGAATTAGTTCATGAATTACGATGTGCAATCATGTCGAGATTAAATGGCCGACTAATTCGGCTGTAAGTATTGAATATACGCCGTCGCAAACTGATGCGTTAGCGTCTATTAATGCGACGAATTTCTAGGCGAGGAACTGGGTCGCCGAGAACGATCAACGTTTACGCGTCGGATTGCTGCGCTTCTCATTCTGGAGATCTGTATTATTTTAGCTAACCACCGCCGTTCCTTTGGTACGAATTAATTCGTGGCAGTTAGGTCAACAGGAAATTACATTATTCCACGATCGTCCATGGACGCGTGCTTCACGCTGGATGAAACACAGTCCTTCCACGCTTCGATTTTTAGTAATCTCACGCGTCAGCTGTCTTGCTTAGAAAACCGTAATTCTGTGGTATCTGTCGTTTGCTTGTTCGATATCCTCTTTCATTCATTTCCTTGCTTCTCCTGGCGCGGCTACTAAAATTAAACGTTTTGCATTGGCTAGCTTCTTTCGCCTGGTACATCGTTATTGGATCGCGGATTTTACGTATCGATTCCGAAATGAATAAGTGTATTAGTACAGAAGAACAGAAGAACCAGCTGAGACAGAAGAATTTGCGAATATTATCGCAGATTCCTTCGGTTCTCCGCAGTATTCAAATTCTCTGCGATTTCATGTCCGTTTAATTAGCGCGAAACATTTTATTTTGCAGAAAAGTCCGCTATAAATTGCTAGTGTATATACGATCTTAAACTGCAGAGTCACGGATATGGCAGAGTCACGATTTTTGAAGGATTTACGATAGGTTTTCAGTGATCTCGAAAGAGTATAGATTCACCTGGACGCGGCTGTCGCGATGCGGTCACTGCCGACCACGTTGCTGTATCCAGCCATCGACTGTAATGGAGATGTTTAATTAACAGACACTGAAAAATCGACCTCATCGAGCCTTCGCTTAATACCAAAATTTCAAACCTGAACACTTTATCGAACGTTTGGTTTCATCAAGCTTTCGAGGTTCCAATCTTGCTAATGAATAGGATCTTTACGTATTTATGGCATGCGCGGATCTCCCAATTGCAACGAAACGTATAAATTAACAATGTCTAATTGCATTTACGTTCACCTTACTTTAAAATCTCTTTAAAAGGAAACAAAGCGAAAAATAGAAGAATGCTTCGTTGAGATAAGCATGCAGGATCGAGTATAATTGTTATCGACCCTTTTACGTTACGTTGGTTAGCTGTACGTTAGAACAAACTTCTAGACTAAACCTTCCCGCTCGCCGAACATTTATAACCCTATTATAATTACTGGGCTGAAACTTGTACGCGGAACTTTAAAACGAAACTTTCCAGCTTGTCAGAGGCAATAATTTCATCCATGTTTTCGAAAACTTTTGCGCCCGGCGTGTTCGGTAATTTATCCGAAAGACAATGAATTCGAACGAAAGGCGAGAAAGGATTTAATTAACTGGAAGTAACGTGCTAACGATACCGTGTACCGGCCTCGAGCGACTCTTACGCACGGGAATCGAGGATTTCCATGATCGATTTCAAATTTAAAAACTCTCTTTAAAACGAAGGCGCGCGCGTATATGACAAGCTTCCTCCGCATTTTCGCTCTTTTTTTCGGCTTCGAGGGGAAAAAGTCCGAGAATACTTTCAGAGAGGTTGCAAAAAGGGGGAGCAAAAACTAATGGCCACACTCTATCCAGAGGACTCTGAAGCAAAATGTAAAAGTCGCGAAGAATGCCGTAAATACTGGTCTAGCGCGAAGAAGAGGGAGTACGCGATGCACAGCCGCAAGTGTGCAAGATTGCAGTGTCAAATGGAAGAACGTGACACACACACACACACACACACACACACACACACACACACACACACACAGAGAGAGAGAGAGAGAGAGAGAGAGAGAGAGAGAGAGAGAGAGAGAGAGAGAGAGAGAGAGAGAGATGCCACTGTTCTGCGGATTTTATGCATTCGCGACAAACACGAGCAGAAGACGGTAAAAAAAGCATTCGAAAAATTTCAGAGAAATCAATAAATTATGTCTATCTCACTCCAGACAAACAAACGTTTGGACCCTGTAAAAATGAATTCTTCTCAATATCTATACCGTGACACCAAACTGTTAATTTTTCGGAAAAGCCGACTTTACACTGTCCCATCCTATCCCATCGTAGTAAATTATGATTGGACACTGTAAGAACGCAAAGGAAGGTATTTGAAAAGGAAGGAAAAGACAACAGTCAAAGGCTAATTGCAAGCGAAAGGTGTGGTAACGCAGAAGAGAGAAATCGGTAGCGGTTAGTGGAAGAGAGAAGCAAACTTGCTCCGAGCACTCTGGTGAACATAGAAAATGCACCGCTTTAAAAATGTCAGAAGCTATGCGAAGAGTGTTTGTGCTTTTACAATATCGTTGCTTCGAAATACGTGGAACAATTAAGACACTCGTTAAACGCAATGTTTAGGGCGTAGTATAATTTGACCGACCGTATAACTATATAACTATAACCGTATAACTATAATATATAATTAGAAACCAATATAATATATAGGAATATAAACCAATATGTGTTCTGTTTATTATATTCCAAAGCCTTTCAAAAAAGTTACCTTAGTAACCTATGCCTGACGTTACAAAACCAAATGTTTCTCAATAAACAAACATGTCTTGGCAGCTCGTAACTTTTCCATATTTAATAGCGGCGCAATCCGGCGCAATCGGGCGAGGGGAGCGTCTATTAAATCGAGGATTCCTGGGCTGAAAACTAGGTCGTCTAGGACGATCAGCGTTTTCGAGTCAAGCTTCCGTGTTAATTCGATTGAGGGGGGACAGGCCGATTAATCGGGGCCACGCACGATCTTCGAGCGATTCCCGCGGAACAGATTCGGAACAACCCCGTCAAAAATACGAGACGGAGCTAATGAAACCGTATCTACCGAAGAATAGAGAGGTTTCGGTCGGTTGTAACTACTTGTGGCAGTACCCTGTTGCTGGGAGGTGTTACTGTATCGATCACTGAAAGCGCGTGTTACCAACACGCGCGCACACCGCGCCGTCCGAAGCTTTCAAGACGTTACGAAAGCACCGTATTCGAGGAGGACAACGAAATCGTAGAAATGAAATCGTCCCGCCTTGTCGTGAACCATTGTCGGCCTTACACCCACGATGAATCGGATCCGACTTTGTTGAAAATCGCTTGGCTTCGGGAAACGTGCAAAAAAAGAAATCAAACGATAAATAAACCAAAAACAATCAAATAATAAAACGACCGTGTAATCCAGGTGTTCTACTTACATGCCGGAGAAAACGCCTAGTCGTCCGAATGATTTGTCGAGAAATAAAAGACATCGGAATACGTGGAAATTAAAAATTATAATTTATTAACAATATAAATAAGAAAAAGAAAAATATGACATACAGAATAATTAATATTATTGTTGCTCGGTTATTACCAAGTGGTGCTTCTACAACGTGCGAAAATAAAGTTCTTAATCGTGGCCGTTAGCAGATAGCACCGCAAGGTCTTTCAACTGAACACGTATACTCCTACAAAAGAAAAGCACAAATGAAGCAACTGAAAATAAAATAATAATAAAACTGATGAGAAAAATTATAGTAACAAAGATATGTAACGCAACGATATGTTTAGATGTTGGAACGATGTAACAGTATTGATGATCGCGCGCGCGTGTGTGTGTGCTGCGCGAATTGTCGAGTGACACTCGAATACGTACGAAAAAACCGGGAAAAATGTGAATGCTCGATTTCGCACAGAAATTAGTCGACTATCGCGTCCCCGGTCCGTAACTAGGGTAATCTCCGAGTAAAAGAAACTTAACACGACTGCGACACGCATTTTCAACCGCGTTGCCACTTCTAGTTTTGACGTTACAGTAGCCGAAGTATGCTTTGAATTTCCGCGAATGACGTTGCGCATTTCAGTAAAAAGCTTTTTCATCTGCGTTTTATCAATGAAGTAGCCAGCCGTTGCAATGGCTTTCATTCAAATCATGACGCAGACACGCACACACGCACGACCGCACATACCACACGCGCGCGCACACGTACACACAGAGCTATAGAATTTTACAACGGAACACTTTTATGCGCGAAACGGAATAAAACCGTGGCGATAAGCTTATCAAGATCGAATGTACATTTCAAGAGAAAGTTTGCACCGCGTCTGAACAACCGTGACACATAAACCACGAATAGAAAATAATCGGTTATTCTTTCGCAGTCCCGGAGGAAAATGAACTGGCCGGGTGGGTGTTTACGATTGCGGGGGGCGACTTACATGAAAATAATTGGAAAATATATACGAATACGATTTTTCCCCAGTGCGCTGGCCGGTGCGACATTGCTGTACGGATTCGTTGCGACGTCTCTACGTAACTGTTACCGTCTCTACTCTACTTAAATTACAGAAAAAACGTGCTTCTATTTTGTACAGTGACGTGCCTTTAAACTACACAACTTCGAGCCGAGTCGGCGCTACAACTGACCAAGCTTTTCGATCGTTCCGACCCGACCAACTTCCATAGAACATGAAACATAGAGCGGAGACTCGCTTGTCTTCCGGTTTATCGGGCGATCTTTCGAATCGGATTTGCTAATGAGTCTGGCATGAAATAAGCGATAGCGAGCCGTGACTGCTGTGACTGTCGTGACTGCCGTGACTGCCGTGACCCGAGTCGATATCGGAATTTGATGCCTTTATCATACACCGCGGCAACATGTACAATATGGATGTATGACTTCCATTATATTACAGCGTTCGCGCGATCTTTCAGATATCCCCGCATAACATATATACATAATACCTTCAACTCCATGAATTTGGTCGTATCTTTACATTTACCGTTTAACGCATAACGATTTCCTTAGGACCAAACATTACATTGTGAAGTAATGGAAACCTTTACTGAAGCTTCTATGATATCACATGATATTGCGTATTATGTGTTTATTTAAAATTGTCGTTAAATAGATATATAATTCTGTGATTTCATTTCTTTTATTTCGTTTATTTATTTAAATACTTCAGTTGAAGTTTTTATACAGTATTTTGGAAAAAGAAAAATTACTGTTTCACATTCTTTGTTTATTTGCATGCAGGAATGTGAATCAAATTTGAATTATGAACACCTAAAAAATGTATTATTGTTAGCATACATACATACATAGATTTATTCTGAAAGACGACGTACAGTTATTTATTACTCTTTTCTTTCAAAATGATGTACCTATATAACAAATACGCATGGCTAATTGTAAGCAGTGACAGCTACACGGAGCAAATGCAGCTATTTCATGTGTGTGTGTGCGTGTGTAAGTAAGCCTAAGTACTCGCGTAAACACGTTACGGTCGTGTTACGTGTCGTTTGTCGTCTCGTATGAATGTGTGGACTCTATTTAGAATGAAATACGTATGAATTACAATATCCAAAAGCTTGCGACAAAAACAGATATGGAAGGACACGATGAAGATGATTTAGAAGATTTGAATTCAACTATTTGTACTCTTCCGCCAAATGTACAGAATGTCATTGAACAGGTTAGGATTTTCATGAAGCTATCGGATTGTTTACAACTGTCATATCAATGAAGTATTCTTTACGTATTCTTATCTTTACCGGTTAGAATGCTTCCACTATCAATTTTTATCTGCGTTGTTCTAGTAAAATTTAACTGGATCTACAATCACAGTCCATCGTAATTTACAAAATGTGACAACTGCTTACTACTGTGCATTTACTACTTCTCATATTTATGTTTATTCTGCGTTATTAGGTTCTACCCAGTACCGATCCATTGGACCAACCAAACTTCAATGCTGTGGACTACATAAATTCACTATTTCCGACAGAACAGTCTCTATCAAACATAGATGATGTACTGAACTACATGGAATCTAAGACACGTACTATCGACAAGGAAATACGCTCTGTGGTACGTGGTCAAACAAATGTGGGGCAAGATGGAAGAGCAGCGTTGGAGGATGCACAGAAAGTTATAAAACAACTATTTGTACATATCAAGGACATAAAAGATAAAGCAGAACAATCCGAGGAGGTGGTTAAGGAAATAACAAGAGATATTAAACAAATGGACTTTGCCAAAAGAAATCTCACTGCCTCTATTACTGCTCTAAATCATTTACATATGCTTGTAGAAGGTGTAGATTCTTTAAAGTATAGTATCTTGATTTCTATCATAGACATTTATTATATTTATTATAACTAGACAGATTAAATATTACATTGTACATCTATTTCCTTAGGATGTTAACAGAAAAGAAACAATATGGTGAAATCATTTTGCCTTTACAAGCTGTAATGGAAGTAATGCAACATTTCAATAGTTACATGGATATACCACAAGTAAAACAATTGTCTGATGCAGTATGTAATATTTCAGACATAAATTCTCATTTAGGAATCACCGAATGCTGTGTTAATTAACGTTTCACTTACAGGTGCGTCAAATCCAAGTTGAACTGGCCCAACAAATAACGGCGGATTTCAAACAAGCATTTTCTGGTCAGAATCCCAAATATTTCAATCAGCTGACAGAAGGCTGCCTGGTGTTATCTATATTAGATCCTAAAGTGAAGTATGTATAATTAGTTATAGTTTTAATTATTAAACAAGTTCAAAGACGACTGTAGTAATTAGCCATTTTTCACAAGGAAGGATCTGCTCACCTGGTTCGTAGGTATACAACTACAAGAATATGCGCATCTGTTCGAGGAGAATCAAGACTTTGCGTGGCTGGATAAAATAGATCGGCGATATGCGTGGATAAAGAAGCACTTGCTTGACTTTGAATCGAAATTCGGAACTATCTTTCCACAGGACTGGGAAATCTCAGAACGAATTGCCGTACAATTCTGCAACGTTACGCGTGAAGATCTGACTAAATTAATGCACAAAAGACGTTCAGAAATCGATGTGAAACTATTGTTGTATGCAATCCAAAGGACTAGTAATTTTGAGACATTGTTGTCAAAAAGATTTAGCGGCATCACTTTGGAGAATACTGAAACGTCAGTTAAAAAATCTGGTAATGCTGATGCCACTGACAAAGTATCCACTAATCCGTTTGAAATAAATGAACAGGTGCAGAATGAAAAACCAAAGCCATCACCATTTACCAATCTTATTGGGACATGTTTTGAGCCATATCTCAGTATTTACATAGAAAGTTTGGATCGCAATCTAGCAGATTTAATGGAAAAATTTGTGTCAGATTCCAAAACACAACCCCCTGGTGGTAAAGAATTCGATGGTATTGAGGGACCTAGTAGCGTTTTATCCTCTTGTGCAGATTTATTTGTGTTTTATAAAAAATGCATGTTACAATGCACACAACTCAGTACTGGCTTAATTATGTTGAGTCTGGCTGAAACGTTTCAAAAATATCTGCGAGAATACGCTGTTAAAGTACTTCAAAGTAATTTACCGAAGTAAGTGAGCATACATAATGGAAATGCCGTTAAAAACGATCATTCGATGTTGTTTGATTGCGTAAAATCTGTAACAGGATCGGAGGTAGCGCAGGACTTGCCACAAGTATGAGTAGCATTACTCGTGATTTCCGAGATCTCTCAACATCTGGCTTTATACAAAATTTCCAAAGTTTTTTGAAAGAAGGTGAAACTACTAGATTCAGTAAAGAAGAACAATCACGCATATGCTGGTAAAAATTTCTTCGTCGATCTTATTGTCACTGGGCAAACAAATAAAAGAAAACATGAAATCTGTAAGTATATGTTACAGTGTATTAACAACGGCTGAATATTGCTCAGAAACAACCAAACAATTGGAAGAAAAATTGCGAGAAAAGACGGATAAATGTTATGCTGAAAAAATTAATTTGTCTCAAGAACAGGATATTTTTCACGGGTATGTGTCCCCTATATATGATTCACAGTGTTCATTGATTTGTTTTCATTAAAACTTTGATAACTTTTTCAGCGTGATATCAAATTGTATTCAGTTGTTGGTTCAAGATCTAGAGTCTGCATGTGAATCTGCGTTGACCGCAATGACGAAGGTGTGCAACTTATATGATCGTATTCTATTTCAGTATTTATATTTGCAATATTTATTATTTCAGGTTCAATGGAGTGCGATAGAAGTTGTCGGCGATCAGAGCAATTATGTTAATACTATTGTGACTCACCTTCGACAAACAATACCTACTATCAGAGATAGATTGTCCGCATGCAGAAAATATTTTACTTATCTTTGTGTAAATTTTGCAAGGTAACATGCATTTAATTTTTGTTAAAATTATATTGTTACATTAACGACCTTTCTATTTGTCTGCAGCTCATTTATAGTGAAGTTAGTACAACAATTGTATAAATGTAAACCTTTAAACACTATGGGTGCTGAACAATTGTTGCTTGATGTAATTGTGTTGAAGACTGCTCTCTTGGATCTTCCAACAACGGGTTATCAAGATCAGAGAAAACCGCCAGCGGCATATACTAAGGTAACATCCGACGTGATCCGTATACGTCTATCGTTACATTAATTTGTTTCCTACGATGATCAGGTAGTAATAAAGGGCATGGCAAGCGCCGAAATGATTCTCAAAATTGTGATGTCACCGATTGAATCTCCAAAAGACTTTGTAAAACAATGTAGATTGCGTTTTCCGGATCTAGAAGCCCAAGAATTTAAGAAAATCCTGGATATGAAAGTAAATAATACTCTAATATTCTCTTGCAACTTGTGTAACTTGCATTTAACTTATCACAATTCTAAATGATTTGCAGGGTTTGAAAAAAACAGAGCAAGCCCTTCTAGTTGAACAATTCAAGCAACCGGAAAATGCAGCCAATTCGCATGACGCGAAGGGCCATACTATTCAGGATAGTCCAGAACACGAGGCCGGACGAATTAAAAAACTAGAAAAATTAATAAAGAAAAGAATATGAGCATTTTTTAATAGTAAATCTTATATATTCTTATATAATCTTATAAAACTGAAATACTTGTTAAGTATTGTATACCTTACAGTCTATTTAACTCTTATTAAAATTCTTTAAAGGTCATGTGCCATTTAGAACACAGAAGATCTGTTTTTTTTTTATTCTTTATTGTTGTACATTGTAAACAAAACCCGATAAACAGGACAATGTTAACCCTGTTTTTGCGCAAGTTCTTTCGCCTTAGCCTTTTCTAACTTAGCTATCCTAGCAGCAGATTTGCTACCCAAAAGACCACCACCCCAATGACGTCTGATTTCATCGTATCTATCATTGAAGTTTACCTTTACAGCTTCGACCAATTTGGCAAAGTTAGCCCTGTCACCAGAATCCACCTGTAAGTATAAATAACACATTACAAAAAACGTTGCAGCTATTGTTAAGCGGTGGTACCATTAAAAGGACATCAGCTAAACATTTTAGAAATATATCACGAGCGATCATTGGATTGGCTCTATTTTTGTTCATCATTTTTGGTCTAGATACACGATTAAAACAAAAACAGTTCTCGATAATGTAATTATTATAATTATTCTTGCCTGTGTAATCGCCACGGTGGCGCAGGTTTTGCGCCTAACAAGACGTCCCAAACGAGCTTTACCCTTCAGAATGCAATAGGGTACACCCATCTTACGGCAAAGGGCTGGCAGGAAGAGAACAATCTGTAAATAAAAATAGTATGATAAAAATTGTACGATAAATTACACGTGTTACAGAATTACTTATATATTTTATTCAGAATGTCGTTTATCATCCTGCAAATAATATCGAATATATTCTCAGGTGAAGAAATTCACATAACATCATTCTTACAAGCAAAATAAATGGTAAATTCTAATTCTAATAAAAGGAGAAACATATTTACCTCGATTGGATCCACATCGTGTGCAATCACAACAAGTTGGGCTTTCTTCTGTTCAACAAGCGTGGTAACTGTGTTTGTGCCACTACGCAATACATTAGGTCTCTTTGTTGGCGCATCATCTTTCTTGGCAACTTTTTGTTCTGCTCTAGCTTTCAGCCTCATTTTTTTCATTGCTGCAGATTCAGGCCTGTATTTCTCCATCATTTTGAATAATTGTGTCGCTGTAATAATTGGAACAAGTTAGTTGTTATATTCGAAAGATTCTATTTCTTTTAATTACTCTTCAATTACAAACCGGTTTGTTTGTCCAATGTTTGTGTGAACTGGTTGATCGGTGGAGGTACCTTCAACCTCTTTTGAAGCACAGCTCTTTGACGCTGGATACGAATGTATTTCGGCCATTTCACAAACCGACTAAGATCACGAGCAGGTTGAATATCCTGTCCTAAGTATCAAATTTGATTCAATAATACATCACAAAGCATTTTTTTTTTTGTTTATTAACAGCCCGTCTAGGGCAATGTTATCTCACCAATTCCGAAATTCCGGGTGCGTTTCTCGAAGAGGGGGTTAGTCTGTTTTTTGGGTTCAACTTTCTTCACTGCCAGTGGGGCAGCTGCCACCTTCTTCCCCACCTTCTTCTTCGGCTATACAATAAAAAAAGATCTGTTTTTAATTCGTAACCAGAAACGAGTAGAACGGGTCTGGTACCCGTGCATAACATGGTACAGGTTAGAAAGTGTTACGGTCAAGGGAACAAATTCGAAAGATACGGTTCGTACATAGTCTAATACAGTAATATTTTAGAAATCTAAAAAATGATTGAATTCAGAAAAATGTACACACTCGGTGAGCGATTACACGTACAAAACAGCGAAAACATATTTATCCTGTGCATCCAAAACATGCCGAACTGTAACCACTTCAATTTGTAATAATAACATGTTTCGGCATGGAAATATTACTTGTATCCGAGAATGTAATAAATTTACCTTCTTTTGGACCATTGCTTTCAATAAAAACCTAACGGATCCTTTATATCGCAATGGATATAAAAGTCTGTAGTTCGTTTAACACGACGCGAAGTAAGAGCGCCGAGAACGTAAAGAACGATTTTTCCTGCAGCGCCACCCGAAGCGACAGCAGCGCCACTTGAAAAACACCATCATGGACTATGTGATTGTTCCTAGATGAGAAATGTGACAATTCGTTTCTTATTCTGAGTCATCTACCGGGCGATTTTGTTAACAGAATCATTTGAAAACGTCATTTCCACATGTAACGATCACTTCAATCACTTAAGAACAATCGTGTTTCGATTACTTCGATTTTATCATGAATACATGACATGAAACTGATTGTAATTAATCAGTTTCAGAATGTTTGATTTCTGTACTACAGTAAAGGTACATACTTCTGCACGCTTTTCTTACTCCCTAAGACTGCGCATCCAATCCGCAGTGGATCCTGTCTCAGCAGCGAATCATCAGTCAATCAGAGTAAAGAAAATTTCTGCATCGATCCTCGCCAACGGATCAAGCTGTGGCCTGGAGATGCGCAGGTGTACATTGGCTTTATGAACTTGAATCATCGATGACGACGCGTTGAAATTGTTCAGAGCACGCATGCGCCAGTTGGCTCAAGCTCAGGATTCAGAAGAGAGTGGGAGAGCAGGGGAGATCAGGGTCCGCGCATCCGCGCGTGCGACCTACGCGCCTCCAACTCCAGTTTAGGTTTAGACGATTTTCTGACGAGGGACGCGTAGCATCGCGTATCGTCCGAGCTGCGTCAGTATTTTATAGTGTGTCGACGATTCGTCTACAGTACGTTCCTGTCATGAACCTTGCTATCCGGTCTTCTAATGATTTTTTGTTGGTGTGCTCGTGACGGTATGTGATCTGGCTGATTAGTGATCACCGACTTATCGTAGCATTTCCTTCCGTCCATCCGTCGATTCCGAGAAGCCTCACGTTTTCTATTAGAGCGTACGTTTAGAAACGTTAGCTGCAGGTAACGACAGCATGCCAATGGTGCTCTTATTCATTTACTTCGAATGTTAATTGTACTTGAAACGCATCCAGTCAGCCCTCTCAAATCTGTCGAGGGTTCGGTAGAGTGGCCGGTAGAGTTGTTTGCATTGCACGTTGGAGCCGTCATCCGGCATTCTGTTCTGATAGCGCTTACCGTCAAAAACTTGACAAACTGCAACACTTGCGTTTCATTCAATTTGTATTTAATTAATCGTATATAAATTCTAACTTAAAGATTCTAATGCGAACGAAGCGTCGTTATCGAATAAAATCTTAAAAATAATTTTATATCACATTCGCGATTGATACGAGCGTGAAGGTGAATTGTATCGCTGAAAAGTATCGCTGAATCAACATTTAACAACAAGCTTTTCTGATACGTATGAATAGCAGTTTACGATAATATTGTACACTAGTCGTAATCTGAATCTTACACTAGTCGTAATTTTCTCCATGCATCGCGGCCCAATACATTATGCACACGTACATGTACATATATGAATGAAATCGAGAAAATTGTACGCACACCTGTAAAGCATTAAACTCGTTTCATTCGTACCATTGAATTTATATGAAAATGATATTTCTGCTTTGAAAGCGATATTAGCTCGCAACGAGTGAACAACATTATCGATCCTAGGTAGAGTGTGGATCACTGGAAATGACGATACGGAAAATTTGCTGTATCGGTGCCGGATACGTGGGCGGTCCAACCTGCAGTGTTATTGCCTTGAAGTGTCCAGAAATCCAAGTGACCGTCGTGGACAAGAGCAAAGAAAGGATCGGTCAATGGAATTCGGACAAGCTGCCGATTTACGAGCCCGGCTTGGACGAGGTGGTCAGAATTTGCCGCGGGAGGAATTTATTTTTCTCCGTCGACATGCAGGCAGCGATCAAAGAAGCCGACCTAATATTTATTTCCGTGAACACGCCAACGAAAACGTTCGGCAACGGGAAAGGAAGGGCGGCCGATTTGAAGTATGTCGAGAGCGCGGCCAGGATGATCGCAGAAATTGCGACCGGGGACAAAATTGTTGTCGAGAAGAGTACCGTGCCGGTTAGAGCAGCGGAGAGCATTATGAACATTCTGCGTGCCAATCATAAACCGGGTGTTTCGTATCAGGTAATGTTGCGACGATATTATATTCAAAATTCTGACTCGATGCGTGACGCGTTGCGGCCACGTGACTTCCGCGTGGGTCACCGACTTCAATTAAATACAGTTGCGCGTCCTCTTATAGCCAAAACAAAAATCCGGGATAGGAATATGTCCATACGTAACTTGAAAATGTTGGGATATTCTTTTCGTATTTTCTTTTGTTTTCACAGACTGCATGGTGCGACCCATTGATTTATTTTTAGAGCGATCTATTATAAACAATTGACCCTCGAAGCAGTTTTGTGCTGACATACTTATGATTGTTCAAAACACGTGTTTCTGAAATTGGACTCATTGGAAGAACACACAGTGGACAAACGATTACGTTTGTCCGATTCCAAATAACTGAAAAAGTGCGATATCCGAAAAGAAAACTTATGCGCATTATCGAATTTCAGTTAACACTCTATTGAAATTTTTATATTCGGTAATGTTCTTTTTGTAATTACTTAATCATGTTTTGTAATATCTTGGGCTGATGTCACTTGTTACATTGCTCGATGCATAAGGTATTTTTACTAGACAGGTATGAAAAATATCGAATGAATTATGAAAATGAAAAGCGAGAGAGAGAGAGAGAGAGAGAGAGAGAGAGTGATTTATGATATCTTGCATCGCAGGGAGTCAGATTGTCGGTGTCAAACATTTTTATCGAATGTTTCTTAATTATGTTTGCTCTTTAAAATGCAAACGTACAGCTGTAATGATTTTTGCTGGCACAGTCCTGTTTGCCACATTATACCGTGCGATAAGAAA
The DNA here is from genome assembly GCA_028455555.1 of Augochlorella aurata. NCBI lineage: Eukaryota > Metazoa > Arthropoda > Insecta > Hymenoptera > Halictidae > Augochlorella > Augochlorella aurata. Next base: position 13,790,715 of record CM052149.1, read on the forward strand.
GTCTGGGAATGTCGAGAACAAACACAGAATAAATTTCATGTTCACGATCGGGAATTATTAAGAAGAAAATAAGTAATTCGTAGAATACGAGAAAATGCTATATTTATTATACAAGATTCTAAGCAGAAGCAAACGTTACGAAAATAAGTGTTCCTTCTTTAATATTTGACCCGCGTCGTTTAAACGAATCTAAGTAAAATAAATAACAAAGAGAAACGCTTTTTATCAAATATTAATCGTTGTACACCGTAACGTTTCTCATATAACCCGTTCTCAAAACAGTACGTCGAGGGAATATACTTACTTCAAATCGCAAGTAGTTTAACATATTGTTTAGTAAGTAGCAATTGTGCTAATGTAGTGTGACGTTGTTTCTACCTTTGTATATATTATGTATATTTAGGAGAAATTGCTCAATTTGTACATTTAAACAATGAAGTATTTTATTACTACCGATGCAAGATATTCAAATATTTAAGTTAATGGTTTCATCGATTAACCGTTGGGCGTTTTAAGGCTAAACCGACTGCCTGCTAAACTGACAGTGACCGCAAAACGGTCAAGCAGTTATCTGACTAGAGAAGGTATAATGATGCTATAATAATCTAGAACGGTTTTGGAGTAGTACGATAATGGCAAACTTCAGAATGGCGTTAGAAAATTTCAGGATCCGGGAGAAAATTTGTGTTAACGATCGCTTAAAGCTACTTAGTATTACCGAATCATAAAGCAGCTCCCTAACAGTTTATTTCTATTTTAAAAGCCCTGATTACTGAAACAAGAGCAGTAGTTTTCTGTCTACTTCTACGATATCTTACAAGCTGGCCTTAAATTTTCTACACGTGTCTATCGCCCTCCTATCGGAACGATAAAGACATCACACAATATTTCCTTTGCAACGTTAAATGAAATCCAAGCAATTTGGAACAAAGACGATACGGTATCTTTTGACGTCATTACCATACCTCCTTCTGCGATCATTTGTGCACAAAATAATTTCTACTTTACAATTCTTGAAAAATCATCGATATCTAAGCTGTTGTAGGCTAGTGTTTTTTAATACTGTTTCGGAATAGCATCGAATTCCGGCATTAATTCATAGAATCCGCAGCGTCTGAATACCTTTGAGCATTCAAGTTTGAATAGCTTGGTATCTCTTGCAGCGAAGTTTGGATTGCAACGAGTACTCCGAGTGCTTGGGTACCCGGCACCCGGTATAGCAAGGGCTCCAGTTCGCACCTGTTGAATTAACAGGTCGTCCGAGGCGTCTCCGCTATCCCGGGGCCGGGGCCTCGCGATCATGACCCTTTTTTCTCTCTTCCCGGCCGCGTTTTTACATTTATCACGCGTCGCTTGATATCATCCGGCCGTGCCAAGTGGGATGCGTTGCTACGACGAGCTATGCAACGGAGACAGAGGAAAACGTCATGCTCCATGTTTTCAGATCCTGTCGAATCCAGAGTTCCTAGCGGAAGGGACCGCGATCGAGGACCTGGTGAACGCAGATCGGGTTTTGATTGGCGGCGAGGATTCGATCGAAGGTCATGCAGCCATGGAGGAGTTGTGCAAGGTGTACGAGCACTGGATTCCACGGAAAAACATCCTTACTACGAATACGTGGAGCTCGGAGCTATCGAAGCTGGTGAGATCTACTTAATTCGAAAATCGAGACTGTTCAAAAATAGCTTTTAGTTTTATTTCAATTAAATACGCGATATTTGTATATTTTATGAGCGTTTTAATTAGATTTTGGTTATGAAAATAGGCGCACCGATTATATATCTACGTAGAGAATTGTCTCCCGACTGCTCGTCCGAAATTTCTAACACGTTTCGCAACGTTCCGTGGCACACTATCTTCGAGCCAATGCTTGCTAATTTTCCACGCGTCAACGTCAAACGGGCTTGCGCAATTAGGTGAGAATTTAATTACTGATTTTAGGCCGCCAATGCCTTTTTGGCGCAGCGCATATCCAGCATAAATTCGCTGTCGGCTGTGTGCGAAGCGACCGGCGCTGATGTCTCGGAGGTGGCACGGGCGGTTGGCCTTGACTCCCGAATAGGATCGAAGTTCCTTCATGCGTCCGTAGGATTCGGCGGCTCTTGCTTCCAGAAGGACATACTCAATCTGGTGTACATATGCGAGTGCCTGAACCTGCCCGAGGTAGCCGCCTACTGGCAACAGGTCATAGACATGAATGAATATCAGAAGTCAAGGTTCTCCGCGAAAGTGATCGAATCGCTGTTCAACACCGTTACGGACAAACGGATCTCTATGCTAGGGTTCGCCTTCAAGAAGAACACCGGCGACACGCGTGAGTCACCGGCCATTCATGTCGCCAAGACCCTGCTTGACGAGGGTGCCATGCTTCACATATACGATCCCAAGGTGATTTTCTTTAATGAGCATTCACGGCATCGGGCAGCCGCCGCGCAGTTAGTCGGCATTTCGAACACGAGGGAAAAATATTTAATCCTCAACCGGCTTCCTAGCCTTCCTCTTTGGGGGCCAGTTAAAAAGGAAAAACAGAACTTTCGAGAATTTGTTGGAAATCTTGACCTTGTTGATACTCTTTGAGAGAAATTGTTTGATCTCGTGACAAGTTTGAAGACAGTAGGCTATATAGCCTGTCTTCGAAGAAAGAGATCGGTAGTAATGGCTGTCCACCCCACCAGAATTATTTCAAGGGCTGCGTCGATAGTTGGATCACAGAGGTCTTCTGAACAATGAATTCTACTAACATGATTTTATTTCTATTGGTATTGTTCTGCTCCAACCAAAGGATTTTCCGACGTTTAGAGGAGGATGGATTGCTATCGTGATTGTAGCTGAATGCAAGGTCTTTTCTTTCGTAACATAGAATTGTTTTTGCATCGGCGGTGCACATTGCGAAATGTTCTGTATAACATCCTTTCGTTCGTCTCCGAAGATCGGGGACATATTACAAACCTGTTAATGCGTAGAGTGTAGAAAGTTTGAAGAGGATACACTGTAATAAATAGTGAGTAATTTTCGCGTATAGAAATTTCAGGGTCAACTTTAATTCTTTAGTTGAATGATTCCGCACATTAGAAAGTGAGTTGAAACTGTTTTATCTCTTAGAAATGAAATAATGTGTAAATCTTTTTAGATGGAGTCACGGACTCGTATACACTTGCTCGAGTGACCTCTAAAAGTCCTTGTAAAATGGATGCTGCTGTAATTTTTGTGTTTCTTTCTTTTTTTGCGCAGGTAGAAGAGAATCAAATTATCGAAGATCTGACACATCCAAGCGTAACAAATGATCCCGAACACGTCAAAAAAAGAATCAATATTTACAAAGACGCTTATAGCGCTACAAAAGACACGCATGCCATTGTCGTCTGCACAGAATGGGACGAATTTATAGTAAGCGATAATATTGGTCGAAAAAACTTTGCGAATATAATGTCATAATCGAGTCTTACTTATTTTTTATTTCCCTTTCAGGAGCTGGATTATAAGCGAATCTATTTTAATATGATGAAACCAGCATACATATTCGATGGACGAAAAATCTTGGATCACGATACGTTGCAAAAGATTGGCTTTATTGTTCAAACGATTGGGAAGCGGATTACGAAGATGGCGATATCGAGAACGTGGGGTAGCCAAACTCAAATGTAAATGAAGCTGTGCAGAAGAATTTCACAAATTCATTTTATCAACAATTATGCGGATGTTTTACTTTTGAAATCTAATACTCTTGTTTGCCACTGCACAAGAAGCGATCAAACGTGACAGTAATTGTATAAACTATTTTCTTATTCGATATGTTTATCAGCATTTACTACTTACAAGATATCAAAGGTATAACATCTGCGCTTGTACCGAAGTGTTCCGGAACAAGAATGTTCAAGTGGAAGTTAATTAGTTAGTAACGTTAATAGTCAGAGACAAATACGTTTCGTCGACGTATACGATAGAACGTACAGAACGACGAGACTTGCATCAAACGTTTGTATACACTTTTTACATGATTTGATAGTATTTAGCGAACGAAGTTATTACTACTTTGACTAGAACGATACGCGTTGAACCATCGTTTGTAAGTTTTTGTTAAAAGTATGATGCAAGTTCTATTGCAAATTTATCATGGGCATTTACGCCGCGGAAAGAAATATTACACAAAAGAGCGAAGTAAAATTTTAAATAATTTCTTCTACGTACAATATCGTGTACATGCCGAAAGCCGTAAGATTTTAAATAGTAGTACATTCCTGCAGAATCGTACTTGCCTCGAAATGTTTGTATTTTATTTATAAGATGCCGCGGTAAATAGTTCTAAGTTTTACGAACGGCATTATTATACTGTTAAATCATCTTCTTTCGATCATTCGTTTGCATTTTGGATAAAATCTCATATAAGGCTCTACAAGAAATTGCGAATCCTGTTAGATAATATTTTTACACATTTGAATGATTCCTATGAAATGGTTCTGCCATTTTTTAAAAATACGACGAAATTATTACTAAAGTAGTTCTTCTCTAAAGTATTATATTTTTCTTTATAAGAATAGTAATAAGCGTGAAAAGATAAAAAGTATAGCAATAATGCGATTGTTATCATTGATATGATTGTTCGTGAAAACAATTTTAAGAAAACGCCGGAGGAACATACAGTTCGCAGCAATTTTACGACTACTTCATTTTATCTGATATAAAATTGTTATAAACTACAAACGAAATTTATTTCATACAATATTATGTCTTTGCTTTCACGATTATATACGCATACAATTTATAAATAAACGTTGTTTGAAATTGCGTAGACCGACAAATTGATTTCCTGCTTCTATCTACAGGGACTCAGAAAAATGTTCAAACACCTTTTAAAATTAAACTTTTTCAAATGTTAGGACTAATTTACAAAAATTACAATTGATCAGAATCACAACTAAATTCTTAACTAGCTTTCTTCTTCTTAATTCTTTCATATTAAAAGTTTCTTTTCTTTTGGTCGTAACCCAGTGCTAACTTAATAAAATAACAGTAATGGAATAGTTTTCTCAATTCTTTTGCGAATATCTAGAAGATTAAAATCGGGCTTTCAATATACCTACTGGAAAAAGTTGTTCCGAATGCTCACCTCTACAACATACTTCAAGGTCATCGAAATCACAGGTGGCTCCTTTAAATTGCATTACATTCATATTGTTCCAATCTCTCGATTTATCGAGGCCCGACAGAAATTGTTTACGGCCCTGGCGCAAAAGAACGATGGCGCCGCTGAAGTTGAAGGGAACTACTTGCCGCAGCCGCAGTAGCAGAGAGAGAGGTAGAGGCAGCAGCGGCGAAGACCGGAGACTGTAGACTGTGGACGACTGTAACTGTAGACGGTGTCGGTGGTGGACGGTTGCAGACGGTTGCGGACGGTTATGGACGGTTATGGACGGTTGTGGACGGTTGTGGATAGTTGTGGACGGTTGTGGATAGTTGTGGACGGTGGTGACGGTGACGGTAGTAGCGGCGGTAGCAGCAAACTGCACGAGTTGCTGGCTCCGCATCCTCTGCAAAAGCTCGCGAGTGTTCCTCGTGACAGTGGCGTATACTGACTATACAGTGATTTTGGTACCGAATACCGAATTGTCGGCAGCCGTCGACCGACGACGACGATGCCGAAGTGTCGGCGTCATGTGATTCGCGCGAACCATTCATCGAGGTGCCAGCAGTAGTACATAGCAGCACAGAGTAGAGAGTTAAAGAGTGAATCGTTCGGTGCGCCGTTGATTTTTTTCCTTGTCGCACGCGTGTCCTCTCTTTCTGTTGGCCAAGAGGGATAATAGGCCCGGCCTATCAGTACAGTAGGAAAATGGCGGCCTGGCTCGCACGAAGTAGACGACCAGGTTCAACGACAACGACGGTGTTCTTCGCGTGAGGCGCACGTACGCGCAATCTCGTCGGTGGGAAACGAAAAATAACCTCCTCGCGATCATCTTTCGGCAACTCCATCGCGAAGTGTGTACGGTAGTTAAACCGCGTGTGTTTCGTTCGATCTTGTTGTCGGCGCGGCGAAACGAACGACCCGTCTAGAGAAAAAAGAGAGCAAGAGGGATTGAGGAAGAGAGAGAGAGAGAGAAAACCAGTGGTTGAAAAGGGGAAAGACATTGTTAACGCATATGCATTATAAACAGGGCGATTTGTGATGAGAGCGGGACGCGAGGAGAACCGGAGAGACAGCACGAGAGGCGTGTAACGAAGAACCACTGTGCGTTCCGTTTGCGCGTGTGTGTGCGGGCTCGTATGAGAGCGAGCGGCGGTCACACCGGTGACAAGTGTTCCGTCGACGGGGAACTTCGCCTTATCCCCGAGTCGACAAGAAGATGATATTACAAGGTCTGCAGGAGGACCGTCGTGCGTACGTCGATCGCGATCCTCGTGCCGCCGTTCCCTGTCGTCGCCATTGAGCTACGGCCGTTTTCGCGAGAGCAGAGTGGATGTGCCGTGAACGGCGGGACGATCACGACCAAAAGCCCGAGGGAAGATGAGAGGCGCGTGCGACGGCGGCATAGCGGGCTTTCTCGCTCTGGCGCTCCTCTCTTTATTTCACACGTCATGCCTTGTAGATGGTATGTAATGCTTTTACTGCCGATTGCTTCTGTCTCTTCCCCCCCCTGACCTCTCGTTCTTATTCCTTTTTCGCGTTCTCTCGTTCATCTTCCCGTGTCTCTGTCTCTCTCTCTCTCTCTCTCTCCGTGTGTCTGTCTGTCTGTCTCTGTCTCCCCCCTCTCTCTGCCTCTCCCTTCCCAATCGTCTGTTCGTTTACCTGTCTGTCATTCTTTCTGCGTTCTTTTCGACCATCGTTCCCGCTCTTTCTCTCTTTATTTCGCTCTCAAAACCGCGCGACGTTGCATAAGCAGCACTGGGTGCGAAAGGGCCGATTAATCTTGTTGTGTTTACTACGAGGTTCTGCAAGTATGCGGAAGAAGGGTACATTTAATCGCCGCAAATCGTGCGCGAACTTGACACGTCCATCTATGCGTACATATGTATATGCAGGTAGCGGAAACAATGTTTCTTGTGCTTTTGCTTTTTTTTATCGAGCTTGCAGCATCTTCGCTGCGCTCTTCTCTCGCGTTTGCCCCCGTGTCAAACGAAACGTCTTATTGAACCGGATGAAGTAGTGCCAGAACTCGCGGGTCTTTCTTGCATGCAACGAACTCTTAACGAGCGTTCCCAACGGTTTCGTGTCAACCGGTCGTTACGATCGTTACATTATGATTATATTAATCGACGAGCACCGCGCGTCTTTAATTTACATTACGTTTAACAGAAAATCGGATCTACCATATTTATTGGCCCGATAACCGTCGCTCCGTGTCGTAAAGACGTCGCATGGAACCCTAATCGGGCACTTTAACGCGATTCGCTTAGCAGTCGTTTTCTTCGTGCTATTATGTCCTAGGTCCTGGGTATAACGAGGGTAGATTCCTGTGGTGTCGTATCGGTCACCTTGCTTGGGACTTGGATACGACGGGTTAACGAAGTAGGGTTGTATTGCAAAACTCCGGAGAACCAATACCTTTATTTAAATATCGGTAGATTCGGTGTGTAGCTAGAAGGAGACTCGGCTGCGCTTCTAGATACGTTGATTTGTCGGTGCTCGAGAAGGTTCTAAAAACGTTCGAAGTGGTTCTGAACGGTTCTAGTTTGGTTCTGATTTTGTGCAGTCGCACAAGCTTTGAAGAAAACTCGGATGTGGGTGTGGGAAAGGAAGTGGGGATTGAAGAAAGTCAGAGTGGGAATTTCGCCAGGTTAAAATTATGGTTTATAACATCGCGTAAGGGAATTTCCTCCAGGTCTGCTAGGCACGTGTAGCCGCCGGTCGCGGTCGGTCACGAGCCAATTGTGGGACTTCGGACCTCTGTCCGTGAGGCCCTTCGGAAATCCCGGGATTTATGATACCAGCATTCGCTACTGAAACCGAAAACGAAAAGTTGTAAATAACTAAAATACTAACTTGGAACGGTTCCCTCAAAAATAGCTTTGCCGTTGCTCATATCATAAATCGTACATTGGTCCCTTGCGCGGCAATCGTCCTCAGTGTCGTATATCCAGGACGGAACAATTCCTTTTGCAATGTTTCCACGAATTAGCCGAGTGGTTACCGTTGCGTTTCAGTCGTCCTTATTATTATTTATTTGCGACTATTATTTATTTGCAGCGTCTTGTTGCGATTATTTTTATTAACGAACTCGAAGATAAGCAGTATCTTGCGGTTCTGAAATCCAATCGTTTTCGTCTGATACGTAATCTCTCGCCAATATGTTGCATACGCATGCAATTCGGTCCTTTATTAAACACCTTCGGGCCTGCCTGCATCCCCAACTTATCATTGCGAACATATTCTCGCCAGCTGTTCTCTTTATCTCTGTCGCCCGTCGGTAGTTAATTAAGACACTTTCTGCTTCACTTTTTCTCTCTCTCCGCAGTGACTTACCGACCTCCTCCTGACATAATTTCCAACTAAACGATGCTCGGGATTATGCGCTTCTCGAGCAAATAATGCATGTTCCTAATAATTATATAACGCGTCGTCATCGCGTCATCGGCTTTATACAATATTTCATAAAATTCCTAGTTTAGTCAAAAGTTCTTATTCAACGCCAGTTTTTCCGTAGCCTATAAATATTGTCATTTTTGTAGATGGATTGCAGGTTATCAGTCCAGTATGCCGTTGTGGAAACGTTTTTATTATTAGTCAACGATCGATGATCAGCTTCGAAATTGGAGGCGCTGATTATATCTTGCGCGTACAATTTTAATCAACTGTAAGATTTAGGCCTACACGTACGTTTAACGCTTGCGTAATTATAATATTTTCATGATCGGAATGAAAATCTTCTGCGAGACTTGCGACCAGATATCCGATTCGTGGTCGGTGTAAACATACAAATCACTTGGAAGCCTGTATATAAATTTTGATTTCGAAGCCATGTATCTATTCATCGTGGAAATTCAACAGAGCGAACTGGGCTGGCAACTGGGCTGGCTGGCCCACAACTTCCTTTCTGTTGCAGCTAGAAACATTTTGCTCGGGGAAATTTTGCACTGTTTATCAAGTTCATCGGCGCAGTTCGACCCAATGTCGAAACAGTCCATTCGATTTTTCTACAACGTTTCGAGCACTGTTCAGAGTGGAACAGGTTCCAGCACGCGTAGTTCTTGCTAGGCTGACAATGGGAGATTTCGCTGGAAATGTTATGGACAATTACACGCGTATTAAAAGTTATAACGATTTGAATCGACCATAACGCGTTACAACGCGTGTCAGGTGCGTAAAGCGTAAAGCGTAAAGCATGTCAGGCACTGCTACCACGCTATTGCCACCACCGTGCAAGCGTCCGCATTGTGGACAATTCAAGCTGTTATAACTTTTGATGCGTGCGACGTTTTGAAAAATGCTTGTCACAGAAGTTCGCACAGCGACGCACTATAGCAGATTTCGCAAAACTAACATACATCGTGGACAAATAATCTATTGTTTGCTAGAAATCCAGAATGGAAATTCGCCTCAGATGTTAATAGAATTTCTCAGTGAATTTGAGACTAGAACCGAAGGATTCCAAAGGAACTCGACGCGAGAGTTCCGGCAGAGTGTTCCCAACAAAGTGTCTTCCGGCGCAAGTGGGTCCGATAATAGCAAGAATGTATATTTAGCGAATCGAGTTTTCAATCTGCTCGAGAACGTGGGTGTATCTCTCTCGAATCGCGGAGGAAACGCTCGCGTAATCTCCGGGCCTAACAATACGCCTGACCGAGTACAGATTTATCCCGGTAGATAATAAATTCCACGGTTGAATTAACACGTGTTACGCGCCGCTTCGTGAATTACAATTTCGCATTTCCCATTTCGCATTTCGCATTTCGCCCCGATGCGGCGCGGACCGACGTGGGTGTACCTTCCTCTGCTTTCCATTTCCCACCGTGTAGGCGTGCCTCTTTCTCTCTTCCTTTCTCTAATTCGCGAAGGAAACGCTCGTGTAATCTCCTTAATCCACCGATGTACTCAACGCTTCTTCTTCTTCTTCTTCTTCTTCTTCTTCTTCTTCTTCTTCTTCTTCCCCTGTTTTTTCTGTCACTTTTTTTCGGGAGCTTGCAGCACTACTAATTACGCAGGCATGTATGTAAGGGAGCAATTGAGTCGTTGTTTGGGAAATTAACGCGTTCGAGCGTTTTTCATTTTCACGAGAACTGTATTCGGACCGAAAGATTGATCGAGGCTACGCGGCCGATTCGACCGCATGAATTGCAGATTGCGTCGTCATCGATGCACGCGCGTCTCTACGCAGGAACGACGACGGTTCGCATAGATTTCAGTAAACTCGCGGCAGCTTGTTACGTTACGACATAATTGTTTTGTTTATGATCGGAAAAAATCGGCGGATCAATAATTCATAGATAGCCTGTTGATCTCGCACTGGTCTGCATTTATTAATTAGAGTCAGGGAAATCGTCTACTTTTCTTGCTGGCCCGAGATTGAAAATTACCAACCAGGAACTGCACTCCGTTACGCTTGATTTATCGTCGGAATTCATTAACGATCCTGACTCGTGGCTGACATTCAGAGGAAACGATTAATTGCTAAACTTACAAATCTGCTTTAACCAACGGTCGACGAAGAAACTTTTCGGAGCGTCGATCAGTTTTCCACCGAGATACAGAGTTCAGTTTTCAACATTCTTTTTTTATTCCGACGATGTCCTAATGACCTAACGAACGCTGGCTGAAAACTGATCAGACATCGTTGATAAACATCGACCGTCGGAATCAATTATAGCTCGTTCAGCGTTTGCGGTGGGGGTAGTCTAGGCAATCGCGAGTATTTTTAATATCGTGTAAGTCGCTGAATCGAGCCCGTTATTCACAGTGAAAATTTCGAAGGATCCTCGTCCGATTTCTGGCGAAACCGTTTGCCCGTGCCGGCGATATTGCTCTCTGAAAATGGTCTGCGACCGAGAATCGCTTTCTCGCGTGTCCACCGATCTTTCGACTTAACTGGAAAAGCTTGTTCCTTTCTACTCCTTTAACAGAACATCGATGCTAGATTACAGAGAACGCGTATTCTCGAGAACAACGTAAATTGTAATATCAAATTTATATTTGATTCTATACTTGACATCGTTTGGCATGACATCGCGGTCTCCTATAAAGACGTGAAATTCTTTTCGAAATCCCTTTCGAATTCCTAAATCGATCGACTTTTAAAGGAAATAAACGACTTGAAAGAACGTAACAACGTTGGTACTCGACAGGCTGTTACTAAAAATTTCCATCGGACTCGTGAAACCGTGGCATAGAGTTATCAAAACGTGCGGTCAGGAGTCGCCGATCCTTGACGATATCCTCTATCAACTACCATCCGGAGATTATCTTTCAAGGAATCGTCGGACTGAAGCAATGACGCTGAAACGCGTACCGTCCGCCGTGTAATTTATTCCGTGGCGCAGATCCGTGATTGGCCGCTTAACCATCGCGCGATTTGTATTTAGAGCTGCGATTCAACAGGCTAGGCGGGTCGAATGAGAACCGGGCCGATCTCGAATTTTGTGTCGCTTGTACGTACCTAGAGGGGTCGGATCGAGAATCGAGACGCGAATCATTGTTTGTCGGAAGGTCTTTGCTCTTTCACGGCGCGGAGCCACGTTTTATTCCACAATTGATTTGGCAAACTCTTAGCAAAATTTGATGATTACAATAACTGGCAAGTGCCGTGTCGTTTCAACCGTGTAATACAATTTCCTCGGTGAAAAATATTCCGCATAGTAAAAGATTCCACACTGGTGTTTCTCCTAAATGCATAGTCTAGCCATTATCGCGAAAAAAACCACTTCCGTAGAAAAATATCTCGCATAGTAAAGTGAAGTAAACGGGATAATCGTTTACACGAGCAGTTATCGGACGTCCATCGTCCTACTTCCAAGAAAGGACCTAACAGATCCGCAAAAAAATGCTTCACAATTGATGGGAATTTCTCACACAGGTAGCTTTTCTCTCGAGTTTCGCGTTTCGTAGCCCTTCGGCTTGTTGATGCGGCCGCGGTGGATTCTTCGAACTGCATCTCTCTCTCTCTCTCTCTCTCTCTCTCTCTCTCTCTCTCTCGGTCCTGGGTTCTCGGCTCGGGAGAGCAGCATCCGATGTGGGCGTGCACTAATGACTTGAATTAAACTTGTTTCGTCGAGTCGTGCACTACGGCCCGAAAACGTAGCTACTTATGTCTCGTCGGCCCTCGACGGATGAGACGTATTACGCTCGGCTCGGCATTCTTTTCTGTGAATCGACCTTCGTTAGAAAGAAAGAAAGAAAGAGAGAGAGAGAGAGAGAGAGAGAGATTTGAATTCCATCGGTGGCCTCGCCGCAGCGGACCCTGGGATCGGATCGCTTTGAACTCGCGTAATGCCAACGCCGCTTATCGTCAATCGAACTCTACGGAAATCGTATCTCGCGACGTTCGATTCGGTGGTCGATCGTCGATTTCGCTGCGGTCATTATGTCATCGTGTTATCGACGATTGTGGTCGAGTATTCCGGGTGATGCACTGGACTTGGATGATTTAACAATAAGTCTCGCGCGATCCCCTGTTGGAATTAGTCGTTACAGATTATTATGTTTACGATGTTTTCTTGTGATCGTTTGCTTCGATCGATGCGTCCAAATCGGCAAAATGCTAGCCAACTAGCGACGCTGGTCGCTCGGTATTCCAAGCAACTGGTTTCGCTGTTCGAGGATCTGATTCGGTAGAGTTTCGAGAAGCGCACGGTAAGGTCACCGCCAGAAAAAATATGCGCTAACTTCGGAGCGATTGCGTCACCATCAACGTGATAAATTGTTGAGTAAATAATGCCGACATGGTTATTCGCGGTAGATCGTGGTACATTCGAGCCGCGAGCTACTCTTTTCCAAGCTCGCCGGGTTAGCTCGGGAGAATCTCACTTTCCTACGGAGATGGGCAAGAATCTCGTCCGAGATAACGTGCGGGAGCTGCGCGTACCCGACACTTTGGACAGCATCGATAATTTGAAAAACATTCGACTCGTAAACACCTCCGTCCAGCTGTTCCAATCACCGGATCATTAATTCCCCAGCGTCAAAGGATCGCTAGAAAAGACTCGTGAAAACGACCTTTTAGTGGCCCATCGAAGATACGATCGGCTTCGTTATCGGCTACGTTTCGCTGTTATCGCTGGTACACGATCGACCCACGACTCCGCGAAGCGACGGAAATCACCTTTCGTGCGTTGAAACCGAAATTCAGCGGAGCTCTTTCAAAGTTGCTAAATGTTCGTTTTTCTTTTGGTTTTCCAGGACTGAAGTGTCACTGCGATATTTGCGCCGATACCAATCACACGTGCGTGACCGACGGCTATTGTTTCGCCAGCACCAGCTTGGAGAACGATGTTATCACGTACGCTCGGAGGTAACGTATACGTGCATGCGTGCTGGCGCTAGAAGAGAGCAATTCCACTGACAAAAATTCTGTACAGCGTCGTATTAGAGCCGAGTGTGCTCGGTACGCGGTATTCGGTACTCTATGACCATCCGATCGATCGTCTATAGTCTATGAACTCGCTCGCTATTCCCCCTCCACACAGCCCCCTCCCCCACCACCACCACCACCACCACTCTACCCGATCCCCTCTGCAGAAGTCGTAGAAATTTTGCAAATCGCGAATTATCGAGCACCGTGCGCTAACACATTTCGATGCGAACAAGCATTCGAGGTTTCACGCTAAAACGGTCCCGATTTTAACGCCAAGTCGACCTTCGTCGATCCAACGATCCGTTTCAGATGTTTTATTCGATTATCATTCGAATTATAGACCTGGACGTTTCGTGAGAAACGATCGAACGTCGATTCGACCACATGTTGTAATAAATCGGGCGCAGGTCTCGACATTTTTCGAATAGGACAGAAATCGTTTTCGCGAACTTGGAACACGGTCGCAGCGTTATTCCGTATGCAATTTGATCTTCGATTATGCGTCCGGTTTGTATAGAAAAGTTGGCGGTAGCTTCTCAAGGATAGCAGAACGTTGTTCGCGTGAAATGTGTTACGGACTGTAATCGTGTCGCGTCACGATTCGAGTCAAAGTTTGTACTTTGAAATATCGTGCAGCGAATTGTGTAACGAAGCTGTTGCGGATAACGTAACGCCGTGTAGATTAAACGATCGGTTTAAGCTAATCTTAATGCACATAAAGCCGACAAGAAGTTGGAGAACCCGGAAATTTGAAAATTATAAAACTCTCCGAGCAAATAAAATAATAGCAACAGAAATGGATTTTTTTAATTTTTCGGTGGGATGCGATTCTGTGAAATTTTGTTGCGATATCTTTCTGCGTTTTCAAAGTATTCCGAAGAAATAATTGCATTATTTTACGCTTCCAGAATAGAAACGGTTTTCATTACAAAGTCATTTTCCGAATTTCCTGAAAGGCAGAGTTCTCGAACTTCCGGAGGACACATTCGGTCGCACGAATCGCATCGCAATTATCTTGCAAAGGAAAGAAAACGATGTAGTGGAGTATACGACGCAAACACGGCGCTGTCGTTGAATTTTCCTGTCGAATCGATCGGTAGACGGTGTCCAAAGTTAACGACTGTTTATCGTAGCGATAAAAGGTCCAGAGTGACCAGTGGATTTTTGTTTTATCGTTTCTCGCTCGAACGAGACGCATCAAAATTGCTACATGTTATCGTTATTACATAATTACGATATTGTTTTCGGGTTGCAATCGTTTTATCGAGAAGAATTCGTCGATTTCGATACGGATTGTTCGAAAACATCAATTTCAAGAGGTCTTCCTATTTTCTAGAATCGAGAAAACGGCGTTGAAACGCGTGTTTCGTACTTGTTCGAGTACTCTTGTATTTTCACTGGCTTTTGCGCTCGAGTGGCTCGAACACGATTGATTGATTGAAAATTATTATTATTACGGACGATTCCAAATGCTGAGAATATTTTTCAAAATACTAACGCCTTGCGATGTTTCCGAGCCACCGTGTAGATTAACCAAATATTTCGAGTACTCGGGAACCTTCCGGACAATTCTCGGCCCTTCGATCGCATGCACCGCGAAAGCAAGTTGAACGAACAGTCACGTTCTGTTACTGTTACTGTTACTGTTACTGTTACTATTACTGCCACTGTTACCGTTACCATTACCGTTACCGTTACCGTTACCGTTACCGTTACCGATCGATTCCCCGTTGTAGTTCCTAGGAACATTTAGCCGCTTTTTTTCCAGTTGGCCCTCCGGGGCATGATTATCGCCTGGTTCGGCAGTTTCGACGGAAACGACTCATTATTGTTGTCGGTCGGTGGTCGCGTTGGCAACGCTTCGCGACGCCGAATTATCCAGATTTCTCACCTGCGACTGCGACGCGACCAATCGATCTTCCGCCCCGTTCCCAGTATTCCACTATTCCAGTATACTTTCACTCTTTCGATTGATTTTTCAAAATGATAAGTACTTTTTAGTGAACGCGTGGGGGTAGCCAACGGTAAAAGGAACAGTCCCGAAACGGTCGGAAAACAACGGTTCTCGCGCATTGTATCCGCTCTAATAGGGGTTGTCTTTGATTTATGATTTTAGTAATTTTTGTTCGTAAGGATCTGCTCGACGGTACCGTAACCGTAGCACAGCTTTCGAAATCGAAGAAAATCGACCGATAGACGATACGAGTTATGAGGCGACGGTCCGAGGTCGCAAATGTCCGGATGGAGCTTAAATGTTTAACGCCCCAGACAGAGATCGTCTCGAAAATAGCGTGGCCGAGATTGTTTGATTGGTCGAGGTCGAGACGCGAAAGCGGCACCAGAGAATTTCTTGCCATCGAATAATCGCGGGGTATCGAGCAACGCGCGACACGCTAGTTCATCCCTGTATCTCGAACGAACGAGATTTTCAAGCATCTTCGAAGAAACTCCGTCGATCCCGAATCTTAAAAGGGCTATTAGCGAAAGCTGCCGGTAAACGAAGCGTCGAGCATGCGATTAGCGGGCGCGATAGAAAGCGCGATAACCGTCTAGCCACGGGACCGCGCGATTCGACGAATCGGCAAGGAAGATGAAATGAAAATGATTCCGATGTTGTGAAAGGTGTTTCAACCGAAGCCAGTGGCTACCGCCGGAATCGCCGTTGTACTGCAACGGTAAGCCGGGTATCTATCGGTCCAGGACCTGCTGCAACGACACAGACTTTTGCAACCGGTACTTATATCCGGCCTTACTGTCTCCCGAGTCGCCTAACTTGTCTTCAGGTATTCGTACAGCCGCAACGATCCATCGAGTCGCGTCTACGCCTGGTCGATGAACGCGAGATCGCGCAAACGATCGCAAATAAATGCGCGGTGCCGCGAGCTGTCGTCGAACGCGGAATACGCGACGAAACGCGGACGACGAACACGCTTCGTTGTTCGCTGGTTCATCGAACGAAAACGCTCGTCCGCTGCTAGCCAATCCGTCAGCAACGCGAGCCACGACATAACTTGGCTGTTCAGATTACGGCGAGTTCTAGCAGCTTGCCAAGCTGCGTAGCAATGTGTTCGAGCCGCATCCTCGTTGCCCCGGCTTCCGGTTTTCTAGTCTTCCGGTCTGCAGCTTTCCCTTCGTATGCTTCTGGTCTGGTGCTCCGATAGGAACACGGCTGGAAGATGCAGCTTCAACGACGAAAGCCCAAAGTCTTGCAAACTATAAAAGTGAGGGTCGAAATACGCGAGTCCAGGCGTAGGAGCGACTTTGATCGGCCCAGAGTGTTGTTTACCCTAATAAACAAAATCTCCCATTAATATCGACAAACATCCTCCAACGGTTTCTCTGCAAATATATATTTCTCGAGATTTCGCGCGCGCGAGACCGTAACATTCGCAAAGATTGGCCGTGCGTGGATGGCGTGTAGCGCGTGCCGCTGCCATATGCCGGCCCGCTCGGAAGGCATGCGCAGACTATTCCCATGCCGCGAGTTTTCTAAATCGATGCGGCCACAAATTGCAAAATGATTCGCGTAATGCTCGTTTCGGGTGTGGTTTATTCGGTCGGCGGAAATGCCGCACAGGTCTTCTTCGCGACCCGCGGACCAGCAAAATGGCTGCTCCCGATTCTCGGCTCTCGGCTCCCGGCTACCGGCTACCGGCTACCGGCTACCGGCTCCAGACTCTCGAGTCCCGCGAAAGCGCGCGGCTTTTTAACGAGCTCTCGACCGAACGATATTCCGCTTTGTTACGGCAAATTATCGGGCTATCGTGCGCGATCGGCGCGGAATGGAAATTCTGCTCGTTTGATCGCACCGGTGCGCTGTACTCGCATTCGAGGGTAGCTGGAATTCGCTACTCCATGAAATTTGATCCGCATAAATTTAAGCGGCGTTACCGCGAATTAGTACCGCTAGATTTCAAATCTACGCTGTCCGACAGTTTTATTGGACCATAACTCAGCCGGCATTTTTATGCGTTGATTGAGATGTTAACGCGTTCGTTGGCACGCGAATTCTCTGCGTTCCACGCGTCGCGTCCGTTTTACTCGCGACGTCGAACGTTGCCGGTTCCGAACTAGAAATTAACTTAAATTGTTCGGTACTGCTCTCAGTGAGAAACGCCGTTTTCCTCGCAGCTCTTTCAAACTAGAACAAACTAGAAGTCGACGCGACATCGGTATTCCAGTTTATCTAAAGTAAAAAGTTCCATCGATGGTTTCTTTTCGACAGATAAAGTTATCGTTCCGTCATACCAACAGCGAGAAAGAATGCTTCATTTCGCTGGTACTATCGTTCTTATCTTTCTCGTTAAAACTAATCTATACAACCTATCGTTTTGGTTGTAGGTCAAGCAATAACGGGACACTTTCTTAAAATACGATTGAAATTCAAGCTGATCGGTTCGCTACTTTCTTTCTAATTTCCGAACTGTGCCGAGCATAGCTTTCTTGAAATAGGAAAATATTGTGCTTGCGAAGTCGAAATTTCACAGAGACGCTTCCAAAGTGTTCAAATACGAAGCTTTGCGAAAAGAGGAACGATTTCTCTCACCGGCAAAGATACGTTTCGCTTCGAACGCACAAGTCCAGAGAAACGAAGAAAATTTCTTAAAGTTTTAAGGTATTTTTTGTTAGGTTGGTTACTTTTGCGGGAATGTCTCGATCGGTAGTCGCTCGGCACACCGCGCCGCGCTCTTTATAGCTAACCGTGGAAACAAGCGTAACAACAAACTTCCTAACGAGATCATTAACTGCATTCCCCGCGGTGGTCGAGTGTCGTGAACACTCGTGTTTGATTTTTCTTCTATTTCGTTTGTTCGGTTCCACGTTGTTCCCTTGCCGGCTGCGTTCGCGTTCGTCTCTTCTCACAGGCGACGTAGGTGTTGCTAATGGAACCGAGTACGTCGCGTCGCGAGCTCTGTCGAAAGTCGAAACCGGATTACGCAGCATGTGCCGCCGGAAGAAAACTGTTGCAAATATTACCGAGACTGTTGGCTTGAATTTGAAAAAGTCTCTTGAATACCTCGATGCGCTAGGCTAAACGCTACGGTTGCAAATATATGTACGTACGAAAGCCGAAAGCCGGAAGCCGAAAACCGAACGACGTTCTCACGACTTCGACGCATCGAGAAATAATTGCTTTTATTCAATTCCGTATCGAAACCGCAAATACCGCGTCGGGGACGCGCGGTGGATGGGTGGGATGGTCGTCGATGTTTCCCGTATCCGCGATTCAGTTCGGATTACCGTCGTTCTAGTTCTGGATCACCTTGACACGCGTCCAGTCGCAATTTCCTCGGGCCTGCTGCATAGCGTTTTAACCGTCTCTTCTTCCGCTCCCTTCTGGACTCCTTGAACGTTTGGTTCTACATATAGCTGTTCCGTGCAAATGGAGATTCCTCCGACGTCTTCTGCCCCGCGAATCGATCCATTTTGGCCTAGGCCGCGGCTGAAACATTCGTCTATCGATGCGATCTATTTCCATTTACATATTTGTTTGGTCGGTGAATTTATTGGTCGAGAGTTCGTTTCGTTTTGCCGAAACGAATGTTTCAGCTACCAAACAAATTAAAATATCGGAACGATCGGTTAAACGTCGAACTGACGTTGACGACTCGATGAAAGTTCTGCGAACGATATCTTGCCGATTACGGTCAGATGCGTTCTAATAGCGTTCCGATAATTGAACGACGATTCAGCAGGAAGTTCTACGTGTACGGGCGACTATTATTCCTTCGTTTGAGGTTGAACGATCCCGACTAACCAACATCGTCTCGCTGCATCCGCAACGATGCTCGTTTGTTCCTAACTACCATGTTTTCTCTTTTACTTTGGTTTCAGTACTTCTGTTTTCTTTTCACAGACATTGACCCGCGTGTACGTGCAGATTTTGTTTCGAGTTGATGTGTGACTAGTTCGGTTTGATGCGTCGTCGTGCCTGCTTTAATCTAGCCCTAGCTGAACGCGCGAGGATCGAGAGGATGCGAGAATCGCGGGGATCCCTCGGTCCTCACTCGATCGATTCAACGAACAAACGAGCGGAATGAAATACGGGAGATTGCGCATCCTTTCCCGTCTTCGATTTTTCTCATTTTACTCATTTCACTCATTTCACTCATTTTACTCATTTAATTGGTTTCTCTGATTTGTCTGATTTTTCTCATTTTGCGTTTGGTTTGATTTCTATCGAAGCGATAATAGGATTTCAGGGACGACGATCTGCTACCACTGGCTACCCCCACTGTCAGGTACCGCAAAACGAGTGTTGAGAGTTGCACGGTGTTTTTTTTTCTTCTACCCCTCTCCCTGACAACTTTTAACAGTACACTTTGATTTGATACCGTTTGAGTTTCTTGATTTTGACGAGCCTTCTTTTTTGCCTTTTTTCTTACACGTTTGTTGGAGTTTGTTTAGTGACCAGAGTCGCGAAACGTTTCTCGCGAGACGTTCTTAGTCCATCGTGTAGTCGACTAATAATACTTAATAATAATACATTCGACAACGAGAGATTGCAGCAATGCGATCGACGCTGGTAAGGCAATTTCGAAATTACGGATTTCGATTTCAGTTTTATCCTTCGAAATCGATCCTTTCAGATATCCTAGATTTTTGATAGACACTTTGAATTGCATTAACACGTGTTCCCTCGAAGTAACCGATCTCCGCTCCCTGCACGTTTCGAACCTGCTCGGGCTCGCGGTCCAGCTTCCGACGAGAGTAAACGGATTTTGGAATATCGGCAAACTGCTGGCTACATACGACATTTCGAAAAGCCGAGCATTTCTAACTAATATTCCGCGATCGTAGCTGATTCGAACCGATCGGCAGCGTTGTCAAGTACGCGAAACGAACCGTTGCTTACACTTTCTTCGACTACTTTAGTTACTCTCGACGTTAGTCTCGCGATCGTAAACGATCGATCGGACTACGTTTGGCCGAATTTTGGCTAAAATCCGAGCCCGAGCAGGTTCGAACGCGAGCCATCGAACACTTTGGATCGGCAAATCGGATCCAGGTGCAAAAAGACGGGAAAGAGGAGCCTGTAATCTTATCGTTTTACCGACGAATGAAAATCAATAGGCGGTCGAGTTCCTCCCCCGGAAGCAACGCAACCGTGCGTCCCCACCCCTAGAAAAGAACCTAACCCCATTCGTATTTCTGTTGGCGCGAGGCGCGAGCCATCGCATCGGCAGGCCATGCCGCGCAAAACCGCCATCGTCGTCGACGTCATCCTTCTTCCGACCACCCCAACCCTCAACCCCCAACCTCCAATCCCCTTCCCTAAAAGCAACCCTACCGCCAAACTAAGAAACTACGAAACTACGAAACTACGAAAGTTGGTTTGTCTGATTTATCTGAAATGAAACTGGTGCAAACTCGGCTTGAAGGTGCGTGGATAAACAGCTGTCGCCGTCACAACCCGAGCCGCTCATCTTCTGCATGACGAGCGACTCGCGGAACACGACCTTCGTCATCGAGTGCTGCAAAGAGGATTTTTGCAATCGGGATCTGAAACCTCAGCTGCATCCCCGCCCAGAAGGTATAGTCCATCGACCTGGAAGTAGCGAACACTCTGCAGGTGGCTCAGGCTTTTGCTGCAGCGCTCTTTTCTATACATATGTAGATCTATCGCTGTCCTGTAGCTCTCTCTCTCTCTCTCTCTCTCTCTCTCTCTCTCTCTCTCTCTCTCTAACTCTATCTATCTATCTGTCTATCTATCTATCTATTATCTATCTTTGTCTCTAGTCCTTTTTTACTTAGCAAATTACGTGTCCACCTTTCGATAAGTTGCTCACCTCTTCGCCAGTTTGTTTCCGGAAGATGCGGTTTCGTGCATTCTTGCTTTTCGAAGGAAATGTTTTCCCGAAATTCGAATCGAACTATACGCGAATCAGTGATTCCGGTTTGCCTATAATTTCGCTCGCGTGGACACGTAACGTTCGTTTTAATACATATATCGCAAGTTGATCCTTTCGTAGATTGAAAAGCACTGTATATATCTTATGGGAGAACACGTAGTTGTCAAATTTACATCTTAGACGTTTTTTCCTTGATGCCGAAATCCCGATCGCGTCGATTCTCACCGAGTATTGTAGCATTCGCATTTCCCTCCTTTCATACTCCCAATCCTTCCATATTATATCGGACAGCGTGTCGGTATAATGTACTACATTGTTTAGTAGCGTTACCGTTGTTCGGTAACGTTGACAATTCTAAACGACGAGTAGAACGAGTAGAAGCATCTCGCGATTACTACCTGTACCGATCTCAGTGTTGCTCCCTTATTATCAGGGATGAACGAATCCGAAAGCTAAACTGTGCTACTTTTAATGAATGTTGGATTTCCCTAAAGAAGGAGACGCGATAATCGTGGGCAGAAAGGAAAGTTTGAAATCTCCTCTGGCCGCGGTTGCCGTGTACGCAACCGGCTGCACGATCGTTCACGATACGTAGCGTAGCCCCGGTGTCCAGTTCGTTGTACAGTTTCGCTGCCGTATTTTTAATGTCGATACGCCTGCTGCATCGCTACCGTTGTCTCTATTTTCATTTTCTTGCCATGCCGCCTCTCCTTCTTCCACTATGCCAATTCTGCGTTATACTGCCTCCGTCTCCGGTAACGTACGCTGCACCTGCTGACACACACACACAAGCGCGCACTCCCCCCCTCCCCTCTCTCCTATCTCTTTTCCCCCCTGTTCCCCTTTTTCTGTCGCCCACCACTCTATTATCTGTGTCTAGATACGTGTATCAATATTTTACCGAATATCGCGGCGCGCGCGACGCGCACCATGCTGTCTGGCTGCCTAGGAAACCGGCTACACCCTGCACCCTGCATCCTGCACCCTGCGCCGCGCGCAGTTCGCGTACGATCCTTTGCAACCGCGGCTCCAACGAGAAGGAAACCTGACTGCCCCTGTAGATGCATCGTTCTCCTTTTTCTTCTTTCTCTCCTTTTTTAAGAGTTTCAGAGATGAAGCGACAAAAACAATTTGTATCGGTTGATTCTTAAACTTTTGTTCTCGTAGAAAAAGTAGCGCTTAATTTGTTGGCAGCCTCTATGAATTGGTTTCAGTTGGCTAACTCTTTCGAGGATGAACACGTATCGGCGACGTCGGAGTTATAAATCTTGTTCAAGAATCGCGAGCGAGCGAGCGAGCGATTTGGTTGTGTACGCGACCAAGTAATTCGAATAAACGTATCTATCAACTTATCAAGGAGGTTTAACCCTCGGTCGCGATTTGACTTGAATCGAACGTTTGTTTACTTGTCGGTATCGTAGCTTTTCTAAATTTTCCCGTTCCTTCGTCGAATAGAATTGTTTGACAAACAACGATTTGCAAACCGGCGCAGCGGAAACGATGAAAGAACGTGTAACGTATTGTTACGCGAATGGAAGAATATTTGCCACCTATGGAAGCGCTTGTTACTTCGAGGTGTCCTTTTCCTTCTCTTTTTCTGTCTTCGCTTCAAAGTGCTCCGAGACAGGGAAGTTCTCCCGAGCAAACTTGGAAAGCACGTTGGTCGCATGTTGTCGTATCTCTCCTCGCCTATCCTCTCTGCGCTCTCCACCGAAAGTAGATACGCAGTGACATCGGTAAACGGGTCCTTAGAGGAAGGACATCTTTTGTAAATATTTTCCTTCGATTTCCTTTCGAGCAGAATTGCTGGAAAGCGCTGGATGTGGCCGCTCCTGCGAGCCAGCCTTTCTCAGCCCTCTCGCTCGCCTGATCCCTTTCTATACAAATCCGATAGATTACAAGCGTATTAACCTTTTTTGTCGTCATCGATGTTGTTTGCAGCGGCGCGTCACGGCGAAAGGTTCGTGCAAGTCGTACAAAACGATATTACGATTCACCGGATAAAAGCATTTTCCGGTCTCTCTGCCCCGTAAATTCTGAAGACCGTGTTTTCCGTATCGTTTGGGATCCGGGCTCGCGTTACAGGCGAACTCGTCGACTTGCGCCATAGCGACGGCGAGAGTTCCGAAAAGCGATTTAAAAAATTAACACGGTATCGAACGACTCGACGAGCACCGAATTCTCCCGAATCGATCCGAAACTGTACAATAGCTAGCACGGGCTAGGAGCAAAGAACCTTGCACGAGCGTTTCGCTGATGCCAGCCGCGACTATTGCAACTTTCGTTTCTGCACGTCTTTCCAGTTTGATCCGCCTATTTCCTTAGCTGTCGCGACTCGCGACGCATCGCTTGTCAAGGGACGGCAAAGGGCAGAAATCGGCCCGGTCGGACCAGGTTTATCGTCCTTTTCAATTTCACGGCCAGACTCCTTCAACGACCTGTCCTACTCCTCACTAGCTTGTAAATCTCTTCTGTACATATATATATATATACATTTTCGTTGTAACTGTGTCGGTTCTCCTCGGGGACTAAAATGCTTTCTTTCAGTAGCGGCGTGTCCGATAACGGAGACACTGTACATACACTTCTAATAGTTTTAAGCAATCGACCGATTACTTTATCTGGAAGTATGCTGTGGCGTATAAATATGCTTAATGGTATCTCGTTGTACGGTCGTTTGCGGAACAGATAATTGTCGAACGAGTATTTTTAGCGTCGAGTGTTTCGACGGTTTCACGAACACCGAGTTCGATCGATCGAAGCGCCTCGAACTGCTGCTGGACTCACCGATTATCGAGCAGAGGGTGTCCCTGTACGCAGTTGTTTTCGTGAAATAATATTCCTGACAATTTCGAATCGTCAGGATTTATATTATACGTTGTTCGAACATTTCTAGTTCGCGCTTGTCGTGGCATTAAAAATTTTAACGAAGCTATGGAAAACGCAGTTTATCGAAATCGAAATAAAATTTTCATTGGAGATGCGAAAATGAAATAGCGAGCAACGGGACACCTTGTGAAATTGCGAACACGTAAGCGCGGATCCGGAGTTTGTCCAACGATCGAAGCACGGCAGGAGCAACGATTCGATCGAGGATCGATGATCGAGAGACGGCACCACGGCACGGCTAAACGAGGATCAGCCGTCCGCCGCGTTTCGGCCGCGTCCAAAGTCCGAAGCAAAAAACAATTTAATACAACAACGGCTCCTCCCGAAATGGGCCGCGATAACGACGTTATAATACAGCCCCTTAAGAGCCAAATTACTCGGGACAGAAAAAGCGACGGCGGTGCGGCCGGATCCGGGAGTTATTAATGATTTATTCCCGAACGTATCACGCCGCTGCCCCGGTGTCCTCGCGAATTTACGACCTCGTAATAAGCGTAATTTATCACGGCCGTGACAAAGCGAAGAAAAAGCACGCCGAGGAAAAAAGTGCAACGGCACGGAAGCGAAGAGGAGAAAAGCAAAGCAGCGGACCAGCTGCGGCTTTAATTTATTTACAGCGCGTCGCGTACCGTCGCTTTGCTTCGCTTCGCTCGCCTCGCCTCGCCTCGCCTCGCCTCGCTTTGCGTCGCGCAGCATCGTGCGTGGCCCTAGTTGTCGCTAGGACGCGGAATGGGGCGAATACGATCGATTTCGGCAAACGGGAGTAGACAAATCCGCGACCTTGATTTCCTCGATTCCTTCACGATCATAGAGGGAAATTGCGCGTGAAACCTTGCATTAGACACTCTGCGTATCTCCGATTCGTGAACGTGTAATTAAATGATTATGGATTTCTGCTTACGAGTTACTAATCACATTAAATAATAGATGACTATCGCGGTCGATGAATTTCGAGAGTGATCCGAAAACAATTACTTTACTTTTTAGATTCGATTAGTTTGCATCGCACTCGATACAAATTCGATCTAAATTGCATTAGGCTCGATTTCATTAAGCTCGATTCAACTTTGACCTCGGTCGAATTAGATTTCATATAAATCTGATATGATATCTGATATTCAGATTTGATCCGACTCGAATCGGAGAATAAAATTACATAATTTTCGAGGGGTTTGTTACGTAGAGGTAGTCGGTTCGGCGTAAACGCGACGTCGCTTGCCGGAAAATCGATCGCGTTCGCCGAGGCAGGAAGGAACAGGTTCCCAAGGAAGAGAAAAATCTGAAGAAACGTCGGTATGCCGTCGACGATAAGGTACCGTTGAAGACGGCCCGTTCGGTTCCCTGGCCCTCGGCTCTCTGTGAGTAGAGCCGCGAGCGCGAGCACGAGCGCGAACGCGCGAGAGGTCGCGGCCGCGGCCGCTTCTCGCCGGGTTCGCAGACCGGATGTAGCCGTCATGTGAAATTGTTCTCAGGTGTTACGATAAGGAGAGCTCGTTCCCGTCGCCCGAGTACTCGGTCTGGTGCAACACGAATAGCACGCTACGCGGTCCAGGCGACTTGGAGTACGTGATCGCCTGCTGCAAGCACTCCGACTACTGCAATCGCGACCTAAGACCCACTCTGGCAGCCCGCGAGGCCGGAGGCGGGCCCTATTCTCGGCTGGCCGATTACCTCGGACGAGGTACAGCTTCCGCGCGCGATCGCGATCGCGATTCTCCCTTCCAAGGTCGACTTCTTCCTGGAAATCCGTCGTCGCGTCGCTTCGGCCCGAGGACGAACAGAGCTTCGCGGTTAAGCCGATGCACGCCTGTTCCGGAGCATCGCGGTCATCATCCGGATCTCGAGCAATTTCTTCGGAATTGCTGCATCTTCTTTCGAGCCCACTCGCAAAAAGATACTGCTCCGTTCCTCGGTGTTGGGACATTTACGCAAAATCTTCGAACATCGCGAACATTTATTCAACCCTTGACGCCTTCCCGAAATCCTTTCGTTTCTGTACGGTGTAGCTCGCGTGGTTCGGACGATCGGAAGGGCTTTCAAAAAGGAAACATTTTGGTTCAAGGTGTCGTCGATGTGTTACGAATGCTTGAACTACGGCAGAGGTGCTTCGAAACGCGGTATAGACCGAAAGCTCTGTTCGTCATCTACCGGAAATATACGTTTATCGAGCAGAACAAAATAATTGGAGGAGACGAAACAACGAAGAAACCAAAGCGGATACCTACGATAGTATAAAATTACAAGTTCGCTACTCTTGCTTCCGAACAAATTGAAATACCGTACTTGTTATCGAATCGAAAGCACACCGTGGACTGGAAATCGCGCTTGTCGCAACGAAGATACTGGAATTCCTTCGTTCAATGGACGCAACTTTCTCCAATCGGATAAATATAAAGTAGAAAATGGAAAATTGTCGCAGAAAAACCGACCTTGGTACGGCGAACGCGCGATAAGAATAAGAAGGAAATCGGGCTTGTTTCAGATCATCGACTCCCCGATGCTTTTTGTGAATTGTCCGGGCGATATCATCTCTGTCGCATATGTTTTCTCTATCTTCCGTCCCTTGTACACCTTGTCTTTGTTCGTCCAGCTCGCTTATGCCGTGCCGACACCGACATCGGCACCGAACAAACATGGAGCACGATGCGGGGGAACGGGAAATTGAAATTCCGTCATTTTTTCCTGCACCGAGCATTCTACGGGACCGTTGTTCTACCGCGCAACTCGGCCTGGAATCGGCGGTTCTGTTTGCGCGTTTCTATCGAGGCGTTCGCGAAATCGATCGATTTATCTCTATTTCGTTTTTCGTTTCTTTTTCTCTTTTCGATCGGCTCTCTTTAATCGAAACCGTGGCGAAAATAACGAGGGCGAACGTTGCTTCTTCTTTTGCAACGATCGCGAGTAGCGTTGCCTGCGAGTAGCGACCGATTGCAATTTGCGATTTTATTTACGATGCAGCTTCGTTTGGTCGTTTTACTCGAAGGACAGTTTAGAAACGTCGAGTTTCCATATTACCGTATGACCGCAATACTTGCATCGTTTTGCTAATTACGAGCAGCAACGCGTATCGGCTGAACTTTCAGATTTCGAAAACAACATCTCCGGTTGCTTTCCTATCGATGAATTCGCTTTCCTTTTGTTCGTACGACCGCTTTGCTTGCCTAGAAATTCGCTGTTTAATCGGAAAACTTGCTGTTTTACCTGCCAAATATGATCCAGATTGTTCAGTCGACTAGCAGCGAACCGAACCGAAACCGTTCACTACTGGCTCGCCTATGAAAGTTCTCGTTTGTGCGGAGCACTTTTCGAAATTCAGCTCACCGATTAACTTTTCACGTGCTCCGGGATCGGTGGATAACATTCGCGAACGAATAATCATTTGAACTGTAAACGGAATGGAGAATAAAGTGGAGGTGCGGTCAGACTAAACGATCATGAATCGAATTATTATGAATCGACTAATTCTATATCGTATCGTTGTATATTATATATTGTTTTAAATAGAAAGATACAGGTGATCGAAACGACGCCAAACCCCTTCCCAAGAAATAGAAATGCGGCCAACGATGGCGAGGAAACGAAAACGTGTCCAACAGTGTTCCGAAAATAAGAATGTCTGCCAAAGAGTAATGGCCGGCGACGGAATAGTATCGAGAAAGGTAATCAAATTTCCCAATAAAAATCGAACGCGATTTCTGCCAGCGGTAATCGGGTGTATATCATCGGAACAATTTATCGCAGGACTCATGGCAAACATGTTTTCCCAGGAACGATGCTCAAATTAATCGCAGTCGCGTCAACTGTACCGTTCCGAATCGATTCCGATGTATCGAACAACACGCCTCCCACTCTTTCTCTCTTTCTCCATCGTCTCCATTGGCTCTCTCCCTTTCCCCCTCCATGCTCTGTACCGGCTCCCTTTCTCTCTCTCTCTCTCCCTAACACTGGCTCCCTCTCCCTCACGCTGCTAAACGAGAGATACTCTCGCGTATTTTGCGAGCGATATCGGCATTATCAGCCGCGCGTAATATTTAAGTGGCCGCGTTTTTCGCGGACGGCGCGTAATTTGACGATGTCACGATCTACCCGCTGAATTCTGTTTCTGTATCATCCGCATCTGTTTACAGGACGGGAGAGGGCTCGGCCGATGATAATATGCGCTTTGTAAGCTGCTCGCGGATAAGATAATGCCGAATTTATATTCTTATGCCTGGTAATCGCATTCTGCTCCGACTCCGACTCCGAGCCGAGGAGATGCTTGATAAAACCGAGATGTTTGACGCTTGACGCTCGACACTCGACGCTCGACGCTCGAAATTCAAAACTCGAAACGCCGAGGAATAATCGTAACGCGATCGCTCTACCACGGATCTCACGCTTCCTTTTTTCTATCATCGTCGACATATCCAACGTCCGGAGCTTTCTATAAAATACTTGGCGGTTACGGAGCCTCCGCTCTAATTCGTCCGCATCGCCAAGATCAATTTTATGTGGGAAATCAAACTCTGGCGATCGTACATGTAGGTCATGGAAATTTATAAATTCACAGGGAACTTCATTTTGCGAGCACGTCGCTCCTGTTCTCGTATCTGGAATATTCAGGCTCGTGATACTTTCCAAGCAGATTAGAAAGTATGCTCGCGGTGATCCATGATCGCGCTGGAATCGATTTCATTTCGAGTCGTTTCGTCGAACGACTTTCTCGCTCTACGAATCGATCTCTGTACAAATATTTTCGAAAAGTTAGTCTTCGATATTTTATTCGGTCTATCCTGAAATTTGATCGGTGTTCGATATTTCTCGAATTTACCCGAAAGACTCCGTACAGCAAATAGATAGGATTGCGATGTTTTATCGTTTAGAAGGTAGCTCTCTACGAGTAAAGCGAAGCAGTGGAACTTTGGATCTACCGAATGGTCGCACGAACAACCTACGAAAGAAGTATTCGATAGTGGAACGGTTTCTAAATAGTAAACTGTCCGAATGATAACGTTCGCGTCAGAAACACACTGCGGTATCGAGCGACGCGAAATTGAAAAATCCAAATACTTGGACGTAAAAGCGTAGGAACATCTCCGTTCTGCGTCTCGCGTCTCGCGTTGCGCCGTCCCGTAGGTTTCTATCGACTCTTATTACGGAAACGACGTTGTAAAACTGTTCTACCAGAGAAATCGCAGATTCCACGGCTCTGATCTTGATCGCGTGCTAGTCTGAATCGAATTGCATCGTCCGCGGAACGAAGAAAATTCTCCTGATCGCAACCGTGCGTATGCTCCGAATCCAATTCCGATATTATACGAATCGAGCTTCCGCGTATAACGCTCGTACGAAAGAACGATGAAGTATTCCACATATTGCGCAGACTTCTTTCAAGATTCCTCCGTAGAGTCCATTCTTCGGTGCGTATAATTGCGGGTCGGTTACGGTTACGGTTACGGTTACGGTTACAGGACTCGTACGTTGAGCGTTAAGGGAGCGTCAGTGGCATCGGCAGCGCGAACCAAATGGACGTTCTACGATCCATGGATGTAACTAACCGTATTCGCACGGCGCTGACAGAGGGATGATCGGACGTATGGTATAAGTCGTAAGCGATATCCGTCGATTCTACGGACTCTTCGAAGTCCCGTGGGAGAAGCGCCTAGTTGCCGAGAGATTTTTCCTCGTATTCGAGAATCGACGTATTACCGCCACGCTCGCAGAGCCGGAAGCTCAATTGCCGGAATCGTGCAAATATTCGATTCCGAACGATGAATATTCACCGAACACAAATTCAAGCGATTTCATCGGTGGAAACAATGAAAGCAATGGCCAAACTGTCAAACGCGTATTCTAATACTAATTGGAGAAGGTACTATCGAATTTGTACAGACCAGTCTGCACCTGGTCGTATCTGCTGCATAAATTATATATTTATACGAACGATGGTTCGACGTGCCGAGAAACGAGCACCCAGCTTCTCAGCTTCTTTGGATTTCGAAATAATAAATGAAATGAAAAATGTTTTATCGAAATCTCTGTTTGGATAAGCATGTTTTGATTGGACCGTTGGGATGCATCGTGCTCCATAAGCTGCGATCCGGCGTCTCGAGTCGGGTCGGTTAGGCCCGTGTTCCCGAATCCTGCCCGAATCTTACGGGGCTTGCGATGGTCGTGCAATCATCCAGACATTTTGTCCGTCGATCGGTCCGTTGTTCGTCGCCTAATCGGATTCCTCCTGGGGAATGAAACCGGTGGCTTGTCACAAATTACTGGGCGATCTTCGCGGGGACTCCCGCGATCGATCCTCGGTTCGCGAGTCGACGAGCCGACGAACCGAGTCATCGGGTTTCCCACGGCAGAACTTCGGTCTTCGTTAAACATTCAGCCGCGCGAGGATGACCAACGATCCGAATCGCGTCGATCGACTCTGTCCTCTCGCGAATCCACGGATCCTCGATGGAACAAACGTAGCGAGCAGCGACTCCTCCGCGCAGATCCGCTCGACCGAGCCGTTAACGCTTCGTCCGCTCGAAACGGACGTCGTTTAACGCGGCAGCTACCGTGACATCGACACCTCGACTTCCGCTGGCTTCGATAGAAAGTCAAACGATTCGGGGAAAGTTATCGAATTCGGACCCTCTAATTCTGTTGTACCAACGGTTTCGAAGCTTCCGCATTGGAAGTTGCCGATCAAAGTTGTATTCGATGGTATTCGGCCGCGAGCAAATATATGAAAACTGTATAACTTTTCTAGAATCGTTCTGCAAAAATATTCGTCGATGTTCGGTGATCGTGCCGCGGAGCGTCGTCTCTTTGGAAATTAAATCCAGAATCGTCTCGAAGCTATCGACATCCGACACTCGACACTCGACACTCGAGACCTCGGTTGTTCGATACTCCATCGTTACCTTTTCGCGTAGCCGCTATGCTTGTTCCATCGAGTATGCACCTTGTTGACGGTGGAAAAGTAGCGAAACAACGTTATTGAAAACGGTGCTCCCAAACTCTGTGGAAGGTATTTTTTATTCGATTACGGTTCGATTCACCGTCCCGAATCAATGGTAGTTTCTACGTTTACGTAAACGATTTCGAAGACTCGCAAACGCGCAGACTCGCTACTCGGATCGGCGATCGAACTAAAGAAAGTTTGCACGAACCGTAAGATATCTGTTAAAATGGGTACATTCGGTAGACGGTAAATCAACGAGTGCCGCTAGTCGCGCGTTTTCCATAATCCACGAAACGGTTCCCTGGGTGGAATGGTGTCGACGAACGCGATAATTGGGGCATAAGGGGTTAAATGGGGACGAATTGCCCCCTGGTCGGTAACCGGGCTCGTAAACGGCCCGGTAATAGGCCTGCCGGTAGTAAAGCGTCGAGGCTCGAATCAACCACGGCGGTCGCGACGCCGTGGAAAAACGGAGATCGCGAGCTTCTCTGGGAACCCTACGAAGCCGCAGCCTCGTTGACTTTCGCTATTTCGCCACCGTGCCCCCCACCCCCGATACGAGTTCGGTCCTGCGACCCGAATATTCCGAAACGTATCCCGGGGACCGGGACTAAACAATCTCGTTAACCTTCCACTGTGTGATTTTCCCCGAGAACGCTGCAACCCCGATTAACAGCATCCGCGTGATATCTCGAGAAAAGAGGATCGCCAGGATCATCAGGTAAGTCGGCGGCGAGTCTCGATCGCTCTCGATCGCGCAAAGAAGCGCTATATTCGCACGATGACTCACGGGTTCTTGCATCACCGTATGTATGTACGTGTACACTAACCGGACTGGAAAAGAAAACCGTTCAGCTTTAACGATATCGACGGAGGACGTGAATCATCGAGATGCTGTGTCGTACGTTGACGTTCACATCCGAATTGTGCTTTAATTTGATGCGACCATGTGTTGTCGATCGACTTTTGTTTTGCGGCGGTATGGACGTGGACGTGGGAATGAAAGGTGTGCGAAAGTACGTACGACCACCGGAGCGGTCGTGTTGCCGACTCATCTTTGAAAGGAGTCGTGGTTCCCTTAACCGAAAGTTCCCGCTCGATGCTCTAACCGCAAGCTGCACGCCTCTAATCAAGCCCGCGATCGGCACTATCCGGGTCTCGCTGGGTCCCACCGGGCCCCATCGGGCCTCGCGCTCCTTGCGCATGCTTCGACTTGGCTTCGACTTGGCTTCGACTTGGTTTGCTTTTGCTTGGATTTCGCTCGAATCGTTTGGCTTGGGCTTGGGAATGACTTTTCGTTCGGCACGTTCCGTTAAAGAGGTTTCCGCGTGTCGCTCGTTCTGGAAGCTTCGCTGCTCCTCCCTTTGATCTCCTCTGTGAAATTGGCTTCGCTGCTTCTCCTCCTTTCGCTCGAGGGGACACAGCCTCCGTTCGATCCGCCGGAATTCTGCAAGCTCCGATCGAAGGTTTCGCGTCGAATCTACCCCGGCAAACGAAAGAAACGGAAAATTCGCGCCGACTCGACCGCGCCGCGGGAGTGAAAGTTCCGCGGGAGAGAAACTCCAACCGATTCTTCGGCAATCGATTGGTAGAGTCTGGTTCTCGTGGAAACGATACTCGAGCTTACGCGAAATAATAGTTACGGTAGATAATGCAACAGCTTGGAGCCGGTACTTTCGAAACTTCTCCGATTGAAAAATCGGCAACGTTTCAATCCGGCGAGAAATGTTCTCGAAAAATGTTTTCCTCCGTCGAACGTTGCGAAAGTCGGAGCTTGCTACGATTTCGGTGGACGGAATGGGAAGAGTTCCCCGAGCGGTTTCACGCATGCGAGAGCTCTTTCTCCGCGGAGCACAGCCTAATCGAAGATTTGTTGCGAAAAGTGTCCTCGGGCGGCAATGACGTGACGTGGGTCACTTGGAAAATGGCGCTGTCGATAGCGGTGCCGATCTGCGCGATCTGCGTGATCGTCATGATCATTTATCACATACACATGACCAAGAGGAGACCGCCCGGACATTTCCCAGACGACTCGATGGAGGCGCCGGATCGACCCATTCTGGGCGCTGTCACCATCAGGGACATGCTGGAGATGACGACCAGCGGCAGTGGCTCGGGTAGGTCGAAAGAAAGTTTTCCGACTTGAGTTTATTCGAGGCGGAACGTCGACCCCGCGGCAACAGGACCTTCCATGTGTCGCGGATTCGGCGATGCTTCTCTATCTATCGCGAAACCTCCTACGCTCGAGTCCTATTTTAGGACGTTTCTTAGCTCTTCTACACCCCTATTTACGTTATTCGTTGGAACGGGCTCTTTCAAAGAGGCCTCCCAGAGGTTCTTTCGCAAGGATGAGACAGCTATTGTATCGTTCTAGCGAAAGAACTCGTAAACGCGATCGCGCCGCGATAAATTCCAAGTTACTACTGCCTTGCGTCTTGTCCCGTTTCGTTGCAGCAACGTTAGTTTTACGCAAACGAGTCATCTTCAATCATACTGAAATTCGTGTTCTTCAATGTCCATCCTCTCCCAAGTAGGTCTGCCGCTTCTGGTACAGCGGAGTATAGCCCGCCAGATCCAGCTCGTGGAGACGATCGGAAAGGGTCGCTTCGGCGAGGTCTGGCGTGGTCGTTGGAGGGGCGAGAACGTCGCTGTCAAGATCTTCAGCTCGCGGGAGGAGAGGTCCTGGTTCAGAGAGGCTGAAATTTACCAGACGGTGATGCTGAGGCACGACAACATCCTCGGGTTCATCGCTGCCGATAATAAAGGTAACGCGGCCGAACGATCGAAGACCGGCGCCAACACCCTCCACCGATCCCGGCATCCCCCGCGATACTCCTCCGGCTCGCTTCCGCGACTGCGGCCAGAGGCGGGGTGTGTGGGTGGCTGGGTGGGCAGCTGTCGACAGCATCGGGTACCTCCGACTCTCTGTCGACGATCGATCAGGCATCGGCAATACCTGTCCGTCGTCTTTCTGTTTTCAGATAACGGCACGTGGACGCAGCTATGGCTGATCACGGACTATCACGAGAAGGGCTCGTTGTTCGATTATCTGAACAGATCGACCGTGGACACGAACGGCATGATCAGGATGGCGTTGTCGATCGCCACCGGGCTGGCGCATCTGCACATGGAGATCGTCGGCACGCAAGGGAAGCCGGCGATCGCGCACCGTGATCTCAAGTCGAAGAACATCCTCGTGAAAACGAATGGTACATGCGCGATCGGCGATCTCGGATTGGCCGTCAGGCACGACGTAATTACGGACACCGTCGACATCCAGCTCAATAATCGGGTCGGCACCAAACGGTACATGGCACCCGAGGTAATTGCAAAGTAAAAGCGATCGTCTAACAGACCGTTGTCGCGTTCGCTAATTTCGCCCGGTACCAAAGTCTATGTTATTTCCCGACCATTCGTAGCACGCAGGTCCTACTTTTTCTTTTAACGCCAAGATCGAACTCGACTAAATTTTGTCATTTAGTTCAGCATTGTCCACGGATCAGTTTCTAGAGTTTGTAGAATCGTTGAGGCGTTTGCGAACCGTCGTTGCGCTCGGTCGGAGCATGTTCGATATGCTCGAGATTTTGTAGATGTTTAGCGTTCGTGTCGGACCGACCGCGAGACGGCGGCTGAGAACCGTTGATTCTGCTTTCAGGTTCTCGAAGAGACGATAAACATGAACCACTTTGATTCCTTCAAGAGGGCTGACGTATACGCTCTCGGGCTGATCCTCTGGGAGATCGCCAGGCGATGCAACGTCGGCGGGATTCACGACGAATATCAGTTACCGTTTTACGACTTGGTGCCTTCTGATCCGACGATCGAGGAGATGCGTAAAGTCGTCTGCGCCGACCGGCAGAGGCCGTCGATACCGAACCGGTGGCAGTCGATCGAGGTAGGGTGTTCGTCTCCGATAGCTGTTGAATAAGATCACAATGAAAAGTATAAAAAAAAAGATCGCGTCCGAGATACAAAGGTTTCCAATATTTCTGGTCGTTTTGTTTCGTTCGTCCGACATCTCTCATCTAGGACGCATTTTGACGAAAGATTTTCCGTTGAATCGTTGCAGGCACTGCAGGTGATGTCGAAGGTAATGAAGGAATGCTGGTATCACAACGCGGCAGCTAGATTAACCGCGCTTAGGATTAAGAAGTCCCTCGGAAACTACGGCGCGACGGAGGACCTCAAATAAATTGGAACCGGCAAGGACAGAAACGATCGTAAACCGCTCGTCGTCGACCGTCGAAACGAGGGGCGAGGACGGTAGTGCTTCAGAACACGAATGGACACTCGTACCGTAACGCTTATTGCAATAAAACGATTTATGTGCCGTGTTACCACGCGCGCGCGCGATAGAGAGACAGAGAGAATCGAAGCGAATGCGCGAGAGAGAGGGAGAGAGAGAGAGAGAGAGAGAGAGAATGAGTAAGAAAGAGAGAATGAGTAAGAGAGTAAGAGAGAAGATAGACAGATAAATGTAGCGGAAGGAAAGTAAAGGATGCTGAACGGTTCCCGAGAATTTTATAGAGGTGCAGAAAGCCTAACGAAGAAAGACTGTTCGAGAAATCGAGACCACGTTCCTTTAAATCGCGTTGACTTGTTCGGGTCCTACCCCACAACCCCCGAGTATCAGCCTGTCCAAAACGACGGAAATTACTGCAAGAGGTCGTTTAGTCAGGATGAACTCGAGGCAAATTTTGTTCGTTTCGAAAGTTCAGAATGTTCGATAAGAGGCTAGATTGGCGGATTTTAGAACGACAGCTCCAACGATTGTTGCCGGTACCGTGTGAAATAAACGGCAGGGGTCGATTGGAGCAGTCTTCGAGATCGAACCATCCGGTCTCGTCGATCGATCGGTCGAAATACACGCGCAGAAAACGCGTTCGGTTGATCGAACGCGATCGACGCCCGGTCACGCGTCACACTACCGCTGTATATTTATTGAATAGCAAACGATAAGGATAACGAAGTATATAAATTTATTATATAGCGACGTTTATTGAGTAATATTAACGAGTAACGATAAATTTCTATACTGATATATACACACGTGTAATTACGTATATTCGTGACGGGCGAATGGGCTCGATTAACCGAACCACGCTTGATTCGCGAGAGATTTCATTCTAACCGCGGCGGCGCGAATGTTAATTATGATTAATCGCGTACCGATCCGTAACGGTGCGAAATAGCGGCACCGGATGGCTCGCGACCCACACCATTCGATCTCCTGTTTTAATTGGCCGTCGAACCACTTTTTTTTCTTCGCCGAGAATATGCGGCCTCCGTCGTCGGGATAACCGCGATATATTCTCTTCTTTGTCTTGTTCCGTTTTACGTGTTCGTTTTTTGCTGAGTTTTACAAACACGCGGAACTCTCGTTGTTTTACCGGTGCATGTAGAGAGAGAGAGAGTGGATCGATTTCTTTTCGGAAGTATATACCATAGGCGTACATACCGTGTTACAAGAGAAATGCATATCTTTCTTTCTCATTTCTACGATTACAAGGGCCGCGGTTCCGGCGATCTTGTAACGCATACAGGGTAGATAGGAAATGAGACGAAATGGGCAGCAATCGTAGTAATCGAAAATACGGAGCGCGGTTTCGTTCGAACGATACAATTACGTATCTTTAACTCGCCTTCTTCGCGTAATCGAACGTTGCTTTCTGACCTGGAAACGTAACATTCGCGCCTAAGGTAGAACTTCGATTATCCGAATTGCTCGGGCCACCCTTTAGGTTGTCACCGATTTATTTTATAAATTTTATACGCCGTAATATTGACCAAGAGTAGCGTTCTTCTAAACTGCCAACAGTTTGTAATCATTCTTTTTTATCGGCGAATGAGATTAAGTTGTTTCGTCGACCGAGATCGACGCGCCGTCGCAATTGTAACTTTTAAAATAAGGGAAACCAGCTTTTTCGTTACGCTAATACTCGAGGAGATTGTTTAAAAACAATTTTACATTTCTACGTTCGCGAACAATCGTAACGATACGATAACGAGAGATTGAAAGTGTCGATCAAGAAATATGAGATTTTTATATTTTAGCTTTTGAAAGATTTTTAACCGTATGTTTTCTACATTCGATCGTTCACCGGGAATGCGCGTTGACGTTAGGGAACAAGTAGGTACAAAGACAAATAATATTCCATCGGGCAGTAGTAACATTCTACGCCCATCTCCGAACTTTTTTATATGCAAGTTTCGCTCGACAGTTCTCGCAAACGGATCAAGAGAAAACTTGGGCAACTAACGTAGATAAAAAGCGACAGCTATCGAGAGCGCTGAGAACAAATGTGCAGTCTAATAGAAGAAACAAAATGCGAATAGAGTAACAGCAGCGGGCCAAAGGCAAACAATTTCCAGAAAAGATTGAAAGTCGTTCGAATAATCGGGGTTCTACCGCACTCTTTTCCCGGGCATCGATACTCCGCGCACGATTTCCACGACAACGAAGTTTCTCCGCAACTTCCAGGCATCATTTCTCGGTCGTATCCTTTTTATAATGTACGTATTCTTAGTCTGTAGACATGCCCAGATATTTTGCTCAAAACAAACTATTTTTGCGTATGCCACTGTACGCGTGTTCACCGAACGCGGTGCGTCGCGATACGCGGGACTGTCGAAACGTGTTTCCTTTGTAACACAGGAAGGCTGAAATTGAACGGTGCTAAGCTCAAGGATGATTGTGTACAGTTTTGCGCGTGCGAGAGGAAGAACCTGTGAGAAACGGAGCACGAGAAGGAAAGAATGAAAACAAAAATCAAGGAAACGAAAGGGAGAGAGAGAAAGAGAGCGAGAGAGAGAGAGAGCGAGAGAGAGAGAGAGAAAGCGTACGACAGACTGAACTAAGAAAACAAGCGAGGCGAGACGAATGAAGGAGATTGAAAAAAAATAACGAGCTGATGAAAAGAAAGAAACATTGGAGAAACTATATTTTCGGGAATTTTTTTCGCGGAGGAAAGGGAAAAACGGGAAGATTCGGAAAGAAGAAGATATACGACGGTAGAATGCCGAGATTTCAATTATAAACGCGTGCCTCGAGTCGAAATGACCTTGACCTTCCACCTCTACCTTTCCACGGAGTGATATTTTAAACGCTTCCCATGGAACTCGCGAGGAGAACGGTCTCGAGCGGTTTTCACAGCGATGGGACCGTGTTCCCTTCGAGAAAAGATAACACGAAGGACGCGACAACTCGCGGTGTTCGACTTTAGTTAACGAATATTTATTTATTTCTTATAAATTATTATGTACATTATAAGTTAAGTAAATTATTCGTCTCTTTTCGTTTAGAGCAGCAACTGGCGCGAGTGTTGCTGTTTCAAGACAAGTATTATGTAATTCGTATTCTTTAGTCAATCCCTTGCCTCCTGGAAATTCGTTTGAATAAATCTCTCCAATCTTTGTTGCCGGTTGACAATATTATTTAGTTGCACCAACAGAAAATATTTGGGATAATCGAGCCGGAAGGATTTATTTAATAAAATTGTGTAACAAATTGCCGCACGTAAAGCAGGTCAAGACTACTCTATGATTCTATTATAAAAATATTACACAATTAATATATATATATTTCTGAGAATTTTCGAAGAAAACGTACTCGAGGAACACAAAAGAACGAGGCAAGTGGTTAACGACAGGATCCTGCGGAAAGCAGCTTCGGACTGACTCGTTCCGGAGCTGCGTTCAGTTTTACCGAGTTAACGAAGTTATTGGCAGCGAACGCGTTTACTTTGTAGATTAAGACCGTATTTCGACGAACACCGTTGCCGTTGTTCTCATAGAGCCTTTTAGAGTGTTGAACGCGGTGGCGACAACGCGATAGGTCCCATCGGTGACGACGAGGCACGCGTGCTCGCGCGTGCTCGCGCGACGAAGACGAAAAACGATCGCGGTGACGGAGTCGCGTGCGTTTGCCGAGTCTCGATTAGAAGAGTCTCGAGAGTATGCGAGGACTCGTATGGTATGTCTCTCTGCGAAGCTCGACCGTGTCCGGGGACCGTTCGCGGGCTCCTCGCCACGGTCCCCGATCTAATCGGTAACGTTACAATAAGCGATTTACTTCCTCGATGAGGTTACGAATTGATCGCGAGATGCGTTGGACAGGCCGGGGTAGTAGACTTCGAGGAACCGAAGCCTGAACGAGAAAAAGCAAAAGGAACAAAAAGAAAGCGATAAGAAGAGAAGAGAAGAGAAAGAAATCTTTGTCATCCAATAGTCAACGTAAAAGTCTGCTAACATACAATTATTACTATATAAAGGGACGGAGGATCCTTCGAACCATATAATTGTATTTTTATATTGTTTTTTACCAACCGACGCCCCACGGGCGTCTCTACTGATTTTTCTCTTCCGTTTTCTAAATGCTCGAAACAATTCGAAACCCAGCTGGCCGCGATCAACCCTCGATCAACCCTTCCGCTGCCGACACCGATCTACGATTGCTCGACCGAGCAGTCTTCTATGCGACAACAGACGTTTCTATCTATTGCGATCGAACCGGTAAGAATTTCAAGTTTACGGGAAGAGAATTGTGCCATTTCGTTGGTAAACCTTCCGCATTCGCGTACCTTCTTTTCCCCGTTTGCTCAAACTTTAGTAAACGAAACGATGCGATCCTTTCTTCGTCGATCATCCCGAAATATCGTGCTCCCATTCTCTGCGACCGTTTCCGGTTACGGTTACGGTAGCGTTAAACAAGTAAATCCGAGTAGACGTAAGAAGCTAGAAGCGACCCAAGGGGGACAAAGTCGATCGATGAACGAGGATCCGCGTCCATTGCGAATGGCACAAGCGTCTTCCCACGGACGATGTTCGTTTCCTTGACGCGGTGTCGGCGGTGTCGGCGGTGACCGGGTTCGAAGCGGGGCGAAACGGCGCTTGCGCGAACATCGAGATCGCGCCAAACTTGTCTCCGATGCGAGAGGAATCGCGGATCGATCGATCGTCCGATCCTTTGTCCTCGGCGTTTCCCCGACGAGATTTCTCCAATTTTCCAAGCAAGTAAGTCTCGCTCGCGCGCCACCGACCGTTCGCGTGCACGTTCCCGTCGCGAGATATATCGCAGGTTCTGCAACCCACCAAAAGACTGAGCAATCTAATGTTCGACTAGTAGGTAAATAATCGAAAGTTAAATAGTTGGACCGCGATCTGTACGATCGCGGCCGTTCTTTTTAATGGATCATCGTCCCGGCGAGCGCCGCGTGCCGCGCGCCGCGCGCCCACGCGACCGTGTGCGTGGCCGCGCACGGCCGGCCCGTCCGCCGTCGCTGGTTTTTCTCGTACATTCCTATTACGATGTAGGTTAATTTTACGATACGTACGTACGATATAGTTAACGCCGTCGATGAGGTTTCACGAGTGCTCGGCAGAGATGCCGAGAACGTCCGGAAAAATGTCCAATACCGGCTGCCCTTGGAACGCGAGTTTCTAAAAACATAGCAAACGTCGCGTTCCCTTTTTCATTTTTCCATGGTCCACGATGT
Organism: Augochlorella aurata; assembly: GCA_028455555.1. NCBI lineage: Eukaryota > Metazoa > Arthropoda > Insecta > Hymenoptera > Halictidae > Augochlorella > Augochlorella aurata. The sequence continues at coordinate 13,831,381 of CM052149.1, forward strand.
ACCGTAGCGATCGCGGTGGACGCGATATCTCCTCGGCCGCTGTACAGACGGGTATCGCTGGTGTTTTTACGTTTTTCCGAAGGATTAACGCGACGTCTACCGTGAAACATCATCGGCGACCATGTCCCGCAGGTATTTCCATATTACTAGTACAATTTTGTGCCAATAACAGATCGAATGTTAACTAAAGCGAGAGACCACTAATGATAATATACAGAGTATTTCTCACAAGCATACACGTACACGTTCACGTATTAACAGTCGTCCGGGGAGAAAATATCTTTCGAGCCCGTCCGTTGCGACGGCTACAATTTTGAATCTTGAATCTTGAATCTTGAATCTTGAATCGCGAATAGTCTCGAACCATACGTCTGCGAACCGTGTGTCGTAGAAACGCGCAGGTACTCGATTTTCGTTGAAACTTTCGGCATCCTTCGGGGCGTTTAGCTGGCTGAAACATGCGCAGCGATCGACCGATGTTGCGCTTAGTTTCGAGTTCGACGCGTAGAACATGTACGTTTCGGTAGCAGCTACTATTTATTGCTGTATGTTCTTCAAACTAAAGACACAGAACTTTTCTATTTGTAACTTTTGTAATTTCGGCCCTGTTCAAGAAATTATAGTAACTGGATAGCGACATACATAGCTGCGTAACGCGATCCAGGATGCGTCGACATCCAGCCCCGAGCGTTCGAGTGCCTGCGCCTCCGTAGAGAATACGAGAATAGAGAACCGAGATACCGGGGCCAATCCACGTGCAATCCCGAAAGATATTTCACTTCCCGGCGACTGACTATCCATATCTCTTACCGCCGTCAGATTTCCAGGCGACGTCGCGCGCGTCACTCGTTTCCCCGAGGTCGGTGGCGTTGATCGGCCGAGGTCGAAGGATCGCACCAAACCGTCACCTAGGTTTCGAAGCACAGAACAGTCTGACTCATATCCGACAAATGCCGAACTGCCAAATAATATATTTCATCCCTCTATAACTCTTCTTCGCTCCTTTACGGTGTAAGCACCCCACCCCCACCCTCGATTCCCCATTTGTACAAAAAAAAAACAAACAAACAAATAAACAAACAAAGAAAAAAAAGAGGTGTAAGAGGAAGAACGGCGCGTAACGACGATAAAACGCGCGGATACGAGGCGCGTGTATACCTGCGTCGTGTTAGAATGCGAGAAACCTGTACCTTTCGAGGCGGCGCGACGCCTCGCGTCGTCTGCTTTTAGTTTAGAGAGAGAGAGAGAGAGAGAGAGAGAGAGAGAGAGAGAGAGAGACCGAAGGAGAAGAGGAAAAAGGAACGAGAGGCGCGCGTTCGAATTTTTCTAAAGAAATTGGAACGCGTAGCCGACTAACATCGGGCAGGGCTGGATCGTCTCGACGAGCGATCGACGCGACGCGTCGTCTCAATGCTCGATTCCTCGAACGATCGAACGCGCCGTTCTGCTTTCGAAAGCAAGACGATCGGGGAGACATTATCGATAAGAGCAGTCGCGATTCGAACGATCCTTGAACGTCGGTCGCGAGTAAAAAAGTCGACCGAAACCGCTCAAAACGTTTCGAACCTTTGAACAATCCGATTTCAGGAATCGACGCGTTATGCGACGCGCGAACGACACATTTTAGAATGTTAACTGTAATTTTTAAGAGTTTAGCAAGCCGCGGTCGAGTCGACGCAGCCGTCCCGATGGCTTTTAGAATTGCATCCATTGCGCACCGCCGTTGCGCATTAGTCAGCGACCGCTAAATATCGTATCGGCGAATTCGCGTTCTTTTCGAAGATTCTATTCTTTTTACGAGGAATTGGCGCGCACCTTGCGAACGCGAGTTTGTTCTCCGGCTTTCGCTTTCGATTCGACTCGTCGACGCGCTCGCTACCGAGGAAACGGAGGGAGCGCGCATTTCGAATCGGGAAATCCGAGCCGAGCGAACAAAGTCGCGCGAGTGTAAATAATTGCATGAATTTGCGAAATCGGCGAATAAATTAAGCATTTTTGAAATTGTTGCTCCGTTTATTTCTATTTATTCTATCGAACGACGTGGTTTCGCTGGGAGTCGTCCGGTGATTCCAAACCTTTGGCTGACAGTGTATTTTCTATTTTCTATTTTGTATTTTGTATTTTGTATTTTGTATTTTGCGACAAAGAAAGGAACATATATTCTGTTGAATAAAACGTTGGGCTATTCGCATTTCATTTCGCATCCATTCGTTTCAGTTTGCGCTTCGCGCCAGTTGCAAACGCGCGCGTGCGCGCAGCCGAGTCGATCGATGAAACGCGCAACAATTTGTCTTCGCTCACTGCTGGCCATTGTTTGAAATCACTGCGTAATCTAAAGAAACTTATTGATTTTCTCAATGACTTGAAAATGTTAGCAATCGTTATTAGAATTATAACTCAAGGAAAACACATTGTATGTGGTAATTTGAATAAATCTCAACAAGTGGTTCTAAATTTTTAATTCGAAGTACACGTGCCACTGCTAGCGAACGTTGCGATAACGCAGGTCCGAGCAATCCTTCGTTTCAACTTATTTTTCATCGCGTGAGCGCTTTTTTCGTTCGCTTTTGCCCCCTCCTCCTCCTCCCGCCCTTCCAAACGTTTTCCTCAGCGAGAGTTCGTTTATCGGGCAAGTCCATAATAACACGTTGTGCGCCGCGTCCGCCATCGGTGGCGGACACTAGATTTTCCGTTTAGGTCGCGTCCACCACCGGTGACTGATAGCGTGTAAGAAACACTGGCCCTAGAATAGCAGCGCTTCTAAGCGGCGCGCGTGGCCTGAACGGGATTGCCTTATATATTGAAGTGTTCGTAGATTTGCGAATTATAACATTAAGCATTTAGAATCGTACGAAAGCGATATTAAAAAAGTTTACTCTTTCCCGAAGCATCCTTCGCCAGACCATTCGAATCGTTCGTTTCAAACGATTGTCGGTATAGACGACATTTGGTAACGGTAGCTCCATTTCTAGCTTATCGACAATTTGTAATACCGATTACGTTCATGAATCGTATTAATTAAATTATTATTGTTACTTATAATTTAATTACGTATTTAATATTTTAAATGATAATGTTTTCATACGAAATGTCAATTATCTACATTAGCCGCAAAAGGTACGTACAGCGCCAATTAGTAAGCGGCGAGAGGCTGAAACTACTAGCCAAACGGTGGCGCCTTCCGTGGCGAAATTTTGAGTCTCGTTTTGGCTAGTAGTTTCAGCGTTTCGCCACATGCTAATTGGCGCTGTACGGACCTCGAATCGAGCTTCCCAATTCGGCCACGAGAGGCGACAGTATCGCCGATACGGCGATCGATTCGTGCGTCGGAATTTACATTTTATATTGTAGCAAAAGCGGCAAGAATCGTTCGTTTCGTATATTCGCAACGACAAATAAACTTGTTTTACGCGATGCAGGTGTCTGCACTATTGATGTTTGCATATTCTGAAAATATTACTTCGACTTTTTATAATGTTATTTGAAAATTCTATCGATTGGATCACTGTACTGGAAATGAGCGAGAAACGTTTTATAACAATTGTATTAATATCATTTATGTACAATGTTTACACGACGACACAGAACATAAATCTGTAAGCTCGATGACACGTAGTTATAATACACGAGTGTTATCTAGACGAAATCGCTTGTTACAATATTAATACAATTACGACGGAGTAAAAAACATAATTATCGTAAAGATCCTTAACGATAAAACGTACGTTTTCGATTACTATAGTACATTCATAAATACTTTGAAACGGAGAAATGGCATAACAACTATTTGTTCGCGATCATGGCTGTGTACATTGAACAACTTCGATTTATTTAAGTACATTGTTATCGAATGTTACTTTTAATTCTGAACGAAACGATATTGTTGCTTATAATTTATACGCTACAGTAATGGAACGCGTGCGGAGTGGAAATCTATTTTGACGGTATATCTCTGTACCTGTTCCGATATGTACAAGACAACGAATAAATCGTAAAGTTTGTTAAAATGGTGGAAGCTCTTCGTTTTATATATATATATATTTACTTAAAACTTAGGTTGGTAAAAAAGGATATTCATCTACTCGACTATGTAATGTAAGCGCAACACTCTCTATAAATTCGTGTTTAAGACTACGCGACTCGCCATTCGAATTTTCTACGGTTCGCCTTGCCACATACTCGGATTTATCAATATTTGTCATGGCTACTAGATAATGCAACAGCTCGTACCACGTTCTTCGGCTGTTGCAGTCGGCGCTTTGGAAACGAAGCACACGAAAATGGTAATTATCTAGGAGTACAAGTTGCACCGGTTAAATAAATTTCAGTGTACCATAACAAATTCTACGCAGATCTGTAAAACGTTATACTATAATTAATATTAAGCTAGAATTACATTTCTCTTACAGCTATCGCAGTGATTTAACAAATAGGCACGACTCTGGGATACACAGGTATGAGTGAGCGATAAGAACTGGCCGCGTATAGAAATGGAAAATGTCGCCTAAGCGTTAAATACAGACTCCATCGAGAGCCGCGTACATGCATTGTTTGAACGGAGCAATACCGAGCGCGTATTCTTTCCGGCGCTTCTCCGTCCTCTGGCAGCGAAGATAATACTCGAATTAAAGACAAATGCAGCTGTACCTATAGTCTGAGCTGCGCGTCTTCTCTATTCAGATTTCTACGAATCACTGTTGCATTTTCAGCGTTGCGAATTTCGATTTCTTAAACTAGGGGATACGAAAACGTGAATTTCCACGATTATCCGACGTTCAACGATCAGTTCGAATTCCTCGGTCCGGCCGCGTTCGTCCAACGAGAGATTCTACCGATTTCCTCGCGCCGCGCTCATAGCCGATGCGAAGTCGGCTATAGATTCGCTTTATTAGAATACTATAGTTTATCATCGGAATACTTTGAAACTTTCAAATAGACAACCTAATAAATAACCTAAAGTTAGTCTTAATAAGAACAGCTCGAGTACAATTTGGCAGAACCTCCTCCCTGAAATCTCTAGCTAAACTCGAACGGTAGATTGACAATAAATAGGATAATAAAAAAAGAAGCTCTATCGCGTCGCGACAAACGATGGAAATATTAAAGAGGCGCGGTGGACGCGAATCTTCTTCGGAAAGGATTCAGACGGGGGCCCCGTGCGATTTCTTCCGGAGGTGGAATTTTCTCTAGGATACGTTTCGAAAACGGCGGACGCCGCGCGAAAGTTCGAGATCCAACGGTCGGAACCTGTGAACAGGGAAGATATCGAGAGCCCAGGTACGAAAGCGAACCTTGGCATTGGTAACGTTTTCGCCTCGTTCAATCGGACAATCGAAATTCTCAGTCTCAAGATGCGCGACAAACGCTCGGGCATAATACCGATCGGAGGTATCTCTCGTTCGACGGTGCTCGGATCGTCGGGACGAGATCGGTGGCGCTCGTGGCAGAGCGCGCTGGTTCGAGGTAGGACATCGCGCCGACTCCCCGGAACCTTCCACGGACCTCACGTCTCGGAGTCGAAGAGGTCTTGGTCCCCCCGTGGCTTGCACTTCTTGCACTTTTTCTTCTTTTTCGGTTTCGACTTCGGCATGACCTCGCAGCTGCAGCCGCTCCGAACCCTGATGTAGTCCAACGTCCACATCGATCCGCCCTCCGTGTTCGCGGTGAACGTCAGCCGTTCCCTGTGATGCCTCTTGTGCTCCCCTTTCGCGCTCTTCTGGAAACAATCGTCGCCGGTTCGTTCAGTCGAGGACGCCCGTTGCCGGACCGCCAATTTTTACGCGTTTCATTTCGCCGTTAATTATCGATTCGATCGGCACGACGGTTCGGATGTCCCGAAGCATCCAGCGAAGATTGCGAAGGATCGAAGCCAAGCCCTGCGGAGGACGCGATCGCGCGGGATCTATGCAAAACGGAGGGATCGGACCGTCCCCGATCTCGACTAGAATCTGTCGCGCGTAACGGAGATAGGTAGCACACGGTAACTAGTCCGGCCGACAAACTCGTCGCATACGGTCTCTAGGCTCTGCCAGGAGGCAAGAGGCAAGAGAAACGGAAGGCGTGCGCGGCGCGCGGCGCGAGAGCTGTCGGAGCGGAAGAGGAGGGGGTCTGACTAAAAGCTAGGCTCGCGGACGATTTTTAGCGCGTACCTTGGATCCAGAATTTTCAATGATAGCGTAAGTGTACGAGAAGTTCTGCACACATCTGGACTGGTTACTGAACTTCCGGTCGATGAACCTGCACGGCTTGTCGAGGACGTCTGGCCTGCAGGAGTACTCGAAGAACCTCTGAGCGTTCTGGCCATCCCGATAGAGCTGGACGTACATGTCGTCCCGATTTCGACCGCCGACCGGTTCCACCATTTCCAAGACCGTAGGGCAGCAATCGACTGGAAGCCCGTCCTCGCCTCCTTCCTGTCGCAGAATCATGTTCATCTCTCGATAAGTCATCCGCTTGGTCGTGTCGTCCGAGGTCTGCGTCCTGGAGGGTTCGCCGCGCCGTGGCCCGAGAGGACGGAACAGAAACAGAGAGAGAAAGAGAGAGGCACAGATCAGACAAGAGAAATCGTTTCGGGAGATACGTCTTTTCGTTTCTCTTCCCTTTCCTTTCCTTTCCTTTCCTTTCCTTCCCTTTCCGGAAAACGAAAAGGACCGAAAAGAAACGAAAAGAAACGGAAACCGGCAAACGGGGCAGGGGGAGTGGCGGGCTGCGCCTCGAGGCCCGAGGCCCGAGAATTTCGAGGGAACGCGAGAAAGAAGGAGAGACGAAAAATGGAAAAAGTCCGGGGAACCGTTCCGGTTCGACCGAACATTCCACTCGTGCCGGTGACTCGGCGGCTCGCGTCTAAATCGCGCGATAGAATGCAGTTCGTGGCCTCAGCCGTCGAGGCCCCGACGAGAGGCCCGAGGGGGCTGGAAAAGGAGAGACACCGTTCGTGAAACGATACTTTGGCCGATCGCGTACTCGACGGCCGCGCGTCGCGCGTATCGGCCGAGTCATTAATAATAATTAAGACAGGCCGACACTCGCGGTAATAAATATCGCGCGGGCTCCGCCGCGACACGGATGAGATATACGGGCTCGGTCGCCGGCGCTGATTGAAAATTGAAATTCAGCTGGTCGAAACGCGTCGCCCGGCCAAGCGATAAACTCGCTGCCCGAGCCAACCACGGTGCAGCGATCCGAATCGCGATTCTCGCTCGGCGAAATTATTTCTGTCCGTACATTTCCCACCGCGCCCGAACGCGCCTCGCTTCTCGGACGCGTTTCCCGTTCTTTGGTTTCTTTTCCGATTGTTTTTCATTCGTTCGTTCGCGCGAATCAAAATTTGAAATGCCGCGTCGAAGGTTGCAGCGCGAATGCGTTTCGATAACGCTTTGATCGTAATGTATCCAACGAACCTAAGGCCGTTGGAAATTCGAGAACGTAAACGCGTCCAACTAATATTTCCGTGGCAAATTTCAACTAGCCTGTTTCGGTTTTTACAAGGGACATGCGAGGATAAAAATCATTGAAGCGAGCCGGGCTAGTCGCGATACCGCGGGCTACTTACCAGCGAGAGATATGTCCCCTGAAAGGATGTTCCCTGGTCCTACGAGAAGAGAAAGATAACGTCAGGTTGTTGGCGGCAACAAGCCGCGGACACAGGACTGCGGTCAGCCAAACCACCTGCGGCAAACAAACAATCCATCGAATCAACCTTGTACCCGCTTCGTTGCGGAGACGCGAAACTTCGTTGCTTCGAATAATTGAAATTCCGCAACTCTGGATTCGCACGGGCACGCCGAAGATCCGAACAGGAAGGATGCTAACGCGAAAAATCGATCGGCCGAAGCTTGGCCGGTCGGCGCCAGAGAACGGAACGGAATCGAAAGAGAAAGAAAAAGAAATAAGTTTTAATAGTGGAAGGCGTCTGGATCGGCCGGCGAGTCGCAAGGGTGGTACTGCCGCCCGTGAGAAAGTACCGGAGGTGCCGGATCGGTATTAACGCGCAATAAACCACTGTGTTAGTCACGCACCGGCCGACTGCAAACTACGTGGCGCATGAGCGCGGGTACACGCGTTTACGGAGGTGAAAACATTAATTCGGCTTATAATTTTTATGCAAAACAGGCCTCGCGGCGCTCGCCTCGCCCCGCCCCGCCTCGCCCCGCCTCGTCGCTCGCCTCGTCTCGCCTCGTCTCGCCTACTCGGATATCTCGTCTCGTCTCGGCGCGCTCCTCCTCTCGCCCTTTCTCCGCCACGCTTTCGACTTAATTGCGGAATATATCTTGTCGCTAGAAATTAGAGGTCGGATAACGCTTCTCGTCCGTCGTTATCGGGTATTTAATTCAATTTCGTAGTCGTTACCGACGGCAAAGCCTGACAAGCTACATCGAACGCGCGCGTTGCTCGATGATTTTTCATCGACCGCGTCGTTCTTAACGTCTGCCATTACGTAATGGCTAATTAAGCACCGCGAAGACGCGTCTGCGATGCGAGAATTAATGCGCTTTCGGGCGCCGCGGCGTCGCTACGCGCCGAGCGGTCGAGCGTCGCCGTCTTTTCCACGAGTCGCAACGTTTCATTTCAAATTTCTCCAAAATTTTCTCGAGCAAACGATCTTTCAGAGTTTTGCGACGGACGGCGGCGTTTCGCCGAACAAACGGACAGCCAAGAGACTATCTGCGCGGGCCGCGGAAACGGAAACCGAAATGTCCAGGACAGCAGACCGTTTCCGGATATTTATAGGAAGGAGACAATGAGAGATAAGTGGACGCCGGTGGCGCTTAATTGAGCCATCGTCCGTCGGGGCGAACGGTTCGCCGACTGGCGCCCGGCGTCCGAGGAACTCGCGCCTCGGCGGCACGATGCCACGATGGGACGCGGCGCGTAGATTAAACGGATATTTACAGACAACGGACCACACACGGAACGCGGGCTTCTCGGATCTTTATCGGTTACTCGCTACGTACATACACGCGTCCGGCGACGGAATTCCCGGCGGCGCGGCGCTGACCGGCGATCTTAATCGATCCGCGAACTGCGAACACTCGCGTGCCCGGAGCAACGTCAGCGTGACTCGGCGCTGCCAAACCGACAACTTTCGACGGACAATCGATGTACCAATTTCCCGAGGATGTACCTCTTCTTTCTTCGCCCGCGCCGATAATTGCACACGGACGCGTCCCAACGATCGCAGTCGCTTTAACCCGTTGCTGTATCATTTCCTTCGCGATTGTAGGACGCGCCTTATTTAACCGCTCGTGTCTGCCCGCGCCACGCGGCCACGCGGCCGCGCGGACGCTTGTGCACGCCACAACCATGCTCTGCCGTCACCCGTTCCTTTTTCGTTCCCGGTAACCGGCTCGAAATCGCTGGATTATCTCCCGCGACACGCGAGCTGGTGCGCGTCCTCGCATCTGTTCGCGCTCAGGGTGTACCGCTAAAAGAGGGTGCGACGCGTCTGCTGGGTGTCGTCGCGAGCCCTCGGAAACCATCTGGCCCTGGTAAAGCGATGCGACGATTCGCGCTACTCGGTAGCCGCGCAACGGATAATCCGAAGCAACGAGCTAATCCTCTACACGCCTTGTTATCTAATCTTTTTAATCTTCCGAACTTTTTGCTGGAACAGAGGCTCGGCTTGGCTCTGTAAATAGGATCCGGGGACTGGTCGACGCCGCTTGAAAATATTCTGAAAGACCGGTGCTCTACAAGTTACTCGACTCGAAAACGTTCGACGAGGAATCGTCGATATTGGGCCGTCAATTTGGGACAAGCTGGGCGAACGTATAGAGGGCGAATCTCCAACCGCGATCATTTCGAAACCTTCGAGCCGGATAACACGAAAAACAAATTCGATTTTCAGAGGAAAGTAACCGCGAGGCGCGCCCGTGCGGATTCGGCGTTCGTAGCGTTTAGCACCCGAAGGGCTAATCTCGAAAGCAGCGGAGAGGTCACGTCCGCGCGACGGTTCTCGGCACTGGGCCGAAACGAAGAAGCGCGTCGATGACGACGGAGCGTCGTTGGACGGGTTCGGAAGGAACGGCGATCCGGCCGCGGCCGGCCAATCGACTCTACTCCTCGCGAGCGTCTTGTCGCGTCGCGCCGAGCCGCCTCGATCGTCGAAATGGCTGCTGCCGCCGCCTACGAGGCCAGCTCGTTAGCATCCTCGGCACCTTCCCGTCTTGGCGCCCGACGACGACGACGCGTCCCGCACCAGGATCGCAAATTGTCGGGTCACTGGCTGGAATTCCGGATGATGGATGGCCGCGATTATCATACAATGCGATACGATCGGAATAATGGTAACGCCGCGCGCCGATATTCCCGATTTTACCGCGGCGACGTCCGAGGCTGGAGGCGGTGGTTACGAGCGCGGGCATGCGAACTAAGGAGCGGACGGACATTCTCTGCCACGATTGGTCGCCATATTTTCTATAAACCGTTCACCGGCGAGCCGCGATTGGATAGACCGACGCCGCTAATTTATCGCTATCCGCGGCAGAAAGAGAAAGAGAGAGAGAGAGAGAGACAGCCTTTGGCTCTCTCCTCGCTGAAACTGTGCCGTTAGGCGACGGCGAAACTGGACGTCGCGCCGCACCAGGCGCCGTCGCGACGCCATGGACTCGTAATAGGACGGGGCTGATTTGAATATCGGCATCCGCGCGAGCGCGCGCGCGCGCGCGGGAGAGGTTCTTTCGAAACGCGCGGAAAAATGTTGCGCAACCCGCCGACGCCAATCGCAACGTGGGAAAATTGTGGCGCCGCTAATCGCTCGTTGCACCTTAACGCGTTTCATCGACGAACATCGACTTGAAAAATTCTAGGTAAAAATTAGCGCGACGGGCTAAATACGATTCCGAAAAGGCCCGAATCGAACCAACGCACCAGTTCGCTCAAATATTGTCCGAACCAGAATTATCTGCCATCCTCGAAGGCAAATTTTGAGTTTGCCCGGTGGAGATAACGCCGACCGGTGCGGCACGTCGGATATCGCGAATCAATATTTAACTAGAAGCAACAGCTTTCAATTTAGCTTGCAATTAGTAGAGGCGCGCTTGTATTTTATTCGCGGTACAAGTATCTTGCCGATAGTATCTGATAATTGATAGTTTGCGGTATAGGTCAACCGGCGGGCGGTTCGTGTAATTCCTGCTCGAAGAGAAGATCTTCGCCGCGCTATTCGCGCGAGCCCGCCGCTGCGTTTGCCAACGCGGTTGCTAACGCGTAATCACGATGATGCTTCAGAAATAGTAGCCATTCCGGTGACTGAAATATCAACGAGATTCTCGTTAACCTCTGGCCAAGATTACCGACGATAGATTGCGCGTTGAACCACTATCGCGACACTTTGAAGCTTCGATTATACGTTTACGTATGTATGGACAGGTGTACGCGTTCGATGCGCAGGTACTTTCGTCGCGTCGCGTCGCTGGACCTCCTCGACTTTAAACGGCTTTTACACAGTAACGAGTACCTCAATTACTCGTTACTTGTTTCTTCCGAATCGAAAGGAAGCTTGTTCTTGAGACCGATAAATATAAATATCGTAAAGTAATGTTCGTTGTTCCGGTGTGCGATTACTTGCCGACGAACGAATTCTTCATGTTAATAGAACGGAGGCGGCCGATCCGAAAGTCCTTTGGAAGATAAGGCGCCCGAGGCAAAAGCCGATCCACCCACGACTCGGCGAACCACCGGAAGGCAGAAAGAACGAAGCGAGCGCGAACCCTCCCTCGTAGTCCCAGCTACGATTCCTGGTATATTCTTTGAAAATTGTTTGAAATTACAGGCTCGTTCGCGAACGATGCGTCCCGTCGATAATCGTCGTCCATTCGGCAACATCCGATCGCGTTTCCAAAACGATCCCGGGCTTCCTCTCCATCGACGGATACCCCACCCCGGCTGCGGGCCTCGAGAGGACCGCGCGTCCCACGATCGTCGAGCCTTTTGTTGGGTCGCGCGGCAAATCTTGTGTCCCGATCCGATATTAGACAATAATTATCGGGTCCCGTGATTATTGAACGATCGGTCGCAAATAAAAAGAACCGTAGTCGACGAATCTGCGAGAAACGGCTCAGTGTCCTCGCTTAGGCGCGGCGATCTCGCAGCGACCGATCGGAAACCCGGCATTCGAGGTTGCACCACGCCACTATGCTGCGCATCCACAAAGTATCTAAAAATGGTATCGCGCAGCTTCAAATTGCTACGTAGAGACGCTCGTTCGAAATAGAAGACCGGGAACGCTTCCCTTCCTCGTTCCACGGATGGCTAGCCGGCAATTAATTAAACACACGATCGGGTCCGGCAACGATCGCTTAACCAACTATCCCTATTTTTCCGAGGAAGTACTTTCCACCGAGCCACCAATTAATTCTTCTAATTTCCCTTAAACCAGTTCCATCGAACCAGTTCCAGGTACGCGTATGCGCATGTCGGCGAGCGCCGATTATCGAGATCGTCGGGTTCGTCTCGCCGTCTCGAACGTCCGCGCGAATAATCACCGCGACGATCGCTTTATTTCGCGACCGTCGACGGCGAGACGATCGCGCGTGGGCGGACGGCTTCGAAACCGCGAGGCGCGCTTTCGGAATTCCGGTTACCGTTTCGCGAATTCACGCGGCCGCCGCGCGCGCGATCGAACGTCGTTTCGATCCGACGATCTTTGTCGCGGAGATCCAGCACGATCCGCTCGACGCGTCGATATCGGGACGCTCGATCGCCTTCCAATTTATGCAAGACCGATCGATTAATTAGCGGATCACTGTCGTTAGAGGACAAATTATAGGTTGGCCTAACGAACAAATTACACGCCGCGTTCCGCCCCGTTATCGTCGCTCCGCGCCGCGCAGCGCCGCTCCCAACAAAGTTGATGGATCGCGACATGTTTCAACTTTGTAAAATTGTCCGGCGTCCGCCGCGCTATCGAGATAGAACCCGGGCCTGGTAATCGCGTAATTCTAGCGAAAGTTTCGAACGTGTAACGCGACGCCGTTGCATTGATAAAGAGCGCGGTTTTATGAGTTATCGGTCGTTAACCAATTAGCGGCCGCGCGGACCGAGTTTTGTTTATGCCGCGCTATATACCGCGATATCTTCCGCCGATAGCCGTGCGAACGCTTTTTCTCGATCGCACTTTTTAGCAGGACCACCCAATAAATATTTCCGGCAAATCTAAGAAAGCTCGAGTCGTTTGGTGCAATCGTTCGAGAGAACAAAGGTAGTCGACGCGAGAGAAACGGCGAGCGAGACCAACCCGTTTCAATCCGTAATTACGAAAAGAGTCGCGCTGCACTAAAAAATCGGGCGATGCGAACATGCACGCGATGCTTGCAAAGATTTCGAAACGTTCGTAAATTTGCCCGTGCATTTAGTCGCGTTTCGCTTCGTTCCACTCGCGCGAAAACGAATAAAACCGAGTCCCCGGCAGGGCAGCTTCCGCGGCGAACGAATACTCTGGAGCAGAGCGCGGCGTTTTGCCTGCTACGCTGCGCCGTGATTTAACGACCGCTATCGTCGCGATAGCCCGAAGGAATCTCGGTCCGGCATTAGGCGACATCGAGACTTTTAAACGGACGGGGAAATAATCGCAGATCCCGATAATGATAGACGCGAGCCGACCCAATATGAAATACAGCCGCGCGACGTAATTTATTGCACGATCGGCTGTTTTTCCTCAGGATTCCGGCCCGATCCCGGCCCGATCGCGCCTGGCATAAACCTAGAAAGTTATCGGGCCGTCGTCGCTCGGGCCCTGGGGATGCGCGGCTAACGGTAGCGGATACAAGCCTGTCTTCGCGTTAACAGAATTATTTATCGCAAGCATTGGCGCCAAGGGAACGATTAGCATGCTAATGTCGCCGCGATCCTGCCGCGGTCGTCCGCGCGCCACTAATCTGCCATTATTAAATTATTCGCGGACGAGCGACGGGCGGGACGTCGGCCAGCGACGCGAACCGACCACCGTCGTTTATCAAAACCGCGGGACAGTATCGGTGTATCGGTATCCGTATCGCCGCGCCACGTTAGGCTTCGTTTACACCGCCGATCGATCGCTCTCGCGTCCGAGAAACAAGATAAGAGGAATCTGTGAGTTCCAAACGACGCGATTCGGCGACCGGGTGTGGATCGTCGGTGGGAATCGAGCTTTAATCCGCGCGAAATATTTGTGCGTCAACAGGTAACATTGGCCGGATAAAACTGGTATTCGATAGCGGCCGTAAACTGTAGCCTCTCGGTGTCCAGGAGCGAAACCCTGGAAAGCGACGCGACGCGACGCGACGTTTCGTTCAGCTTCCGGGCAGAAATGGATCCGAGGAAACTGGACGATAGCGTAGCGGTACAGTTTCGACGAGACTCTACAGAGGAAGCTCTAAACGGAATTGCCTGTCTGTCTGCAGGCGTAATTAATAGGACCCGTCTGCTTCTTATCGTCGCCTCGTCGCTCGGATATTCGAAACTACGGCGCTATTATTAATCCGCGATAACACCGGATGCGGTAAAATTAGCAGAAACTCGTTGACACAAACTGTGTAAAATCATTACCGCGCGTCTACGTTATCGTTCGAAAATTAATATGGAAGGTATCGATGGCTAATGGATAATAATCTTCGATTATCTGCCGCTACGAAAAATTAGGATTGTAGAAGCATCGAGGATTATCGCGGAATAAATCAGGGATGAAATTCCGTTTCCTTAAAACTTGCTAATAAATCAGCGATTGCTGAGAAAAGTCTTTCCGATCTCGCATTTTCTGCGGTGCGCGATGATTTATGCGGAAACTCGAGACGAGATCCGCGCATTGTTCGCTGGAGAACCGCGCCAATGCTAAGCCTCTTTGCGACGGCTTAAAGATCGCAATCCCCTGCTGGACCAGTTTTCGGGACTTTCAATTAGCGTCGCGACGAATTTGCGGCATCGTGCCGTCAGCTCGCAACACCTAGCCGCGCAACATTCAGCGTATAATCCGCGCTGCGACTCGCAAATCGCCTTGGAAGTCTCGACGGTGAAAGGCTGGATTTATTAATTTGCACCGGTAATCGATCTTCGCCGGAAAAATCCGCGATATTCTCGCAATGTGGGGAAAACGAACGATCGCCGCGCCGCGCCACGCCACGCCGGCGCTAATCGCTTAAAATCACGCGGTCTCGAGTGCTCCAACCGCGATACCGTTTCCCTCGAGGAATAAAAAGCCGTCCAATAAGAATTTGTAAAACCAGCCACCATAACGTCCAGATTCTTTCAGCGATCCTTTTTATTTTTGTTAAACGAATCGATCTGGAATTTTACCTTGACCGACTTGTTTCGTTAAAATAGCTGCTCCGGACGTTGCTCTTCGAATATTCCGATCGATGTTTCGATCAAACGTTCGAAGACGAAGCAAAGAAGTCGCTGATGCCAGGAGAGCGATCGACGCTGAATCGCCACGAGTCGTCTCGATCGTTTGCCGCGTACGAAAATTACGACGGAAACGACGAAATTGGTCAACTACTGGAAGAAAGAGACGGTATTCGTAGCTGTCGGCGTCGTCGTCGTCGCCACCGCCGCCGCCACCGCCGCGGTTACCGTCGAACGGCAAACACGCGAGAAACACGCTCGTTTCGCAGTCGTTTCACAGTCGTTTCACGGTACGGCAATTACAGCTACTTCCCGGCTAGCGATTTACAGGCCGGCTTTATTAACGAGTAATTATCGTTCGCGTCGCGTCGGTACGCGCGACGCTCATTGTGCCAAGCAACAAGATGCCAAAGAGCGCCGTTCGAACGCGCGTCGATCGAGCAGATACACCGTTACGTGTTTTAGAAACTGTCGTTTCGTCGAGCGAGCGTCTACGCTCTACGATCTGTGACCCATGGCCCGTGGCATGTCGGAATCTGTTGGCAGACCAGGCGCTGCTGAAACGGGAAACGCGTATCGGTATCCATCGTTTCCAGCGACGATTCCGTGGAACGGGTTGCCGCGCTGTACCGCGCGGTGTCGTCTTTGTTTTTAACCGCTTAGTCCCCTCTTCCCGTTTAGTCGTCGGCGAAAGTACGCTGGGACAGGACATCGACGTACCTGCTACGCGTTCTTCGCAAAGATTGATCGCAAGATTCGAAGATTGTTTAAGCTTCGCTCGTCTTTCACGATATACCGGCAGATACCGGCGATATCGGATCGTCGGACAAGAATTAAACTTGAAATTCTTGACAGCGTTACCGAGAGAGAGTTACCGATACCGCGCACCCAATGGATTTTGCTTAGGAGATCGTGAGAAAGTAGGTATCGAAAATTCTAGCGGGAGTTTCCGAGAAACGATTTCGCTTGGGAATTGGTAAGGATCCGGCTGGCTTAGCCGCGGAACAGGTTCCATTATCTGAGTGTGGCCGGTCGCGAGCGGGCGAACGAGTTCGCGAGACAAACCGTTTGACAAACTTACCGCGACGAGGATGCTGAGAGCTTCAATTCGCATAGTAGCTGGCCGGGCCAGCGAGGAGGCCGTAGGTTCCGAGCAGCTGGGCCGGGCCTGGGCCGGGCCTGGAGCGGGCCTGGACCGGGCCGATCTCTCGTCCTCGCTACGTCGATCGATCCCCGTCCTCTCGGTTTCACTCGATCCGAAGCGTGTCCGGCAGGCGATCCGATTCTCCCGGTTCTACGTCGATTTCTCGCGATCCGTGGCACGGATCCGGTGACATGGCTCCTGCGCCGATCTGTCGACAGCACGCAATTCTCCCTTATTGCATCGCTCGGACCCGCTGCGGAGCTCGGAGCGGTTTCGCGCAGCCGTCGCGACGCGAGCGCGGACTAGACTCGCCTTAGCCGTGGCTACGAGAGAGCCAGCCGCCGGGAAAGCTGCCCGGGAGTTCCGATTTTTCGTTAAATATTCAAACGCTATTCGAAACGGATCACCCGACTTTCTTCGAAACGATATGAATAACGATCGAAAAACGGCCCGGTAGCAAAAGTCCTGGTCGCCTACCGAACCAACGATTCACGGAAAAGACGATTAAGCGACAGGTAATAACTACACCCGTGTCGCTGCCAACTACCTGCGCATCGCGCTCGATCGATCGAGACTAAAGGAATTCGCAGGGGGTCGAATTAGTCCGATCAACGTCGACGGCAGCATAAAAAGGTAACACTGTCGCGAATCCTCGTACCAAGGGAGAGCCGAAACGATCGGCGCGACACGTTGCGACGGACTGGATCGATCTTTAAGATTTGCCGATAACGATAACGAGGGCAGAGTTAAACGCCGGCGTTTCGGTTCAAACGAGACTACCACGTTTCGTCACGCGGACAGCCACGATAACGTCGCGAACCGATATCTTATCTCAACGTGCTCCGATCGACGCCAATTACACCCGCAGCCCACAGGCACTGACCTACCGAAGAGGTGGGTCCACCTTTGATCGTGATTGGGATCGAGATCGCGATCGCGATCGCGATCGTGATCGTGACTCGTGACAGACTGCTCGCGCCCGCTGTAATTCAACCGAGTTCGTTGTTTCGCAACAAACTTTCCGAAGAACGCGTTCCAGGTAAGGGAACTGCCTATGTTGTCCCTTGACTCTGCCTCGATTCGACGATCGACTCTGGTTCGACGCCGTTTCAAATCGCGCCGAAGATCATAAACCTCTGCTTTATCCAACAATCGCGGTAGAATAGATAGGCGGCAATTCTCTCGCAGTTGATCTTACTTTGTCGGAAGATACAGCGATAAAAAGTGCTGCGATCGTCGTCCAACGGACAGGAAGCGCTCGACAGGACTCGACGAGATCCGACAGCCGAGGAGACGCAAAACTCTTCGAACCGAGCTGCGTCGCTTACGTCGTCACCCTCAAATACCGGATTAATCTTCCGGCGAGTGGCGAGAGCCTGACGACGCCTCGAATTCGCGAGCTATCCATCGGTGCGGCGTACCGTACCCGACGCGCATTTCTCGTTAACGGGAACGCGTTCCGCCGTCGCGTCGGTGGAACGGTTCCCACGACAGGCAAATTAGAAACGCGCTCGCTTCGAAAAGAAAGCCGCGAGATTTCTAGCAGAGACCGGAGAGTGATCGAACAATGCGATCGCACGGTTTATCTCGTTCGCGATTTGCCGGTGGATCGACAAGCAATTAACCTCGCGGGATCGGCGCGTAACGGCCGTAAACGGATTTTCCGGTGGTCGAGCACGGAAGGCGGATGCGAAGGAATGCGAGGACAACACAACGTTGTAACGTCTCGTCTCGATCTCGATCTCGCGCGGCCACGGTTCCTTCCGATCGAGAGAGAGCGATCGCCTGGACGAGGGCCGCCTGGACGCCGCGCTCACGGTATCGTTCGATGCATTCGTTAACAACGCTCGAGAAATCATCGATTGGTCCGAGCCGAAGCCGCGACGCCTCTCGCTCTCCGTGCAAACACGCCTTCTCGCCCGATCGAATGGTCGAGAGTTACGTTTCGAGCGGGAAATCGAGCGCCTGCGAGAACCTATCTTGCCCTGTTCCTTCTTCTTTCGCAGAGGATTCGTTTCCCTTGCTATATTTCTGCGTTTATCTAATCTTACTTTCGCCGACTTCCGAATCACTGGAACGACAAAATTGAGGATGCCGATGTAGCTTTCTCAATCTACTAAAATGATCGCAGCGACAACTTCTTGATCGACCATACTATTCTATAATATCTTGTGGAACCGCGAGGCAACGAGAAAAGAGCTGATTTCCATGTAACAATCGGAAACTACGATCGCAAGAATGCCTACTGCTTTGCATCGTAACTCTCCGCGATCTCTGTCCGGAGGGATTCACGAACTTGTTCGCCGCGGATCGCTTAATTCTGTCCGTTGCGAAACGAATTCGCGTAGCGATCGCGAAAAGCGAGCCTTCGATAATTTCATCACTTTCACGCAACCTAGGTAAAGTTTAACGTTCGTTCGGCCAAGCGAAATCTTTCAACGGAGTTCGTTTTCCGGTTTCGCTGTAAGCGCGAAGGCTGTAATCGTCGACGAGACGTGCTAAAAAATCGATCCGATCCGCGATCGGACCGGTGACGAGTTCGAATCCAGTTTGCCATGGGTTGCCAGAACGATGTCGGCTCGCTCGATCGACCCGGCCTCCGCTCTCGTCAATCGCTAGAATCCTCGTGCGACGATAACCCGTTCGACGTTCGATCGGGATCGGACGGAGGAGGGTGGCCGGTAGGCGGTTGCCTGCCAAGTAAAACCAAGACCAGCTGTGGCCGCGTAATCGTAAGCGGATTAGGCACATAATTTTGGATGATCCGACCGGCTCGCGGAGCCACGACATGAGTCACGCCGCGAGTCGTTGCCGGTAGGAATTCGTCGATAACGAGCGTAGAGGCGGGAGGCGCGTTCGGTGTAACTGACGTCGCGCGGTCTTATCGGAGTTTTTCCAGGGTCGGTGATCGAGTTGTTGTCGGCGGTGGACGGAGGGGGTGGGGGGAGTAGGAGGGACGGGGGCAGCTGCGGGGGCACCGGCACCGGTCTCGTTTTATCCTGCTCGGTCCTCGCTTATCGTTCGTTATCGACGATACGCGTTGCCCTGGAATGCCGTCCGCGCGTTCCTTCGCGATGGGGCGCGGGACGCGGGACGCGGCGGCGAGACGGGACTATGGAACGCGGACTACGGAACACCTTGCTGCGTCAGGCTTTTGCTCGTTGCGCGTTCCACGAACGAAATTGAAAGTCCTCTTCGTCGCGGACCAACGAAATCTCCGTTCGAGCAGGCCGAAACGTGCTCAAAGCGCTTTTCGTAAAGGTCCACGAGCGTTTGGCAACGGCAACGCGCGCGAATCGTGGGACGCGGCAGCGAAACGAGTAACGCACGTATCGAACTTTGGCCCGAGCTTCCGTGCTCGCGTTCTTTCTCACTGGCTACGTCGTGTCCTAGCAGAAACCGTAGTAGCGTAATCGTTGAAAGCGACGCGGGATTAGGTTGGCGAATAAATGCGCTTTCGTTCTCCTGAGAAACTCAAATTCTTCCATTCTCCCCCATGTTCTCGTGAAACTAATTTTTCCGCGACATGCCACAAGGCCCTTGGAATCGCACGATCGGCGTACGTGGCTGCGGGACATCGACGAGCGCAACTTCCCGATGGGTTTGGGTATTTACCGCGCGTCATCGCGTACCGCGAAAGGTTGCCCGCGATTCATCGATTCGTGCTTCTCCGCTGCGCCGGCGCGGGGAAGTCGAGGCTTGTCGCGCGTTCTGCGAACAAAGTTGGATAGCGACTCGCGACGGAGGCAGAGGCAGGAAGCGTGCTTTCCGCGTAAAGTGAAAGTAAAACCGAATATCACTGTCCGCGCGAAACAACGTCCACCTACGACAGAAAATCTGGAAACTTTCTCTCCTGGACGAGAGCGCACCCCTTCGCAAAAGACATGCAACATTGTTCCTGCGTCTAAAGATAGCAACCGCATCGATCGCTTCGATTTCATCCGGATGGACACGAATCCGATTCTACCGATCTTTCTTCGTTTATTCTATTGTCTGATCTTCGGAATTTGTTGCATTTGTTGCAACGTTTACCATTTTCATGGCAAGTTACCATTTTCCTGCAAGGCAGCCTGCGAAACAGCGGATTTGCATAAACGCGTACATAAAACGTAGCCCGGTGTTTGAAAATTTATGGGATCGCGTGAAAAAGTTGGCCGATCGGTTCTCGTAAAATCCGGAAAGTTGGCAAACGCACACGGCGCTCGTGCATTAATTGAAACGTTATTTATGAAATAATGAACAGCGGATAGCGGCGATATTGTAGACCGCGTGTTCGACTCGAATGTAAATGAGCTGCGATTAACGTACATTATCCGGGGGCCCGCGGTGAAATATCGATCGGCGAGCATTGCGGCTCGGATCGCCGGTACAAGGGGGCTACGGGCTGGGAAAACGCGGCGGAGCAGTGTCCAGGTCCCACAGCTCGTACAAGAAACCGCGTCTCGCTTCGGTTTTGTCGGTATTACGAGAAAATTGCCTCCGGTAATAATAGCAATCTTATCCTGCTCTTTAAACGGTTCCCGATGGCCTCTAATGTTGCGCGATTACTCGGCTCGGTGGTACAATAATGATCGTCGTTACACTCTGAGAAACGACTCGAGGTACACGCCTAGGCGCGGTTCGTTGCGCGATAAGGATGGTCCAAAACGGTGCGGCGATGGATGACATTCGGACGAGTAGCGTTCCGACTGCCGCGCACTCCTACACGTGCTCGACGACTCGCGAATTCGACGCGTTCCGCAAAAATCAAGCCGAACTTTTCTCCGAATCGCTTATCGATCTACGTCTAAATAGTCTCCGATAAAGCCAACGAGGATTGCTCAAGATTCTGCGGAATCGAAGCGTCGGCGCGACGGTAATCGTTCATCCAGACTTTACACCTTTACGACAGGCTAAATATATACACTCCGGATTTAAAATATCACACTCTGGATTTAGCCGTAGAACGTAAAATCGTGGACGCGCTCTACGATAGACGATAAGACGCAGCGACTGAAACGATCGTGCACGTACACTGTATTTCCAACGGGCGAAGAGCATTTCGCGGACGATAGCCGCGTCGCGGAAATATTGTACGCGACGCGAAGGAGTCGGTGACCGGTTACAACCGAAAGGTCGGTCCAAGGCGTTCGTTTCTTTCGAGTAAGAAGCAGAAATGAAACGAGCCAGATATCTCGTTGGCCGATATTGCAAATTCTATACAAGTTGTTTGCGTTTCTCCGGAGGTAGCAATTAGTCCTGGTTAGACGGCTGGCTCGTCTCGGTGACCGTTTAACCGAGCGTCCGTCGCTTCGGGCTACGGTAACGGGGAAGCGTTGTAAAGCAAGCGGTGCCAAACTATTACAGCGAATGGCTCGTGTCGAACGATTCTCGCGCGTCAAGCGGTCTTGTTAGCCGTCGCGTTGTTGGCAACGCGTTCCGCCCAACACCTTCTAAGAAATTCATTTCGGACACGGAAAGGGCGACGCGATTGCCGCTTTCCATCGCAATCTTCTTGTTAATTTGACAGAGAAAAAAGAGAGAGTTATTTTCTTACACACGTATCTATTCTATTGTATTCGTCCGTGTACAGAAATGGTGTTCCATCTCAAATCAGACGTCTTTTATCCCGCAACAATCGTTAAATAGTACAGCACGAGTTCTTGGATTTTGCATTAGTTTTGTTCTACAGAATAAAGCTAGTCGCGCCTAGAACATTCGTTTCCGTTTACCGAGGAGTCGATGTTCTCTCGCCTTTTACATAACCCCGAACTGGTCACTTTTAAGCGATCACAAATTCCTGGCATTTCCATTTCCATTACCATTTTCAGGTATACAGAGTGACTCGAAATTAACGATTAGCTACTCGGAGATAGGCTGCATTTTTATCGGAGAAATCAGACGTTTGTATGAAAATCTTTGAACCGGAATCGCGATACGCGAAAGCACTTACCGCGACTGAGCAAATCGCTATGATTCACGGGTTCTCGGCGAAAGCCGTGATTGCGGAGCCCGGAGTCGACGAGCCACGGGAACGTCTTCGCTCGCCCGATCGGGTTCCTCGCGCATCCAGATTCTACGAATTAATCGGACTTTGCGGAATAAAAGCCTTCCGATGATCGAATATTAATGAGAAACTCTGGTTCGAGCGACTCTTCGAACCAGTCCCGGCAAATAGGTTGACGTTATTTGTCCGGATCGATGTAGAAACGTGGGCACGTTCAACTACCGCGATAAGGGCTTTCCTCGTTTGCAGTTCTCTTTCCTCTTTCCTCGCTCGCTTCTTCATTTTCCGCGTCTGCTTCTTTCTTCTGGAAAGCCGCGCGATCCGATTTGGCGCAACTCGCGCAAAACAACGAGTAACGCGCGAGCTCGAGATTCCCTCGAAATACGCCGAAACTCCGTCTGGCCTGCTCCGATTTTGCGACAGGAGCCGAGGGGAAAAGCTCGGTGTCGAACGCGGGGCTATCGAGGACCGGATTAGATAGACCGGATAGCGTTGCTCCCTTCTTCTAAACGACGCCGTAACACCTGGATACGCGTACTCGGCTGCTAGAACAAGTCGTCCCATTACCCGGCATGCGCCGACTTCTTTTACCGATCCCGGACCGAGCCGAAGAAACGATAATACGCGCAAGGTGTCCTCCCCCTGGGGCTTTACGCGCTCGAATCTCGCTATTAGAGGCCCGTCGCGACGCGCCTCTTCTATGCTAAGACGGAATATATAGAGAACGAAGGGTTCATCGAAAATCGAACCATTGCCGAGTCAACGAGGAAAAGTCGAAAGTCGTAGTAGAAAATAAGTATTTCAAAGAATCGAAAACGACGGCCGTGGCACAGGGTCTGCGAACACCGCGACGCATCCCTGCTCGCTCTCGACCACCGTGATTTCATATACGCTGTACACGTGCAAGTACCTCCCGATCGAAAGATAACGGATAATATTCAGAGTCTCGCGAAGTACGTTCCATCGCGGATAGAAAGAACCTGAAGTACATAAAGTAGCGGAGGAAATGAAACGAGAGGCGAGGCGTGGCGAGTAGATGCTATCCTGGATAAGAAAGGTAGTGCCGTATGTTAATACTAGAGACGAACGTTGACAAATGACTGTTTGTAATATTATTAATGCAGTTCTGTGCAGTGGCTACGTTCGACTTAAAATTGGAGTCTCTGGTCATCTTTTCATCGCATCGATCGAAATGCTTCCATGTTCGACGCGCGTCTTTACAATGTGTTTAGAACAATTGAAAAATACTAGAGTTACTTTTACATAAAATACAATAGCGGCAGTACTCCCGAAGACAACGCAAGTCCACCAAATTCTCTCGACTAAATGTGGAGAAGGTTCTGGTTATCGATTCCATGTTGCAACGACGAAAGAAAGAAGGAAGGGGCCTTGGATCGACGAAAGAAGACGCTTTCGCATGGAACGTTCGCGGGTCCCGGTGTCGATGTATCGGTCAATACATGGTCGAATCGATCGGCAGCAATGCAGGCAGGACGCGTCGCTCTTTTGCCCGGGAAAGTGAAATCTCGTCGACGTTGTCCGGTGATCGGAGCAGGATCGTCGATCGCAGAGTTTTCTACCGGAGCTCGGCTGAGCCAGAGGCTGGGCGGCGACGCGATTTAACGAACCGTGGAAGAGAGCGGTGACAACCGTTTAAAAAACTGTCGGGTGTAAACGCCCACGACGAGCCGGCAAACGGAGAACGCGTCGCGTCCGAAGCGCTGCGTTCGTCTCGATTTAGGTCTAGCTTTCGGTTTACGTTCGGGCCGAAGAAATTGAAATGGTCGCGTCGGCGCGACGCGAGCGGGCGAGCATATCGCGCGACATTTGCTAGCGGATCGCTCGCGTTCGCACCACCTCGAGCTAATTGATCGCATTCTGGGTGGCAGACACCGGAACGAACGCACCGACCAGTCGGGCCACTTCTTTAATCGATTCGCAGGAACGAGCAAATATTGGAAAATCGTGTACCCGTCCGGAGGGCTCTCTCGCACGCATGTCCGAGCAGACAGCTCGCGCGTCGATAATACAGTCCCGGCCGTCCATACGTTACCGATTTTCATCGATTCCGTAATCCTCGATACGCGCATCGATCGCCGCTAGCGATCAACGAGGCCATTTCCCACCGAGTCAACCGCTGCCGATTTCAACATCGACATCGTGTCTGTATCGGTTGCACGACGACGCAGCAGCTGCACCCACGATCGCTTTTCCTCTCGATAATCGTATCGAAACGAGCTATTCGCATACTTTGCTCAAGCGCGATCGGTCCGACAGATTTTTTGGCAGTTCCCGTTTCAGAGTATGCCCCGAATATAGCAGCCGTTCTCGTAGGCACGGTCGTCCCAGGTTCGAGATCAGAGCGGAACTTCTCTCGGGTTTCTCGGTATCGCTCGCAGAAAAATCGGACGTCGCCCCTCGCGGCGGAGGAACGCGTAGGGTGCATGAATCACTCCCGGCCGCAGCTCGCAATTCGCAGTTCGCAGTTTCTGTCGCAGACTCGAGGAGCCGCCGCGCGACCCTGGAGTTTACGCGGGTGGGCAGTCGGCGAGAAAAGAAACGCGCCACGATGCGTGTTTTCGCCCACGCGTGTCGGCGCGCGTTTTGATTTTTCGAGCGGTCGCGACCGCGAGACCGTCGCGCGTCGAGGGGCGAGCACGCGCGACCCGACCGGCAATCGCCGGCAACCGACCGGCTCGTAACGTCTTACTCCTACACGAACAAACTGGCACGCTGAATAACCGAATGAATTGCCTTCGTTATCGCGATATATGCGGCGCCGCGGCGATTCGTAGAAATCGGGGCTGCTGCGCGAACGTCCCGTTTTCATTCGACGCTCGCTGCTAATGGGACCGTGAGGACCGAGCGTGCAGCCGACAGACGTAAATCGTTGAACTTCGGTTTTAATGGATTCTTTTAGGAGCAGCAACGGCGACGCTCCTTTTCCTTCTCGAAGCCGAGTTGTCGCAATCATCGAAAAATTTGTCGGCGAAACGCGGCGTTGCGTTCTATTTCCGAGCGGAACTTCTCGTAGGCGGATCGTAACGGAACAATGGGTCCGGAGGTAGCGAGGGTGACAAATGTCGCGGAGTTCTCGCGGTATTCCGTGGAAATATCGAACGATTCAGATGGCTATCGGCCACGAGCGACTCCGCCGGCGCGTCGAATGGAAATCACGGCCGCAACGAGCGACGCGCGGATACAATGGCGGTGCTCGCCGTTCCACGCCAATTTATTAAGTAGGCGCACGAGCCGCGAACGAGGCGACGACAGAGCGGTAGCCGTCCGTATAGCCGGTGAACTCGGCGCGACGCGTCGATCACTGGGCGAGACCGAGAATCGAGAACCATGGTTAACACGCCTTATCGTCGCCAGATTGTGCCTTTGAATGCGTCGTTGCAGCCGGCGACGCGCGAGGCTCGACGCTTCCATCCGTCACCGAGCCGAGCCGTGTCGCGTGGACGCGTGCACCGTATCAACGTTATCGAGCTTGTTCCTTGGAAATCCACCCGGTACCGTAAGGCATTTTTGCGTAACGATTTCCTGCCAGCGACCGAGCGGAATTCCCCAAAGATTTCGCAGTCGATTCGGCCTTTGGAAACGATTCTTGGATCTTTGCGATTCGAAAGAGTAATTTCCAACTTTAATTTAGAGAACATTGTACGCACGCACGCACGCACAATAGACACACAGCTTGGCATTCTAGTGCAGGAAGTTAACGAATTTAAACGAATGTCGAAAAAAAGCCGATTTGTACCGAACGTCGACTTCGCCGAGAGCGAGTATCCGAGACTCTTGGTACGACCGTAATTACCGTCGAGTAAATCGGCGAGCAGATAATCGGGCCGCAACAGCAGCTCGAATCCTTTTTGGCAAGAATCTCGAAAACGACAACCGACGCCGAGTTTCTTCGCTGAAACGACTTGCAAACGACTTGGCTCTCTCCGACCTGGAGCACGGACCCGGGGTGGTCCAGATTATAAATCTTTCGACCGCGAAACGGCGACACCGTCGACGTCGCCGAAACACCGCGACCGCAAAAACAACCGCAGAGTGGACGTTGCCGCGACGCGCGCTCGTTTATTTAATAAGCGAGGCCGTAAAATAGAGCCTAAATCGCAACACTATTGCGGAACGTTGACACGGATAATTCGCTCTCTTGCCGACTAAAAAGAAATCGCAGCGTTCGAAGAAGGAAATTGCCGGAGCAGCGAATGAAAAAGGAAAAAAAGGAGAAGAGTGCGTCGATCCATCCGAGCGCGGTAATTAAACCTGATCCGGAACGTATTCAATTAAATTTCGAGATAACCGTAATTATTTAATGCGCGGCGATAGCGCATTCCTAGTCTCGAACTATCGTGGGCGGCTCGCGCGACGGATTGCTAGAATTTTGTTCGTCTTTATGCAAACGACGAGCAGGCGGCGCGAATGCTACGAATCGTTCTAACGCGAACGACGAGTGCAGTTTTATTCTAATAAGGATCGAAATAAAAATCTCTCGAAATAACTCTGGGTGTAAGTGCCTGTCCGCTTAATAACGCGTGACGGCAAATTGGCTTACGGCTTTTAGGAAGTCGATCATTTCCATCGATACTGTTTTCATGTTTTATTCATGCGACGAGATAAGTCTAGTAATCGAAGGAACAAGATCGAGGAGCCCGCGGTGGCATGGACGCGATTCGACGCGGTTATTCGTTTCATCGCGACATTGTTCATCCGAGTCGATCGGATGCCGCAT
>CM052149.1:13858666-14066960 GCA_028455555.1 Augochlorella aurata
ATTTCTGTTCGGTTTCGGCGCGTCGAATTAAGCCCGCGTCGACGAAAACGAGCAGCCGTGTGGGGAAAATAATCGTTCGCGGTAGCGGGGACCGAACGGGATGAAACGTTTCGTGGACAGAACGCGAAGCATATGTATGCGCCATAACGCATACATATATTAGACGATTAAATAATCGGAACGAGCGGTCGCTGGTTATCATTATCCGCGATCGCCGGACGATCCAGAAAAAGAAAGATTCGAGGCGAGGCGAGGCGGAGTCACGGAATTACGCGAAATTTGCATACGGTCTTAATCGTCTTTTACGATCAATTATCGTCTAACATGCTACCGATGCATTTAAAATGAAACAGAGGCGGGGTGAGTTGCATGTTACTTTGGTAAACCGCGTTCACGAGGGTTTCCCTACCAATTGTCATTAGTTTGCGTTCACGGTGGTCCCGCAGGATAAAAAGGTCCACGGGCAAACTGGCGAGCGGGCGAACGGCTTCGTGTTCCCGGTTACGCGCTACGATTTCTTCGACGAGTCGGCGTATTAGCATAAACGCAGCCGTTAAATCCGGATTCAAGGTTAACGGCACGCGAAACTCGGCCACCAGCAACGCGGCAGGTAGGCGGCAGAGGCGGCAGAGGCGGCAATATCTCCGAAAAACGGAGGAAGCGAAGAACGGGCGAACGCAACGAGTCGAGGAAGCTCGGAAGGGTCCAGGTTGGAAGCGACGCGGCGGTGCTGCATTTTTCTAGCATGGCCGAAATCGTGATGCTACTGTACGATGAGAGGAATTTTTGAAAAACGAACAATCGACCGGCCCGAAGAGACGGCGGCGAAAGAAAACCGAAGATTTGGGAGCGGTCCAGAGGTCCCGGTCCCGGTCCGAGACAAACAGGAGAACGAAGTGTTTTCCTTTTTCGAAATTCTTGATTCCCCGGTGAAAATTGTCAACGTCGCGCGACGGCCAGCGTAAATTACCATCGAAAGCCGGTCGATTCCCAGAGTTCCCGTATCTCGAGACCGGGCCATAGAAGGCCTGCGAACGCCATGGTAACCACGGACTGGTTCATTTACATCACTATAGCGGCATCGATGTCACCGCCTCGGTAAACTTCAAAGTCAAATAGAGAATGTTTCGGTTCCAGGCCTCGGTGACACCACGCGGTCCTCTCCTGCCCTTTCCCTCGGCAACGCGCGCAGGTTCCCATAGGCTCTCGTGGGTTCCCATAGGCTAGCATAAGCTCCCATGGGCTCGCAGGTCTCGAGACGCTGCTCCTCGTTCCCGATCGATTCCGGTTAAATATTGAAACGACGATCGGTATGGAATACCATTGGTGTTCCAGCAGTCGCCAGGAGAATACGCAAGCTGGATCATTCGGATCGGTGTTTTATCCTTCTTCCACACATTTTATTCTCGTTTCCTTTCGTTAGCACTCTCTACCGCTCCGCAACGTCCAAGTATTTGATCAGGTTCGTCGTCTCGAGAATGCTATTGTTGCGTTACGATATTGTTTTCGCATCGATAGTCACGCTTTCTCTTGGACGATTAAAAATAGATTTCGACTCGCCGCGTAACCACCGCGTATCGTTTGCTCTTCCTTCCACGAATTCTTAATTGGATCGGCTCTAATTTAGCCGTATAGCCTTCTGCCGATCTTCTCCGTAATGGTATTCCATGGAATGGAAATTTACGGGATGCACGATTGCGACTAATGGTGACTATTTGCGGAAACGCGTACAGGACACGCCCAGCCCGTTTGCCCGAGAAGAAGTTCCTTAACCGGTGTAATAATTTTTGCAAAAGCGACTGGTATACCGGAATCGCGACGAACCCCAACTGAAATAGCTCGATCCTGGATAATTCTGAATAAATGCTCCATCGTATTTTGCCGCCGGCTAGTGTCAACGATAAGCAAGACACAGATGAATTGTTACAATTACGCGAGCGTCAATTTTTCAAAAGTTACGTTTCGCGATACATTTGCCAAAATTGCACGACTCTGCGACGGTTTCTATACGCTGGAACAAAATGTCTCGACCGCGACTGCTCTGCCAAAAGTACGATAAACAAATGAAAGATCGGTTGATCCGTCGCGCGTACTTGCCGGCGCGTTTTGTGTCGATGATCTGGCACGGACGGGTGCATCGTTTTGCCATTTTTGTTGGCGCACCGTCCCCGTTCCCGTCTCCTTCCCGCTTTTTGCTCTCTGCTCTGATCTCTCCTCTCGGCTCTCTGCTCTCTGCTCTCGGCTCTCTGCTCTCCCTCGTCCCGCCGCGGCCGTCCGTGGTGCTTGCGCGCGATCCGTCTTGTTGGGCGCGTGCCGAAGGCGATGAGCGAACGTCCGTTTCAAACGTGTGTTTAGCCCGAATATTTCTTCGTCGATGCGAAATTGCAATAGCGAGCCTCGCGAGATATAATTCAAGGTCTATCGGGTTCCGTTTTCGTCCGTTTTCGCTCGATCGAGTTGCTCGAAATCCCGCGGCCGGAAATTTACGCAGGAATCGCGGAACGTGAGAAGACGGGAGAAGCGTCCTCGACCACGGTTCCTTTTTTAATAACTCCCTCTCTCCGAACGAGAATGCATCGAAGATGAATCCTAATAGAGTTCATACGGTTGAAACTTACTTCTCGTTCGTTCGGTTCGTAATATCGAAATACGAGCGTCGCAGATTCAAAGTCAATACGTCGGAAAAAGAAGATCTATCGCAGCTGCTGAAAAATAAGAAGCAAGAAAGCCTCGTTATCCCGCATAAATCGAAGGTCCGTGTCAGCCGACGATTAATCTAAATCTCCGTCAATTAACGCATCGTCGCGATCTCCGGCAGGAATCTAGATCGCGGCTGTCCACGCCTCGCTCCAGATCCCGATCCCGATCCCGATCTCGATCACGATCGATAGACGGGACGGGACGAGGCGAGGCGAGACGCCAAGATTAAGTCGCAACGAGCGTAAGAAAGCCCGAGAAGTGGCAGCGCAGGGGTCTTTAGGTTCCTCGATCGTTCTCGAGGCCCCAGACAGGAACGTCGATGCAAGATCGAGATGCAGGATCTAGGACCGCGTCTCGGAATCGATTCAGATGCGATTTAGATACGATCTACGGAATACGGGCTACGGGCAGCCATTGCCGCGCGCGCAAATAAATTGCCTCCGGTCAACAGAGTATCCACTCGATTTACGATCTATGGGTGCCGAGGGATTCTTGCAAATTAGCATAATATACGCACACGCGCGAGCCAACCGTAAGTCTTGCCGAATGTCATTTTTCTTTCTGGATTTTCAAACTAATCCGCTGATCGACAAGAGAATATACCGCGACGCAGCAATCAAATTCTCTCCGATTACCTATGCGAGACTCGAACGTATTTGCTGGCAACTTGTAGCGTGTAACCGCTTCGACGATTAAATAATAATATATAAATATGTGACCGACTTTGCGTGACCAGTTCAAATAAAATTTGTTAAAGACCGCGTTGGTACAAATTTCGTGGAAGAAAAATTAATCACTTCGAAAGCATTCGAACTATCGACGGTTTCGTATTACGTCCCCTAACAGTAATACTTTGTATAATGAAAACTTTGAAACGAATTTTCTTGAGAGAGAATTCGTAAAATAAATGGTAAGTTACCGTGCCAGGGTTCTCGACCATAACTACGGTGTCCATGGAGTCGCCTCGCCTCGCCTCGCCTCGGCTTGGCATGGCACGGCATGGCACGGGACTCGTCGATTCGAGAGACTTTTTTGCCAAAGATCAAAGTATACGAGACATGTTGCGGTGGCGGTGGTTATCGGGTGACGACTCATTGTTCGCCAGGGATCGGGATATTTAGCAACGGTTCCGCGCAGCGAAAAAGGGTTCGATTGTCGGTCGGTGTGGGTCGAATGAATGAAACGTGTCGCAAGTCGCAACCTCGAGGGCGAGATAGCGTTGTTTCGTTGGACGTTGGACAAAATCGTGCTGCTAACACCGAGTTCGATCGCATCGGCGACCCAATAAAATAATATAATACATCGTTAGGTATTGCTTAGATTGTATTTGAATCGAACTCGGTCGTTGTTCGCGTTGACGCCATTAGGTCTCGTGGAAGAGCGACGTCGGCGATAGCGGGTCAACCTCTGCTAATTTCTGATTTCGGATGCAAATTGCCGGTAGGCGGGAAGGCCAATTAAATTAGGATTTCACGGCTAACGAGCCGCGATGCGACGCGATGCGACGTTTTATCGCGTTTTATCGCTCGATATCCTTGACGCAGAAGCAGAGGGGGGAGATGGGGAGATGGGGGAGAGTGGGAGAGAGAGGGCAGAGGGAGAAGGGCGATGTTCACGGCCAACGGATTGCATCAGCATCGGCATCGGCGCGCCCTTAATCTCATTACGAATAACTAATGGCTCTCGTGCCGGCCCGAGGACCGTAAAAATGTTGTGTCAGATCCTATCTGACTGGTTGTCGTTTGGTAATTTACCGCGCGTCCGCTTCTTCTAACGTCAGCTAGAGGCCCAGAGGTCACGCCGCCTTTACGGCGGACCCGCGTTAATTTCAGCTTCCGAAGGAGCATCCTCCCGGTTCTCGGTTCTCGGGTCTCGGAGCTCGGGCCTCGGGCCTCGGGCTCCCGACGGCGGATGCCGACGGAATCGGGAGAAATGTATTTATAGGTCACTCGGTCTCTCGGTGGATCTACAGGGGAACGCGTGCCGCCGCGATTACATACCTGGAATTCGAAGCGAGAATTTTTCTCTGGACGGATTCCTCGGCAGTAAGCAACGATTAACGCGGCGAGTGCTTCGTCACCCGATTCTAGAAATCTGCTCGACTTTCCGTGCATCTTTCGCTCTCGACAAACGACTTTGCCGTTTGCGCAATCGACTCGGACAAATTTCCACAATAGTCCCGATGCGACGTCTTCCATTTAGGTCCTAATTGGTCAGAAACCTCGGACATCGGCCGATGGCATCGCTCGACACGCGTCGTTTTCTCTAGAGAAAATGGGCAATGACAAGAAAGTCTCCGCGTCTATCTGATCGACCGAAATCATCTCCCTCTGGAGCAACGACGCGTCGCGTCGCGTCGCGCCGCAGTGGTGGGGATTGTGTTACAACAAAAGCCATAAAGGTATCAAAAACTGGCCGGCGATATCATAAAACCAAAGACAAGGTGAATAGTAAATCTATTTTCTCGTAAAACACTGGCTTCGTCGATCGCTGCGTTTCACTTTAACGGTACACGCGGTCGTTAGTTTTTTAATAATATCCGGCTCCATATCCAACGAGACCGCTCGTCGGTCTGCGAGGCAAGAAACTGCGACGCGACGCGACGCGATTTAAAGTTACGAAGCGAGGAGATAGCAGACGATGAGAGAAACCGCGTCATTGTGTCTCGCGTGTCGAGCAAGTGAAATATTTTTAGGCGTTCTTAAGCGCAGCCATAAAAATCCGGTCGGACGTTGATCGATGGAAATCGGGAAAGCGACGTTCGTTCGACAGCGTCGGCAGCCGTAAGAAACGGTGGGCGAGAGCTGCTCGTTGTCGGTGGATCCGGTTGACGCGCCGGAGACGCGAGGCGACACGGAGAGTTACAGCCGTTGGGCTTGTGGCGTATCGCGAGGTGATTAAACCGGCAGCATCGCGTCGGCCGCCCTCTGATTACGCTCGCCGCGGTCCCCTCGACTCCCCCCTTGGCCCTCTTGGAACCCCTTGGCCCCCTTGGTCCTCGCGCTTCGCACGGTGCACCTGCATAATGCATAAACTGGGTGAAAACACGAGGAAGCCGTAACGGTGTAACGTCATTACGCAGTAAACAGAGTGCAAATTTGCAAGATGCTGCGCCCACCGCATATCAACGAGTCCGGACCGCCAGAATTCTCGTCCTGCCTCGTTCGGCCTATCTTCGCTCCCCTCCCCAACACCTCCGCCGCTCCGGCACGACCGCCCGACCACCTCGACCGTCTCGACCGCCTCGAGGGCTCGCTTTGACAGCCGAAGAATGACGGGTCTCGCGAATCCCCTTCGCCTCGACGAAGCGAATTTGTTCCGCCTAGTCCGATTCAGGAACTCTCGGAGAACGCGATCTAAATTTTTCTATGCAAAATTATACGTCGCAGATATAGCGATCGGAATACTCGACAATCTGGCATAAACTCCTTTGCGTTGTTTTATCATTGCGTCTACTTTCAACTGGGAAACGCTGATAATTAGTTATCTAATCTACTAATTCGATCGACGGAAGATGAAGTTACCGCGGGTTTAGCGTAGCGTCGCCGCGTCCGCGTCGGTATTTATTCCGACGTGTTCCGAGATCTCCGCTAAAGATACGGTTGCGAGAAATTTTTCGGAGGGAGCTCGTCGAAAGCGTTCGAAAACACTGCGTTGGTATTACGAATGTTGCGCGAACGGGGGCGGGCTACGGGCGCGGGGACGCGCCGCATAACACCGCGGCAGCGTGCACGTCGGAGCGACTCTCGCGCGCGTGGAATAGTTACGAGCCCCTCGGGTTCCGGTCCTCTCCTGGTCCTGCTCCTGCCCCTGCTCCTGCCCCTGCTCTTGCTCTCTCGGTTCTCCTGCTTAATATGCATTGAAACGCGCTGGCGCGAGCTTCACTCGCAGCTCCCGATCCCCATTCCGATCCCGATCCCTCATTGTCGTGGAAATCTACCCACCGCGTAAACCGAACCGCGTCTTCCGTCGCGTGCTTGCGTGCAAGGTGGGGAGCGAAGCTTGCATTGAACGAGACTTTTTCGAAGCAACACTCGCGCTTCGTAACGACTGTCATATTTATCGCGATTTCGCGGCCTATCGAGCCGACGGTCGCGTAAAAGCCACGTCGGGATTCGATCGGCACCGACCGACCGCCTCCAGTCCTAACAACAAAGTCAGCGGAACCCTCGCGGCTCTCCCGCTCTCTCGCTCTTTTCCACTCCCTGTTGCCCTCGGTTGGCGGTTAGTGGTTAGCGCTGGCGGGAGTCAGCTGCCGCGCGGCTGGATGACAAATCGTTGCTTGGCCGACCTGACAGCTAACATCCATTGGCCGTTTTACAACTTGATAAATCGCGTCGGTACGCGGCGGACCCTTTGCGTTCCGGGAACGGGCCGCGTGTGCATTAAGCGTGCACTTCGTCGTTGCTCCCATATCACGATTTTTTTTCATTCTTAGTATTTCTCTTCTTCTTCTTTCGCGCCGAACTCCGCGGAGACGAATTCGTTTCGCGAGCAATCGCTGTCTTCTTCTCCGAATTCTTCTTCTCGATAAACGCGGCGCTCCAAGTCCTTGAAACGCGCGCTTCCGGAGAAGACGCTTCTCGACCAATGTCAAAAGTTTTATTTTTACTATTATCATCGTTAATTAATCTACCCGAACCACTTGCTATCATTACTTAATCCATCCGTTGTTTCGATAGTCCCGAGGTTCGACGAGCGTTTCTTTTCATCTTTATTTTTATTTTTGTTTTTATTTTTATTTTTATTTTTATTTTTAGTAGGAAAAGTTGTAGAATAACGTTTCGGTACGATGAAATTTATGGTTTCCATGAAAGTAGCACATCCATTGGCAGAATGAACGGGCACTCGGCAATTAAACCGCGGGTGTTCCGCGTAAGTCGCGATCGGAGATCGAACGACCTCCGCGATACCATCGCTGATATTATCCCACGGACGTTAATGGATAATCGCGTCATTCTACAACGAACGTCCGGCGGTGCTACAGGAAAGTCGCGTTTAACATAATAGGACTAGTCACCGCGATATTATTTATTATTATTCGCAAATACGAAGAGACGAACGCTGTCCAGTGGTAAACGAACCAGTTCTGTGATCCCAAAAGGAGGATTCTGCAGCAAATAATCGCGTAATTGGACGAACGTCGATTAAACTGGGAATCCGTCCTGGGGATACGTCCAAATATACGAACAAGGTCCAAACAAATTGTTTACTTTCGATAAAAAGTTGCTCTATTCCAGGTGGCAATCGAATAGAATACGATCAGATTTACCTCCATCCAAACGTTCCTACAAAGTACGCAGAATGCACCGAATTGCAATCTAACCTATTGGTACATTTCTTTTTCAAATTCGACGTTCGAAAAACGTCTTATCCAGCTAATTTCCACGATACCGCAAGGCGGTCGAGTCTAAATTAGTAGAACACGCCTCTGTGTTCAGGTGTTGGAGCGGAAATCGCACGATCCGACCATTCCGCCGACACGCGAATTCGTAACGCTCGCGCGCCATCGATAGTTTCGTGTCTCGAAATAGTTTATCGACTCGTTCGGATATCGTTTAGCAACAAATTGTGTCTTATCTTTGACACGCGATTCCTGTTTCTTCGATCCTAAACCAAACGCGAATCGGCTCGATATTAGCCGAGGCTCGATGAAATCTTGCCGTTTGCGTCGCCGTGACTCGATTGGCGCGCGCGCGAGCGAGAACTTGAAAATCTGACGGAAAGAAATGAAATTTATAAAACTTGGAATGCCTTGTTTGATTTTTCGAAAAGCGCGGTAGTTGCGCCGTAAAGATTGGTCGCTCGGCAAACGCAGGTGACAGCAACGTCGATTCTCCGGTGCCGGTAACGCTATTCATAATCCGAGTTCGATCAGATGATAAAGACAGCTTCGAAATGAACCGATGCTATTTAATTTAAACAGTGAGAAATCTCTAAACTGGAGAAACGCTCGAGAAACGTGGCTATCGAATCGAAAGCAATGTCCCGATGCGATTAAAGCCGTGTAATCGAGGCTGAACAAACCGTCGTGACTTTTCGGTGTTCCCGTAGCTTTGTAATTAAGATTCCGGGAGGATTAACGGCAGCGCCAATGAGAAATGTTAATTGAATCGATAAGACGATCAACCACGCTGACACGGAGCTGTCTATCGTCTCGGTCTCGGTCTCGGGCCGCGGCCCCGGCCTCGGACCCGCACCCGGATCGGTCGGTAGGCAGGTAGGTAGGTAGGTAGGGAGAAAGTTCGCCGCGGCTCTTTCTCTCTCGTCTTTTTCGGACGGCCGCCGATTCTACGATTTTCAGTTTCAGATAACGAGTAGAAGTTTCGCGAGCTCGCGCCGCTAAGCGGCAATTAAGCAACGCCGCAGCACGCATTGCTTGTTTGCTTGCTCGCTTGCGCGCCGAGCCGGGGCTGTCACGGTTGTCAGACGGCGCCACCTTAAAATGTCAAGAGCTAACCGGAGCGCCGCGCCGAGCGAGCGAAGAACATTAATGCGATTTGACGGCGGGTGAACCGGATCCGATTGAAATGTTGCGTGTCCCTGAAGACGCACACGCCTGCGTCCTATTCTAGAAAGATTCCGATCGCCGATCGTTTGGACGTCGCGACCTAACCACCCCCGTTGGCTTTGGAACTTTAGCAGGATCCTGACGCAAATCCCCGTTTTCGTACGCTACGTTACGGACAGTGCAATTCGAACGAAATCTCCGCCAGCCAAGAACAGTGCTCGAGTCGAAATAACCCTCTAAACTCCTGTCGTTCTTCTTCGATGTTTCTACTTTTTCTATTTCGAGCTGACAATACAGTAACCACGAAGCGATCGAAATTCTTTCTTTGCGACTGTTCAAGAGAGCCGACTGGCCTACTCGGAGCACAACCGCCATCAACGATACGACAGAACGAACTCGCCGGCGCCGGTCACCGCGCGCCAGTTAGAAACGAGAGTCCGTGGGAGGATGCCGATCGAGTCGGGCCCCGTCGCGCTACGAGGGCTTTATGGTCCGCAATGTCACGTGTGACAGGAACGGCAGTGGACGCAGAAACGGTTCTTATTATTAGCCGGCATCCCCTGTCCGCCGCATTGATTTACTCGGACTGTCACAGACACGGTCGCAGTCGCAGCTCGATAAGCCGGTCGTAATGCACCGGTGGCGCGGCGCGGCCTCACGCGAATACAGGTATACCAACGGAGAAGATTCTACCGTTCGATCGCTCAACAAGATCTCGAGTTGCCGAGGCGGTAGTTAGTTCCGCGGCGATATATTATATATATATTCCGTTGCCACGGATGCGGCTACGGATCTATTTCCCTCGATTTCGACGGATTTCACGGAAATCGAGCGAGCCTCTGATTCATCTGGACGAGCCACGAGCGCGTCTCGGGATGGGATCTGTGCTTCGATACGAAAGACTCGCGGACTCGATCCCAGAAACCGAACGAAGTGGAAAATAATGGACGCGACGAAGTCCAGCGACGTCTCTGAAAAATCGATCGCGTCCACGAATAGTCGATAAAGGGATCGTTTACCTCGTGGATATCAGCGTTCCCAGAAGGGTGGACTCCGAGGTTCGTCGAAAGCTGGATTCGTATCGCGGTATAAATCGTCGCGATATCGACAGCGTCGATAGTTGGCGGTTTAATGTGTAATACACTCGCGGACCTGGACCTCCCAGGCACAATAATGTCGACCTCCCCCCCCCCCCTCTCTCTCTCTCTCTCCTCACTCTACGATTTCATGACGAAGACCTGTTAGCAATCGTCCGGCGATGACGTTTCAGATTATCCAACACTTTCCGGGGTACGATCGTAGATTGCGCGACTCGCGTCGCATCGCATCCCGTCGACTCTTTCAGATAAAGTCTTACGTTAGTCCCCGTCGTAGATTGTATCGTGCTCGACGTCGCTTCGCAGCGTGTTCTCCTCGCGTATCGATGACGTGCGTCATCGCCACCTACGAATCCGCCGGTTCGTGGTAAAACCGGCGCTGCGAGGCGGCCAGCGACAGGAAGACCAACGGAAAAAGAGATAGGGGAACGTCGGTGATCTGCGCAACGTCACCGGAACAATAATATTTATATCCACCCCCGCGCTCGAGCAACTTTGGCCAGCGGTATTTGCTGGGACGTGGGACGCGCGACGCTGCGTAACGAGAGCAGAAACTCGTCGTCCGTCGACGACGGCCAATCGTTCGTCGAACCATGCAAATCTTTCGAACGAGCGCACCGATTACGCGTTCGAGGGAATTGCAACCCGTGCGAGAAACGCGAGATTCCTTTCCTTTTATTTCGACCGGCAAATTCTGCCCATTTCCTTTAGCACACGAACGCCGGAATTTTCGACGTTGGACGCGGTCGTTTCTGTAGTTCCTGGCGGCACTATGCTTCGGCGACAGCGACGCGTATTCTTCGACGCAACCGACGATAACCACGTAACGTTCAATTATTTCTATCGCTGAATTTTTGTGGAACAAAAGGTTTCGTTGATACGAGATAGCAATATTGTTCGTGCGATAAGGAAAAACTTTCCGCGCGACACGATATTATCGCGTTACGCGAGAGCCTACTGTACAGGGGATCTCGAGTCTCGAGGATCGATTATTTATCGTTCTCACGTTTCAATTCCGGTAGAACGACCCCGCAGGAATTTAGTATCGGTATGGCTATGCTATGGTATGGCAGGATGCGACGAGCCGTGGCCGGTCGAGGTTGGTATGCTCCGAGTAGCCGAGATTCGGTGCTTGAGGAATAAGAACCCTTTGCGCCCCGATCGCCACGAGAATCCTTGTGCCCGCAACAAGATACAGAAACAAAAGATCGGCCTCGGGCCTAAGCAAACGAGTCTCTCTCGAAGGGCGTGAGTCGAGTCGAGTCGAGTCGAGACGAGTGGCGCTAGCCGGTGCGGAGGCTGCGAACGCGAACGATTCTCACAGCAATTATGTAGATTCCCGAGGCCTCGAAACCACGAAACGCAAGCCGGCCAGGACAAACACACGATTCTTCGGGATAAGGAACACCCTACTTCTGTTTGCTTTCGCGCGTCGACTCTCCGTTAGCCCGGGATTAGCTCGACGATGCGGCTGATTTTCCGAAATCAGCTTGAAATTGTGTGTCGGGGGTGTAACATAATATCAAGGTACAGCTTCGAGACGGGAGACGGCGCAACCATGAGCAGCTTTCGGATACCTTTCGAGTCGATACAAAATTTGGGTAGACGTTGATTCGCCGACTCATTGAAGGTATTTAAGAAACAATCGATAGAGGCGGTTCTTTGGCCGTTTTCTACGAGCAGACGGTTCGAGCGTTTCTGACAAACCGAAGCGCATCGAGAACGGTATTAAAGAAACGGTCCGCGATAGGATGCAGTTTACGAATGGACTCGAGCTCGTTTCTGTCTTTATGGTTAGCGTTTATCGAGGCGACGCGATAAAAGCGGAAAGACGGGGCCGCGTGCGGCGTGCGGCGAGTGGCGATTGGCGAGCGACGAGAGACGAGCGAGTGCACGGCTCGTAATGCTCGTTGTTTAATTAAAACTCGTCCCGTGTAGTAGGATCGAGCTTAAGTTGTCGTACCTGTCGGATAAGGAACCCTGGAAACGAGCGAATTAGTTACACGGACAATTATTTTGACCATAGGGTTCGTTCAAGCTCCTACATTATTTCTACGACTCTCTATTCTCATCCTTGATATTATAAAAAAGTACGAACAAACGATCGCTTCGGATTACGGAATTCTTGCGAATTAAATTCGCAAATTTCGATCGATAAATTGTGATCGCAATTGAAAACGTTGTGCCCGAATTCGGGCAGGGAAGTTTCAGCAACCGTTCTCTGCGATATTTCGAGTCCAATATTTGGACCCGGTACATTTCAACGGAACAGAAACGATGCTATATTTAAAGAAAGAGCGGCGTCCTCTCAGCAATTCGGTTATTTCCGGAAGAGAAGAACATCAATTTCCAATTATCGCGCGATTCGAGCTATCGACAAAATTTCTTGGCTCCAAGAAATCGTCGTCGGCTCGTACAATCGGACGCTAGAAAAATTCGCGGACCGTTCTCCGGTACGCCGCCGATCTGGCGACAGCAGCTCGCGGATCGATGTCTCCCCAGATGTCTACCCACGGTCGCCGAAACGCGTCGGATATCTCGGCGACGCTTGGCCCTACGAAGCGCTTTTATCAAGGGACGTATCCGTTGCTCGAACAATGCCGCGATAACTCTCTCGAGATCCTTTATGAAAGCGACACGGTAATGACGCCGAGATATTCCGTGACCCAAAAACACGGTCGCTTCGACCCCGGAGCTTCGTCGAGTATTTACATTTTAATGCGCGCACGGAATGGAAACCGCTCGAACGCGCCGCTCCGGTGTCCGCGGTGCTGCGCCCAGGCCGATGTAAATCCGAGCTGAATGCGCTTTAAACGAAGTCGTTTTTAACATTGTCAAACGGCGCGTTATGGAGCCGGGGAGCGCGACGCGGGGCCGAGCGCGCGCGAATACCGTAACCCTTGGCACATCTTAAAGTAGCTGGTAGCGCGTTTAAATAGCCGTCACGGTTCACCATCCGATCGTCGGCCGAGCAACGCTAACGAGAGACAAGTTTCGCGGTCGCGGCAAAATAGCAGACCGACGCGACGCACCAAATTATTCCGTACCGAGTCCGACCACGATCCGCCTTTCTCAAAGAAATTCGACCACCCGTGAACAGTTGAGAGAAACGTTACGGCCACTTTTTAAAAAAATGGTAAAAATTCTTACGTATCGAAACTGTCCGTAGAAACGTGCGCGATGAGCAAAGAACGTAGGAAAGAAAGAAAGAACGAAAGAAGTTGCTATTGGAACGTCCACGGAGACGAGGCAGAAGAGATTCCGACCAACCCGATACGCTGATTGCTTCCATCGAAGTCGCCGCAGACGTTCGCCGAAAAAAAACAGATGCCAAGAGAATCGAAAGGAAGGAAAGGAAAGGAAAAACAGCGAGGTGGCCGGTGATTAAAACAAGCAAGTCGACCGACGCACGAAACACCGACGCTGACGCTGACGCCGACTCTGACACTGACTCTGACACTGACACTGACAGCGACGGTTCTGACAGTCGACAGGATTCCGGGCGCGAGAGGCGCGATGGAAATTCGCGAGAAAATAAAATAGCTGCCCCTTAGCCCCCAAGATCCGTAGCCCCGTAGCCCCGTAGCCCCGTAGCCCCTTAGTCCCTTTAGCCTGCCCTTTGTATCTGCCGAGGAGAAGCGTTCCTAATTGATCCCATTTCGTGTCACGCCACGTTTCGCTGCTCGGACCGAGCTACTTCTCGGTACGGCTCGTCTTCGAGGTAAACTGCTGTCGCTTAAAAATTGCCAGAAACGCTGCATGCTCTACACTCTGCGGTATTTTACACTGATTTGGCGAACCGATTGTTCGGTATCCAGTTTTCGACCGCGAAATTTAATGCGAAATAAAAATTTCTTTGTTTCAACGAGTTGAAGATTTACAGGACGGATGTCTTTCTATTCTTTTGCCGTTTTCGTTGCGTTAAATTTCGGC
Source organism: Augochlorella aurata (assembly GCA_028455555.1). NCBI lineage: Eukaryota > Metazoa > Arthropoda > Insecta > Hymenoptera > Halictidae > Augochlorella > Augochlorella aurata. Next base: position 13,872,908 of record CM052149.1, read on the forward strand.
TGCCCATTTTTCTCATAAAAATGCTATAAAATATTGATGTTATCGCAACGAAAGAAACGAGTGACATTTTTCAAAGGAGAAACTTGCTACCGGCGAACAGTTTTATTTTGCACAAAGAATCGCAGTTGCTGAAAGCAATAGGAAAAATTTGTTTGAAATTTTTCTGTTTCTCTCAAGTAAGCCTGATACGTCCGATGGAAGTTTCTTCGAAGAAGCGTACGTTAGAAAAATGAATTCGAACGAAGTTACGATGCCGCCAAGTGTCTCTCGACCAGTCCTCCGAAACGGAGAAAAGTATGCATCGGGCAGAACGACTACGTCGGAGAACCGACGATATTCCCACGCTGCATTGACTCGTATACATAATTAGAAAGCGTCGGTTAAACGTTTCTTTGCCGCGAGCATTTTTCGTTAAGCTCCCCGTAATCTACGGTACCGAGACGCGGAGATCGTGGACCGAATAAATCGCTTTTACTATAGACGCTACTTATGAAAAAACGTATGTCGAGTATTTCAGCTGGTGCTCCCAACACAAATTCCAACGATTTTCAAACGTTCGCCCCGAATTTGTCCGGTAATCGATGCAGCTCCTCGGTCCCTTAATATTTCCAGGCCGAACGAGCATCGATCACTGGCACGTTCCACGCTACTTTCCCCGTCGTCGTGAAAAATTACGGATTCGTGCTTATATTTTTCGTAATTGCCTTCGTTGAACCACCGTTACCCAACGTATCTTCGTTACGGTAACGCGCGAGATTTTTTCTGACCTTGTTGGCCAATCGTTTTAGGAAGCGAGCGACATATTTTTAGAAATGAAAACAGGTAAAAGCAAATATTACAAAAGCAAGTCGCGCGTACCTCGAAGATACTTTTTAAAACGAATCTGCCAACGCAACGTCGTCATCGTCCAAGCCTAAGCTCTAAGCCCTGCCTGCTGTCGATCGTCCTGTCTTCGTCGCGACACGAATTTTGGCTCACCCGGTACGTATTCGTGCGCGATATATCATCGACTAGGACACGCAGCAGCAACGCGGCGACACGGCGGCGCGGCGCGGCGAGACGAGACGAAACGTTAGCGGCAACCTAATGGTTTCCAACACCCGCCATGGTTTGTAATCCTCGAAGGTTTGATTTAAAGTAAACGCATGTGGACAGAGGTGGGTGGAATCGGTGAAAAGATAAACGAACCCCGTAAACTCGAGATAACAGCGTTAGACGGCTCGCAAGACGGTGCGCTCGCGCGTAAATCAGTCGACGCGCAGAGGAAAAAAATGGACCGTTTGAACGTTTAAACGCCGCGCAAGCCGCGCTCCCCGCTTGGGATTATTTGAAAATCTCCGGCGTGTCCTCGAGTCGGTTCTCGAGTGGTTCCTAGGAAGAGCAGATGGATGGTCGAGGAAAAGCTGCGGCAAACTGCGATCAGCTGTTGCGAGCTATCGCGCGACCTCCCTGCTCGTTGGTCCTCCCTCCGATTGAAAATGATCGTTCCCATAGCAACCAACCAATTATTAAACCGCCAATTAATTATCATTTTATCATCAAGATCTTTCCGAGTCTTTACGGGCTCGTATTTCACCTACACATTTTTGTCGCAAATCCATAAAATGCCTCGGCGCTCGACGATTCTATCGTCGAGGAAGCTCGGGAAGCGTAAATTCGGGGTGCGTGAAACAGAATCGACGGCCGAATCGCCACGCGCGGCTCGAGAAAACAATTAACCGATCGGGGATTAAAGAGGTCCGAGGAACAAAAGCGGGCGGAGCGCGGATATTGAAACGTCAAAGGAAACGTCGACGATTTGTAGTCTCGACGAAGGTAACGACGAAGAAATTCCGTGGGCGAGGAGCACCGATCCGACAATGAGTCGGCGTAGCGCGCGCACGTGGTCGACAGAAGGGTGCTGACCCCTCGCACCAGGGTGCTCGGCGGGGTGCTCGGCGGGGTGCACGGCGGGGCGCCTTTCTTACCTTGCTCCGACTTTCCGACCCGACGGATTCAGTTTCCTAGACGCGGCATTCTGTACGATGAAACGGGTAGCTAGCTGGTAAGCAGTAGGAAGGTTTTAGGTAGGTAGTAGAGAGTACGCGGTAGGCAGTAGGTAGTGCGGGTTGCGTGTCAGCGCACCGCGAAGCCAGGCTCCTTTGAACCGCTCCGCTCGTTTACGCATCCCTTTCTTCCCGTCGCGGCGAGACGGTGCCACCGATGTCGGCGAAGCGTTGCGTCTCCTCCAATTTCAATCTACCGAGTACCACGTCGCGATATTTTCAAGCTGCAAAATCTTTCGCTTAAATTCGATTTCGAAGATTTCTTTCCACGAGTTTCGACGCCGCGTTCGCGAGTAGAACGTCGACTATCGTGCAGAAATAAAAAGCGCAGAGTACAATTAGTTTGGAACGTAATCTATTTTCGGTCGGTAATCGCTTCGACCGATCCGCCTGAATTTCCTTTTTCCCGTTATTTTCCGCGTTGAGAATCAATGCGCAAAATTACATCGATTACGAGAACGAGAAGCAAGAACGAAGCGAAAACGCGTTTCTTCCCTAAAAATTGTACACGGTTAAAAATCGCGGCCTATTGTTATACTAAAAGCGAAAACCAAAGATTCGTTAACGTTCCCGCAGGATCGAATTACGAGGCGAACGAAGGAACGGAGGTCTAGAATTTTCACATGGGAACCGGCGAGTTCGAATTTTCCCGGCGCGGCGCACCGTGGACTCTCGGAGCAGGCATGAACCTCCGTAGGGCGAGGTCACGTAGGGCGAGGTTGTTGCTGCGACGACTACGAAACATAAGGAAACGCGAGCACCCGAGAATCGCGCGAACCTCGCGAACCTCGCGAGCCTCGCCAGCCTCGCGAACCGCCGCACCGGGTTTCGAGTTTCTGGTAGGCATGCGTCGGTAGACTCGCAAATAGCAACGCGTAACTTCCAGTCGCGGGTATTAGCATACCGAGTTAGCGACATTCCAAGCAAAGTTGCATACCCGCTGTCGCGGGACTGCGATTCTTGCAAAAATCATCGGGCTCCGATTCGGACGACATTACGATTCAATTAGCGCGTTCCAACCCTATCGACTCCAAGTGCCGTGCCGTTGGGACACGGGGTTTGACACGGAACGCGGCAACAGTGTTGCTAACCTGCGGAGGAAACCACTCTCCGAAGCAAACAGTGGGATCAACGTGTGAATTTTGTTCGAGCGAACCATTTTCCATCGAGAAATTACCGTTGGGGCACAGCCATACAAAATCATCGCCGAACAGGAATTTCAAAAATTTCGCGGATCTTTCGAAGCGCGTAGGAACGTCGAAACAAATCGAAAACGATGGGAAGCACCGGTCGACAGAATCGACGATAGCAATCGGAACGTAGCCGAGTAAATCGATTCGTTCGATTGGATCGCGACAGAAAAGAAATCGCCGCGAAATCGCTGCGATCGCTGCGATCGCCGCGATGAAGAAAAATCGACGTTCCGTCTTATTAGCAGCGAAGCAATTCCTTGGCGTCGGTCTCGTTGCCACCGTGACAAGCGGTCGGACGAAATTAAACGGTAGATTTAATCGATGATCTTACACGCGTCCGGGCTGCCTTTGTTCCACGGTAAGTGGAGTTGACATATCCTTTGTAATCCGGTGACAAGGACACCGTTTACGGTCGCGTACAATTTCGAAAGCAACACGACGCGACCGCGTCGTTCCAACGGGCGATCGGTTGCCAGAAGGAATTAACGAGCGTAACCAATCGATGACGTCGGTTGATTTATTCGCATTTTTCCCTTCTTCTTTTACTCTGCTTAGTTTAGCTCGCCTCGCCTCGTCCCACGTTGACGGGACGCTCGCTCGCGTTTCGTAGCTCGGAGAACTTTGTTCAGAAGCACGACTCTCGGTCTCGACCTGTCTCAGATCCTGTCTGATCCAGTATCTAGCCAGCGAATCGTATCGATAAACGAGGAAGCTTCCACTTCCAGCCGACTTGGTCTCCGATCGACGCCTCTCTTCCGAACGTTGATCTTTGGAAATTCGGTCGATCGGAACCGTGCTCAATCGTATTCGCAGAAATCCATGAAAGCTTGGATCGGGCATCGAATCGGATCCAACGAAGCGATCGCGTGCGCGTCTCTGGCGCCGCGCATTCTGCGCCGCTCTGCGCCGTCGAAACGATCGGAGGCTAGTCGATAGCCTGCCGTTGGCCGCGTCGCAGCGCGACAGGAAAAATCGCGTGTTTGCTCGACAGGTTAGCAAAGTTCCAGCGGAAGGAACACAACCGACCCTATATCCATTTGCGTTTCTCGCGAGCTCCAAGGACCACGTAGGAATTCCTTTCTTCGATGCTTTTAATAAGTCGAAGATGGTGTGCGAATATTCTTCGATTCTGCCAATATCTCACGATTTTGAAACCCGGAAAATTCCCGGTATAGATTATTTTTTCGCTTCTTGCTCTCGCTCCACAGCTCGAAGCTCTGCCACGTTTAACGCTAGAATAACCGAGGAAAAATGAGGAAATCGAGTGCAAAATGATAAAGACGTTGGAGGAATTCAAGGATATTCTTGCATTAGTTTCGACTTGTTCCAATAATTATTGAGAGAGAAAAGACATCCTCAACTAATAAATACTTGTCACAATTTTTCTTTCGGTCAAAGATTCGCGGTCCAGTTATTAGCTAGCTCGAGCAAACCAGTCCGTTTCTAGACAATTTCAAATAGAAATCGAAAGACGCGTATAGTCGATCGTGTTCCTTTCGGTTTCGCGCGCGTTAAATCGATGGAGCCAATCGGCGGCGGTCCAAGGGCACGAAATTGATTAACGTCGCGGCACGCTCCTTTGGATTTCGCCTTCGCCTCTGCTTTCAATTTCGATCTCGATTCTGATTTCGGGCTTCCGTCTCGGTCCGGACCGAAGGGGGGAGATCGGTTCCCTGTAGAGCTCGTGACACGATCGAGAGATTGCATCTAGGCGTTCGTATCCGTCTCGAGAACTCGATCGTCCGCCATTCCGGATTTTACGAGGCCCCGATTCCTCACCGGCCCCTCCCGATTCCAGCAATCCGTATCGCGATAAATAAAACAATCGATAAAAATGTGTCGGTGTCGCGCGCGTCGGCCGTTGGGCGTTGGACGTCGGCGTCGGTCGGGGGCCGACCGCATCCGTAACGAAGCATAATCTCGCGGGAGTTATGCCCGCCGTAAATGCAACCTGGTTCGGCTTACGAGCAGCGCCGGCGATTTTCCAACGAAAACCCGAGGCTGTCGCGGCCAATCGTCGGTTTATTCCCCGGTGATCTACGGCGAGATATCTGGTCGCGCGGCCCGCGGAAATTCCAGCCCTACGCGCACCGCCAATTACCCGTGATCTCTCGACGAACGAATCAATTACGCCGCGTTATTTATCGCCGAGCCGCCATCGCGCCGCCACCGCGCCGATAACGCGCGGATACAGGAGAAATATGGCTCGCGACCCGGAATCTTGGGATTGTCGACACCAATTTTGTTGCTCGCGGCGAGGCGAGGCGAGGCGAGGCGAGGCGAGAAAAATACATTGAAAAATAAACCGAGACGTTTCGACGTTGCGACGATTTACGACGCTTCATTTATCGGTCGCGTTCTCGTGCTAATAAACGGAAGCCAGAGGAACATAAAATCGGAACGGTTTCTAGCAAGTTTTCCGTGCGATACGCGTGCTTCCGCGGCACTTTATTTCCAAGTGCAGGCAACTGAAATATTGCGCCCTTTTTCAATGAAAAGCGTCGGATTACCGTCGACGCAACGTTCGCCTAATCCTATCAGGAGATCTGGATCGCGACCAAACGATCCGGTTCGAATTCGTTCGAACTCTATGGATGTCGATATGCCGATCCGCCAATCAGCGAATCGGTTTAATCCTCGGTTGTTTCTGTTATTCGTGGAACCGTGGCTCGATCTCGCTCCACGACTCGTTACGTTTCACAATCTGCCTCTCGAGTCTCGAGTCTCGAGTCTCAGTCTCGAGCGGCGTTATGGCAGCCAGTGATGATTGCTTCCCTGGATTAAACAGCGTGACTGGTCGGATTTTCCCTATTGAAATTCGATGGTCGCAAGGACCACCGAATTGTTCCAGATTAACCTGATATCTGTATGTGGTTTGTCTTTTTACACGCGTATCAAGCATTTAGAATGATAATATGTGTTCCGCAGAGTTTTCAAAATTTCATATTTTTCCACGTTCGAGGAAATAACGAACGTAACGAAACGAGGATATTACGAGAAACAACATTAAATTCCTTAGACATCCGTGGGAAATTTGCCTGAAAAGAGAAGGTTCGTTGTAGTTCCTCGTCTTTGAAAAAACATTCGATGATGGCCGTTAAAATAATCAAGCGATACAGCACCAAACGCAACGACCATGCCTCGAAAAGACTCCGCTGTATATTTTTTGTACGCTCGTGAATTGCATTTTCCTGACGCACAAAAAACTGCCTCGGTCCGCCTACAATCGTAATCGTAGGAGCTTCCTTTGGAGTTGCAGGTATCGCGAGCGTCGGTGAGCAGGAACGCGTCCGTCGAGCGACGTCCGTTTGCTTCGAACGATCGTAAATCGTAACAATCGATTTTACTCGTTAGCTATGACCGACGATGAAATTTATTCGCTCGAATAGCTGCGCAACTATGCGCGAAGCCGCGGTTGGCTCGACTCTAATTTACGACCGCTTTGTTCCCTCGGCTAACTACGCGCGGAATATTTGGTCGTAATGGAAAGACGTCGACGAGAAGCAACTCGGTTCGCATTAGCGTTCCAACCAGTCTACGTATTTTAGAGTCCTCCTTCGAAATTTTACGGAAAAGGAATTGTAATAAAGGAAAAGAGGATGCAACAGACTTTTCTTCGCAGGGAAGACGAAACGATAGCGTTGCGAAAATATCTTCGATTACAGAGTCGTATGTCGCAGATACGTTTACACGCATTTTTAGAAGGAATTGCAACGAGCTCTAAACGTCTTGTTACCTTGTACAAATTGCAACATTTCGTTTACTCGAATCCGTTGCAATCGTTCGAATCAACTCGTCGAACAGTTCAATCAATCGTAGAATTAAAATTGACGCGCCAAAGATTCGCGGATGTATTGAACCAGCATTCGCGAGTCTCGAGTCGGGAGTCCGATGAAAAGTAAAAGAAACGAGCTGATAACTGTAACAGGGAAATAAAAGTCAAATCGGAGGAGATCGGGTATGCCGGGCCAGGATTACCGGAATGAGAAGCCCGTTCGGCGCCTTCTTTCATCCTCGCTCCAGGAATTTCTCGCGGCGTCACAATAAGATACCGAATTTATTGACACCGATGCGAGGACGTTTCCTCCCTTTTGGTTCACTTTTAGAATTCGGTTCGGTGACGGGACACCGCAGCGCCGCGCACCGTCCTATCCCGGCTCGAAGGGCCATCCAATTTGAATACCAAAATTTATCTAACGTTCCGAGATAATGGCTGAAAGCGACCAACGAGAAACTAGCTTGAACCGTTTCTATCGCCGATATGGGAGTAATTGAAATAATCGACGGGACACCGGGCCAACGGTTCTATCGCTCTTGCTCGTGCTAGTCGCTAGCGCGAGAGACCGCTATTACGGAGACCTAGACCGAATAAATTCCCACCGAATCGGCATTTTCTGAATTGCTCGGTTTCCCCTCGTAATTTCTAGCGACTCGGCGCCGCGCGCTTCGATCGGCTTTCGCTTGAAAAGCGGTGGGAAACTGGAAGAGACTCCGGGCTCCGAGACTCCGAGCTGCTTTCTCAGTGATTTGCGCCGAGCGTAGTGCCGAGCGTCGAGGCGTCGAGAATCGACGGTATTCCACGCGAGAAAATTACGTCCGATCGAATACGCTCGCTAAATGTGCGATATTTCTGTCGCGTACCCGCCCCCTTGAAAAGCTCAGTGAAATTAAAGGAAGACCAGAATTATTCGGAAAGCGATATAGAAATTGCTCGGCACGTCGCGTTTCTACGCATCGGGACCAAGTTCCCGTGCAATCCGATAGCGAGAACGCGGCTAATCGGCAGCTGATCCGCTGTTAATTGCTTCCTCGACCGGTGATTGGTTCGAAACGGCTCGGCTTGGTGCGCGTCAGAACCGCGGTTTAACATTTTTGTATGTTGGTCTGTCGCGCGATCTCCCCCCGATAGATTAGCATACTGATTCGCTCGTGCATCGGGTTGCACCTGTTTCCTACGGGAGACAAACGCGGGCAGCGATCTCGAGAGGGCCGGGGTAACGAGGCAACGCTCGCGAGCGATCCGCGAGCAGCGTAATCCCGTGCCCCGAGCCCCGAGCCCCGGGCCTCGAGTCATTTTGACACCCGGACCCGATTCACCGGTCTTCGAGAGTTCCAGGGACTGTTACCGAAACCAGAGAGCGCCGTAACGAACCGGAAACTGCTACGAATGCGAGACAAGAGCCGCAGCATCTCGAGTAATTTACCTGTCGGATTATCGCCGAGAAACCGCGTCTCAATTACGCACTGTCAACCGCACTGGCGCGACGCGACGCCAGGAGACGAGTTGCCACGAGCGGACGACGCCTTATCGGTGCGAGAGTTGGCTCGTCCGCACGCCGAATATCGCCATGTATATCGCCAAGTATACGCCGTTATAATCGAAACACGATTTCTCCCTTTCTTCGGTTCCTCTTTATTCTCATTTTCGCTTCGACAATTACGGAGCCGACAGCGAACGGAATCGATCGATGAGCGGAGATTCGCCGCGATGCTCGAATTCGATACATTGGAAGCGTCGGCTTAAAGTCTAGAGGATTAAGGGACGATTGATGAACGTACGTTTCTGTCTCGAAACGAATTGCATTTCGATGTAGTCGAGTACTGTAGTCGTTACAGTGTCGCAAGTTTGACTCAACGACTGATCGTTGCACGGATTGTTCAAAATATGACAGAATCGTTATCAATGTACAGAACGACGTTTAAGCGATTCGAATAACGACAAGATTTTAATAATTCTTATGGAGTCGATCGATCTAGTTCAAACATTGAGTACAATATCGAAGCGTGCCGTCTTTCTCAACTGATCGTGCCGTCGTTTGGCTGGAACGACGTCTAAATACTCATGCGCGCGCGCGCGTACGCGTCCGCGGCAATGATTTATGCCTTCATGCTCTACGCTTTATGCGTTATGCGTTAAGCGGCACGTTTCCGGTGCACCGTGTATACGTAACCGTAGACCGTAGACCTTAGACCGTAGACAAAATATCAGCAATAAATGGATGATACTAGGAACCCATTGTTCGACTCGTGGAAAACGAAGCTGATAAATAACTGCGAGGTCCACGTTATCGCTGCGGTTCGCGATAGACGACAGGTTCGGTCGAGTTCGGTGGGTTATATTTATTCTCACCCCCTCGTTCGATCATTTGGTATTAAGGATTTGAATATTTTCGTAACAAGACGAATCCTAGAGAATTTGTCGTCGAGAACCGGATACCGAAACGATCGCTAACGACTAGGTCGCGGATCTTTACGCGTACAAAATATATGCGAAATATAGATTTCCATGAAATATAATAATTCGCGGGAACGAGAATTAGCGTAAACGTACCGCTCGAGTACGTCGAACAGAAATCATTTCTTTACTTTATACGAACAAGTCGAAGTACGGTACTACTTCAGATTCGATCGATTCGATTAAAAATCGATACGTTGAACAGAAATCTGGATTTTTTGTGCGAAAGTATTCCCGATCTAGAAAAACAATAAAAAAGAACTTCATCAAGCTCCGGTGAAGCTTTCGGTTCGCGTTTCGCGCAACTAGTTGACAAGACAAGATTTACAGCGGAACGGTTCGAGCGGCAGCAATTTACAAACTGTCGGATCGAACGCGAATGCAAATTTGCTACTAAGAAACCTAGCGCGCCGAGGAAATGATAAGAAGTTCGTTCTGCGACATAGGAAAGTCGTGCGTGCGCTCCGAATCCAGGAAATCGGCGAGTCTTTCCTCGAGCACGGTACAACGTTGCAACTAAATATCGCGAGCAACAATTTTAGAACAACGCGCAGGCTGTTGAAAAATTCGTATCTCGTTTGATCTGCCAAAGGACGAGTGAATCGAGGTTCGATCGCTTTTATCGCTCGATGCCCCGATTCGAAGCATCCTTAACCGCTCGACGATCGGTAGATCGATTAACGCGCCGATGCGCGCAGTTGTCGCACCCGCTGCAGTAGCAAATTAAATAAGCAGCGATCTAGCAACGAATCGGCTCAGATTTCGGCTGCGGCACCGAAGCCGAAATCATCAAAGCAGCGACTCGGCTCGGCTTCTCTCGCCTCTCGGTTCCCTTCTGCTTGGCTGATTTAGCGCCGAGGCGAGGCGAGGCGACGGAAAGCCGCGCCGGCTGCAATTATGCAAGGTGACTGCGGTGTTTGTCTAACGATCCAAGGATAAATACGGCCTCCGTGACCAACTACCAATCACCTGGCTGCCGTCGTTGTAATATTACGCGCGAACAGAGCGCCGGCTGTCTTTATTGGCTCGATCGTTGCTGTACCGCGGACGGACGCCGACACTCGCGGCGATTGGCTGTGTCGAAAAATATCCAGTTGCACGGTGTGCTTGCTCTCATACCTGGCGCACACCTTCGTGCTCTCTTTAGACGGGTGCAAGAAACGATTCGAAAGCTATTTCGCGCGGGGACGCGTCCCGCCGGCATAGGATCGCTTCGTCGGTGCTGTCGACGAGGAAACGAGAGGAGCGAGGAGCGAGGAGCGAGGAGCGAGAAGAAAGGGACGCGATAACACGGCTACTCGTACAGGTGAAACAGATTACGATTTCTGGTGTTAGCAACTGCGGCCTCGACGAGCTTCGGTTATCATCGATTTTATCGCGCTGCGCTGCCGCGCGTCCAACGATGCCAGCATAATTTCTTTCGTCGTATAGCTTCGAACGGATCGGGTAGTTTGTTGAACGCGGCTGTCGTAGATTGGATTCCCCCGGTGCCTCCAAGAATACGCGTTTGTTTTCGAGGATTTTGTAGAAACGCGTTCCGAAAACAACTCGTCAATTTTCGAAAGGTTCTTTAAAGCGTAGTTTCCTATCTTTTCCTCGATGCGATTCTCCACCGAAGCATCGACTTCGGCGGCTGATTTGGAACGACGCGCAATCGTATTCTAAGCGTATTGTAAATGATTTAAAAATTATGCTGCATCAATGTTTTCGCAAGCACCATAAATTGGCGTTTCGACGCCCAAAGCTCCAGAGTTCGATCCTTTCCCGAAGCAACCGAAACAAAGAACGGAGAATTGTCCTACCTGTAATGTTTCGCTCGAAATTTGCCACTGGAGGCGAAACTCTGGCCGATCGTGGGAAGGAGAATCGACGAAAGTGTCCTCGAAACGAGCGATCACCGACGCAGACGCCAAGATCGAGGCACCGAGGAGGAGTTAAACGACGCCTCGTTCGCGATTCACACGCGAAACGACTTACCGAGAACAACGAGCTGCGGTGTTCGGAAACCGTGGCCACTAATCGCGTCAAAACACGCGTTAAGGATCATCCCGGCCGACAGCCGACAAACGGAGCGCAGGATGGACCAACGAACGGACCAAGGAACCGAGGAACGGGGGATCGAAACCGGACAGACAAACGCGCTAGAGAGAAACCATGTTGATGCCTGCCGGCTTTGGATCAGGTTGAGTGAGTTGTTTCGAGCTCGGCCTTCCCCCGGCTCGGCCCGGTCCGACCCGCCCTGGCCCGATCCGATTATCCGCGTCTCTACTATACTCCTCCAACTCCAACAATAAGATAACGCCGGCTATTCCGGATATTCGAACACCGGCCGATGTTCCGGTGTTCCGACAACTTCGGAGCCATCGCTAACGAGAGAATCGTTATCGTTATCGTCACCGTCGTACACGCGTCGCGTTAGCCATCTCGTGGCTTGCGGAAAAGTAGATAAATTAATTCGGTCGCGAATTGTTTTTTAAAATCAAGATACGGCTTGTCAACTGTTTCGAAATATCGCGGCGAAGGTACGTTCGAATACGATGTTGAATCATCTCGCGGGAGTGATCCTACTCGCTTTCAACGAGCGAAACAAATGGACCGTTAACGTTGAGTAACGACAACGAGAACGAGAACGAGAGCGAGTGCGGGAACGAGGCATCGCGCTGTAATTAATCGCGCGATCCGATCGTCGGCCGTTAGCCGGGAATAAAAGGTCCGAGGAACCAATTTCGTCGGTGGAACGGGGGTTCCGATACCTCGGTCGCTACTCGCGATACCGTGTCCTTAGATTTCTGTCGCGGAACGCGGGCAAGATTTACGAGGGACGAGGGGACCCGGACGAACGACTGCCACTGCACCGGCACCGGCTCCGCCATGCGCCACCGACACCGACACCGACACCGACACCGACTCGGTCGCCGCGAGTCTCCGATACGGCCGGTGCGCCGCGGTGGATCGGCAACCGAGCGGAAATAAACGTCTCGTAAACCTGCTTGGCTCTTAAGACACGGGTCATTTTTTTTCTTTCCGCCTCTTTCGCCTGTTCGCCTGTGCGCCTGTTTTCGCGGAGCGCGAACAGCGCTGCACCGCGGCTGACCCACGGGCCGTCCTTAGAACCAGCTCCTCGCGATTTCACGACCGGCCATGGAAATCCCTGCGGCTGTGAGATACGTCTGGCAATCTAATCTTTTCGCGAGTCTAAGAGACCTCTCCCGTTTCTTGGGCACAGGGCTGGGGCCTACATATTTTATAAGAAAATGTTTGCAAAAAGCCGCGCTTGGGAAGAAACGAAAAAGTTGCAAATCCGTAAATTCGGACTAAATATACAAATTTCCAGATGTTGCAACTAATCGATACGAATAAGATGCAACGATAACATTCGTACATTATCGACGCTTTATTTGTCGGAAGCCTACCGACAGGCTTCCGAATCGCCACGCTATGCGTGTTTGCAGTCGTCGACGCGTCGACGCGCGTCCGCAAAGGATCGACTGTCGCAACGCGACGAAAATCGAAAGTCAAAGTCTGCGGCCGGCAGACAGAATGTGTAACGGGACGCTCGTAAATTAAGAATCCGCGCGCGTTAAATATCGCCGCGTCTTTCGGAGCGCAGTTTTTCCACGGAACATCGCACCGTGTTCCCTGAACGCAAACGAGAGCCGGGGGCCGCGCGTGGAATAACAAATCGGTCGACGAGGCGATGCGAGGCGATGCGAGGCGAGGCAACGCGAACGCGACGATTAGAGATTTCGATCTCGCGACGCTCGATCCTTCGTCGCTACTTATCCACTGTCGGTGCCCGACATCCTCGGCTGGATCCGATCTGTCGCACGAGGCTTCGTATCGAATAGCTACACACCCGAACGAGTTGCTCTCGTTCCAGGCAACGATCCGCACCCGAGCGCGTCGAAGAACGCGTCCTCGCGTCCGATAGCCATCTGCTCGCTGCTTCTATGCAGGGGAGCGAGAGCACGGGACTGTCTCCGAGACGCAAATCCATGATTATTAAGTTATTGGTTAAAATGCTGCGTGTCGGTAAAAGATACAAATTATTGCTAAAATGCTAAAACAATCTCTGTTCAACGCCTGTTTTTTACGTTTATTTCGGAACAATTAAAAAGCAAGAAAGGACCTGGAAGAAGTTCCTTAAAAAAATATATCGTCGACGCAGACGAATCTCATTCTTCGCGAAGATTTGAAATCTGGTAAAAAAAATCGCGGGAAAACGGGTTTGAGAAATCGGGAATTCTAGTATTAGAGCCGAAGGTTCGTGCCCATCGGTAGATTATAGATCCCATCGGTGTTTGTTCCCCGGAACGAAGCGCGTAGCCGCTTTTCAATATGCGTTTACGCGAGGCGAGATAATATCGGGGCGTTACCAACAACCCCGGCCTGGCTCGGCTCTGCTCGGCTGCGCCGATCGGTCGGCAGCACGACGCGCGCCTATCTTTTTACCGCGCCCGGCGCTCGCAAACTTTCAGTTTCTGGTGCCTTCGAGACGCGACGCGAGGCAACGCGACCGAACCGACGGACTCGGCTCACCTTGGCAACTTTTCTTTTCCCGACATGCGACTATGCGACTGGCCGACTATGCGGACTCCGCGACAAACGTTTCTCCTTGTCGCCGGCACACGCCGCGGCACTATTAACGATTCTTTTACGCAGCCACGTGTGGCCGAATTGTTGACCCTTCGGGATTGGATTCCGGACTGGACTCCAGGTCCCGTTTGAATACTTTGGAATCGCTTAGCGACCTTAACGCGTTGGTCTCGGCACCGAGTGCGTCGTGATCGCAAGGTGAATCGGTAAACCGATAAATACTTCGTCGCGAGATCGAACCGTGGCGTTCGCTAATAAAAGTAAATTGGCGCAGCGAACGAAAGTAGTTTCCAAGTCGAAGCTAGGCGACGCGACGATGCCCTAAACTCGTGCCGAGGAAGAAGCGTTTAAGCGGAACCTTAACGCGTCAAATATTTGCACGCGACGTAGACGGGTAAACGTCGTTTCGAAGTTTTCGAAGGCAGCAGCTAGCTCCGTTCTCGGGCAATGGCTGGGTGACAATAGCTTTCAGCGACGACGCGCATCGAGATAATAATTGACTGTGTAAACGGTGCCGGATGCAACGGCAGCGTGGCCCGGTCGGTTCACCGATCGACGGTTTCTCACAGGCTCTCGGTTCTAGCAGGGAAGAGGAGAGGAGAGACCACCGATAATTGTACTAATGCGACCTGTTTGCCGACTCGGTTCCCCGAGGACATTAGGGAACCGCTTTGATGGATTCGGGCAACCATGGTCGAGGGACAGGACCGGGATCGGGATCGGGACCGATTTCGGAGACGGGGACGGCGTCGACCAAAGAAAACGTCCGTCGCTTTAATTAAGATAAAAGGGAATCTCGCGCAGGCGTCAAAATTAGGTATCCTCCGTCGACCAGCAGCCCCCTTTCCCTGGTTGTTTATTCTGTTTATCGGGAATCGTAACGACAGCCGTTCACGCTCCGGGAATTTCCCACAAACCGATCCCCGAACGGAAACGATAACTATACCAATACCAGGATCCTCGATCTCTCGTCTCGCGTACGTGAAAACAGAGTTCTTCGAAGCTACGCTGCGTTCTAGTACGCGCGTAATATACTGCGTCGAAAGCTTCGGAGAGAAAATCTCGAAAGACGCCTGAATTTTGCAAGAACCGTCCAGCTCGAACTTCCTTTTTATTTCACGACGACGACGACGTAACGACGACTTTTAACGTTGACGCGTTAAAAACCGACGAGTTAACGGTGTTGACACAACAGTTACCACGGCCAAAATTCTGTTAAACGGTTCTAATTCATACGGACATATTGCTCGACAAACAGAGGTATGCTTCTTCGATGCACCGACATGCGGCATGCGACATGCGCCACGATACCTATTGCAACGAACCGAATCTCGTTAAAATCGAATTACGCTTCCGTGCTTGGAACCTTTCGTAGAGATTCCTGCATCGGTTGCTTTCTAGAACTCCGTGGAGCAATTTATCCTGGAATACGAGCGAACGAACGCCGCGCGAATTTCACGAATTAATTGGGACAAAGGGAATTTAGCAACGATCGGACGCATCCGATCGTTTCGAAGATAAACGGCTAAAGCCAAAAGGTGAAACGTAGAGAGCGCGGTCACGCTCCAGAAGCAACGTTTAACAGCAGAGAAATGGAGCCGTATTAATGACTCATAAGTTCTAATGAATTCTGGCGCCAGCATGAATTTGCAGTTGATCCGATCGCGGTCTTTTCAGCCGCGTTGCTCGGCCTACGGTTCTAAAGCGTCGGAATTCAGGTGTTTCATTTGAGTTACGCGCAATTAAATACGTCGTTCGCGTTACACCGAACCGACAGAATGTTCTCGGCCGGCCATGATAGGCCGTAGACCGTAGACCGTAGACAATAAAGGCTGTTAGGACCGCATAATTACGGGACGCACCTTTACGAGTTCAATTAATGGCCGCTTCAACAGAGTTTCGACCGGAGACGAGCTTGCGACGCATGGAAGACCACCGCGATAAAGATGTTTCGACCGTCGCCACCCATAGTTACGGACCAATTCGAATCGGTAGAAGCGATAACGACCAGCAAAAGTACTTTGTCAACTATAAAACCGGCGTTTATACGAATTCTGGTACGATGTAGGTATACCGGATGGACACTTTGGAATCGCCTGTAATTCAGCCGTGCCGCACTCTTCCGGAGACACGGCGTTGCAGGCTCCGATAATAATTCATGAGGAATTGGTCGGTTTTATCGAGTTGCGTACAACTCGAACGCACGAACCTCTTACGAATTTCAAAACGACCTTTTCCTTGCCGATCGTTCTCGAACCAGTCCAAGGAAATTCGGGACCTTGGTCGAACCAAACTTTTGTATTCGACTCGTCGCCGATCCGCGAATGTTGCGCCAACGAAACGATATCGTGTCGCGTCTACGCGCGTATGCCCAAATTTTTTGCACATCGAAGTCCCCGACGTTCCGGCGAACTACGCGTTCTACATCCGACGCGAAAGTTTGCCGGTCTGCCGTCGAAACGCAACGCGAACACGTTTCTCCCCTTCGTAAACAAACTCGTGGCTCGCTCGCGATAAATCGCGCACGGAATAATCGATCGCGGCTGCGCGAACCGTAAAATATCTTTAACGAGCATAACGTAACCAGAGTCGGGATCGTAATTGTCATCGGATAGATACGGCTGGACGAGTCGCTCGAGAACGGAAGGTGCCGGCGGCGTCTCTGTCGAAGAGCCGTTCATCTAATAAACGTTCGTAACTCAGGCCGAGACGGTATTAGGCCGAGCTAAAAGCTTTCCGAGCCAACGCGCTGATCGATGGCCGAGATACGATCCGAACAATTGATTCGTCGAATTGCTAATTGTAAGCCGACGACGTCGCGAGCATTATTCGCGCGGCCGTTCCTGGGATAGCCCTCGGTCTCGTCCAACGTCGCGATTATTCACAGGTTACTATTCGCGAAGGTAACTGGTGCGACGATGTCCAGCTTCCTAGGCACGCGGAACGGTGAAAAGAAGCCCATTTTGCGGTCGGACGATCTATCCACCGCCGCTGCCACGGCCACGAGACATCGGAAACCGAACCCGCTTCTACGCTACGGAGTTTCCAGTTTCGAGTTTGGAGTTTGGAGTTCGGAGTTCGAAGCCGTTCGAACACGTTCAACTCCGGACTCGATGGTCGGTCCCGCACGTGCGAGCGCGCTCGTCCAGCGACGTTATGCAATTTTACGACGACCAGAATTCTTTCACGCTCTACCGCCTGCTTCGTAAAAATGAGAAATGCCCGCTGCGCGTATCCGATTAGCATACTAATACAAAAATAACTGTTCGTATTCGCGGAGAGGATCGTGTCTCCAGTCTGTAGGGGCCTAGGGAAATTTATCAGGATTTCTCCGAGCCCTAAATCTAAATCGCCAACGTCCCGGGTCTGTCCGCGTCTGCGACCGCGCGACCAAAACCGAATCGGAGATTACGGAAGAGAAATCGAGTAACCGCGTGGTCGCTTGCGAAGCGTTCTTGGGCAAGTTCTCGTGGACATTATCCTTGGAAGAAGAAGAGGAATTCGGCTCGAAATTCGTTAAGCTCGATATTTCGGTCGGCGATCACCTTTCGTGGATTATAAATTTCGGATCGAGAGCTGTGCGCGCCGTGCAGGTGGCTGGCTAATGAATTCGAAACGGACATCATTACACGGCCGGTCGATGCTCGCCGCGAATTATTCATTAGCCAGCCAACTCGTACGTACATATTTTCCCTTCGAATTATCGGATGCTGGTACGACACTGAATCCTAAACGTGGGAGACCACAGTATTTACCGTGTACACAAGACTGTCGGGAAACATTCGAGATATTGCTTTCGAACGCATACGCTCGACTGTGGCCCGCGACTCTGAGAATCGTTAAACACCGAGGGACATGATAACAAAAAACTAGTATCTTTAAATACAACGTTGCTTTCAAACATTTGTTCGAGAATGATCGATTCGACGAGGCTGACGGATCTCTAGGCAACGGAAAGCTCTGCAACGAACGGAAATCGACGCTGGAAATACCGCGCTCCAAACGCGAACAATCTGCATCGTTTTTACTTGCAGGTTTGTCGCGGTTATTCGTCTAAATTGTGTACAACGCTGAGACGTCGTTGAACCGTTCGGATTTTTGCTACCGTTTCGTATTTCGCTCGTATTGGCGGATCGGTTACGAGCGAAAATAAATTTGTTATTTAACGCGTTCGCGAATTCGCTGCACCGTTCGCGCTCCTTCGATCGAAGGACTGGGCCGCGTATCTCGAACCGAGGGACACCGATCGCAGTACCTAGCT
Source organism: Augochlorella aurata (assembly GCA_028455555.1). Classification (NCBI taxonomy): domain Eukaryota; kingdom Metazoa; phylum Arthropoda; class Insecta; order Hymenoptera; family Halictidae; genus Augochlorella; species Augochlorella aurata. Next base: position 13,891,238 of record CM052149.1, read on the forward strand.
AGGTCGTAGGTAGAAAACCAAGTTCATCGACAGGTGCGTTCGACCCTGGGAGCAGGATCGGAAGCCTCGGGTAAAGGTCTGCCGATTCTGCCATTATTCTTCCACGGGAACCGAAATTACGGACAGTGCGAATGAAATGAGCCGATAATGCCGGAACGCACATAGCTTCGAGCCACAGGATTCGGTGACTTATCGCGCGATGCTAATCGGCCTCGCCGGATGTAGGTGGTACGGCCAATTACGCGAAACCACGGGGATGAAGGATTGCCGGGCAACGATCATTTCGAAAGTACCGGCTATTCCTAAACACGCTTCGAGCTACGTGTATTATCAATTTAGAATGTACAATTTAGAACTTACAATTTACAATTTCAAATTTACAATGTAGAATTTCAACAATGATTTGATCCATTCGCAAAAACCAATCGAACGTTAACCCTTTGCAGCCGGGGATTATTCGAAATATCAGAAAGATTTGCCTCGCTGAAAGAAGCGGCGCGTTCCCTCCAACGGGACAAAAGGATATTGTAACGCGTTGCGGTCGCGAAAATTTCACTCGACGCTGGTACAGGCGGGCGCAGCAGCCGCGCGTATCTCTCGCAGGCGAATATTCGCCGGATCATAATTCAGCATCGAATACCGAGAAACGGGAACTGGATAAGCGAGCCGTATCTACTAATTACGCGTCCATCGAGCGTCGTACACGCGTTTAATCGATGCTGCTCGCATCGAGGGTACGCGCCAATGAAGAATTACGGCAATTAGAAAAATTGACGTTACACGCATGGCTAATGAATCCCCCCGCGGCCAATTTCCTGATTTGCATAGCCGACACGGCATCGCGTTCCGTCGATTCAGCGCCTGTAATCGGTTATCGGCTATTTGGCTCCGCGAACGATTCATCGAAAACAGTTTTCTGTTTCTCGGAAACCGGAAATAATAAAGCCGGTCTTATTTATGCGTTTCCTGGTGACCGAACTTGTTTGCAGGAGCAAAATCGTTGGAACGGGGCAAGCGCCGATTAAACGCGAGTCGAAAACGGAGACGGAGACGGAGGCGGGGACTTCGATGCTCGGTGGAACGATGACACCGTATATATTTTCCTTGCCGTAAAGCTCCGCGATACGTGCAACGTATTCGTTGCTAGGAAATTTTCAATTTCGATGCGACGCGTTTCTCCTTTCAGTTCCTGGAATATTTAGATAGCGCGTCCATTGTCCCGCAACGAGATCCGCTGCGGTTACAGAATGGTTTAATAAATCGTGCCGTGTCCCGTTAACGGCGCGTTGCATCGGCTGCGAACGCGCGCTACGCCAAAGATAAACTTCCTCCGCGGTGGACGTCGACAGGAATAACGATCGTCGTTTGTAAGAGCCTCGTATCGCTTCTTAAATCATTTGCCACGCTGCACCTGAAGCGTGCTGCTTCGACGTACGCGTGTCTCTCGCGAAAGCCCCGCCGACGCGCGACCGCCTGTCCGCCTACTTGAGCGCATCATTCGGCAAAAGCATCGTCTCCTCTGTATTTCCGAATAAAACTAAAACACTGCTCGTGCTTCTTCATAAACTGGCAACATCCTCGCGCTCGCGACGCCCATCGAGTAAATTACAATTGAAACGTGGTCCGGAAGGACGCAGCGGCGCGACGCCGCGGCGGCATTTGCGTAAAACGGCGATGGGTAATTTCTTGTTGTCGAAACAGCATAACCGCGGCCACCGTGAAACGAGGCAAGCCAGAAGACCGGCGCGGCGCGGCGCCGCGCCGTGGTGAATCGCGTTTACGGCGCTGCTTATCGCAAGTGCCGCGTAAACGATCATAACACCTCAGTCATTCCCGGTCATGGAATTACCGTTAATCGATTGGTCCGACCGCGATAGGCGAAAGGTGGCCTAGCTAAACGGCCGCTCGTTTCGAAAATTCATAATTCGAAAATTTTCGGTTCGCGCTCGCTTTTTTCTCTGCGAAAACTTGGATGCGCCGAGAGATACGAGCTCCGATTAAAGAACTCTGATTTTCATTATTAGTCTTGACTCCCTCTCGACTCGAAGATCCTTCGCGTTTTCTACGTCTTCGTTTATTTTCGTTCCTAGTCATCGGGACAGCGAACAACGTTGTATCTAGCAGGTCGTGTGCGTCGCGAGAGTAGAACGAATGCTACGCTCTTCTAGCAACATTGGAGAAACTTGGAAGGTACCGTGACTAAGCGACTAACTAAGCTGTTATCGTTATCGACGCTACCCTCGGGTTCTCGGATGCGTCTCGAGCACGGCGCGCGAGGAAGCGATTTCGAAGCGATTTCGAAGCGATCCGGCTGCGGTGAGCCGCTTTCACTTTTCCGTAGCGATTTTCCGCCGATGCAGGCCCGGGGCCGCTCGGGTTGTTGCTCGACGGTTACCAGCAGCAATCGCGGCACGCAATCTATCCTCCGCGGTGTGTTATTTAATTCTCGAAAAATCATCCGCATCGCCGACGATAACTAGTTGCGCCAGAAGGACGAACGTAACGAGCGCTATCGGCCTGGCCGCGTAATGGCATCCTCCTGTAACCTCGAAACTCGTAAACTTGCCACGAACGTCTTCATAATAATCACTTTGTAGTCGCGTCGCCTCGCTTCGCAACGACGGCTTTTAATCCGCACCTTTTGCCACCGTAGCTCGGCGAACGGTCGACTTGGTTCTATGATGGTTTCACGAGTCTATACGAGTATAATAGCATTTAACGAAAATACAAGCTGCGAAAAAGTAATCACCGTCTCCCGAAGTCGCTTATGTGAATCCGTAGACGAATCGCAGTCTTCCTTTTCCGGTGAATTTTCAAATTGTACAACGCGGTCTGCGGTTTCGTCGAACGTCGTCTCCCGTGCGACGCGGCCGCTTTCTGCGGTTAAACGTCGCGTCTTTCCCCTCTTTGGTCTCGTGCTTCCCCGGAAGTAACGCGTTTCTCCAATTTCCTTAAACATTCTATCATTCGTTTGGGGTATTTGCTTCGAAAGTCATTTAAAACGCGCCGACGCGTTCCGCGATACTTCCGGCCTCTACCGTTTGCCCGCTGCTGGAAAGTTTCTACAGCGACCGGCCGTTTATCGCAAAATATTTCGAACGCGCAACCGATAACGATCTTTGTCCTAAAAAAAAGCCGGCGATCGTTGGCAGTATTTCTCCGTTAATATTCTCCGGTTCTGGAATACGAATTAGTTATAATCCATGTTGCTATTCGATGATCAAGTACTTCCAGCCAATTAGGCGTAGGATCGAAGTCTCGTGTTTCCTATCCGCTGACTAGAAACTCTCTAGCCGGGCCTTTGAAAGCCGTATCTTCAAGGAGATCAGCAAGGGCGTACAAACGCTCGTTATTCTCGGGACGAAACTTTGTAAATCACTCGGCCGGGTCATAAATGGCCGCCGATAAGATTGCCGGAATAGTTCGGCATTAATCGACACGCCGCATGCCGTATCGACTCTACTACGTAGTATTGCGTCGCGTGGCGCGGCGCGGCGCAGCGCAGCGCTCGGTTAACAATTAAAATCCCGTTTACGCGCAACGCCGCGGCATCGCTTTTTACTGCGGTTTTACGACACTCGCGATCGAAGCCGTTTCGTTTCATTTCATTTCGTTCCGTGAAAATTCCAGGCGACGCAGCGTTGCACGACGCCCGTACGAATAGTCTCACGGCCCGGCCCGGCCCGTTCCAGACGCGGTATCTATATTATTCTGCTAAATTATAGAATCGAGTAGCTGGCGTGTTCCGTTCCGCGATTTTTCGCGGGTAACGTCGATCTTTATCTGGAAACGGCGACGAGGAAACTACCGGCCGATTCGTTATTTATTAGGTTGCCCGAGCGAAATAACTCTATTCGAGAAAAGTTAAGTCACCCGATCGTTAAGTCACCCGAAGGCGCGCTAATTGCACGTATCGAAATCGACGCCGTGGCCCGGGTCGACGCACCGGGCGCCGATTAATTACCAACGTTCGATTCGATTCATCGCGGCGGTCGATCGTGCAAAAAACCTCCACTTAGCCGCCGGCAAACCGTAAAAATAATAACCCGGTCTAGCATAAGCTGCGCGCGCGTTTCGAAACGAATTGTGGTCTCGGTGGCCGCAGGACGACCGACCCGCGGTCTTTCACCGTTTCGATAATCTAACATAACCTTGAAGCGTTCGCCGGGCGTAAAACCCGCGAAATCGCGGGGAGAAAGTGTCCAGAGAGAGAGAAAGAGAGTGAGAAGCGTCGCAACGCGTAACCGAAGCGTGCGCGAGCAGTGCCTGCGTCGAATCCGAGTAGCATCGGCCGCGTCGTTCGGTGCTCCTCTGCGCCTTCGTTCACCGATACGCGTCCCTTTGTAATCTGGGCAAACACGGCATTTCGATTCGGAAAAAGCTGCGGACGCACGAAAACAGCTGCACCGAATATTTGTCTACGCGCCCTTTACGCCTTTACGTTATTCTTCCGCGGAGATAACCGGCTCGAGCGGCACGTGTCACAGAATCTTGATCTTCTCGATCGCTGTTCGAACGAATCGAAATTCGATCGTAACCGTCCTAAACAGAAACGAGACAGGTGCTTGGAACGAACAGAGAATTGATCGGAGTAACATGGTATTTTGTACGATCGCTCTTCAAACGAAGAGCTAAACGATTGCTATTTGTAAGGAGAAAACAGAAACGTTGCCTCGTCGATTTCTACGTTTTCTTTCGTCTGAAAAATCTACGCGTGCCATAGATGCGTCAAGATCCGCGATCCAACGGTAAGCGATTTCAAAATAAGTGTCGATAAGCGGCCTGTTTTTTATAAAATAATCCATGAAAAGAGAAATTTCATAAAGACGCGCGGCAACGATTAAACGGTTTCTATGGATTACAAATTCGATGCTATCGCGAAGGAAATGATTTGTACGAAGAGGATTAATTTACGACTATTAAATAAATTTCGATAACGGTTCAAAAATAATGCGGCGTCTGCCAATTTAGAGTCTAGAAGATTCTTTTTGCGATATTTGTATTACTTTTCTCGAAACACGCATGGCCCGCATCTTTTGTCGCCGAGCGAGCAGCCACCCACCCTCCGAACGCGTTCTTTCGAAATATTTTTTCAGCGCGCTCCCAATTAACTCGGCAGACGCGCGTCTCGCTAATTGTCACGGATTCGCGTAAACTCGTTCAATTTCTTCAAAATCCAGTTTCTCGATTGGACCGGATACAGTCGGTGTCTCGCAAAGAGAAGAACAACATTCGACCAAACGTTGCCGTTATTTTTATATTTTTTCAGAATCCGTTGAACCGTGTCGGAACGTAGCACTGCTCGCTTCGAATCGAATACGAATACGAATAATTGGATGTCGAGGAAACATCGCTTTCCTTTCCGTTACTAAAGAAAATTCTATATTCCAATCCGACTCCCGACAAACTCGTATAAACGGAGCGCCACGGTAAATAATCGTTCCAAACAAATAAATATTTTACTGATTGAAATGACCTTAATTAAATCCGGTTGTCGTTCTTCAGCGTCCTAAAAGCTAACGTTGCGACATCGGAAATCAGCTGGGACCGACCATTCTTTCGGCCGTGGTTGGTCGCGTTTGTTTCCGGCCGAACCGATTTGCAAAAATCGCCGAGCCAAAACAGAAAATACGGCGATGGCGAATCGCGAATCGTACGGCTGTCGGCTTAAACCGCGGAGTCCGATAAGCAGGCGCGACCGAACGCCGCGGCGGGAATTTCGCAGGTCGGGCCGGGCCGGGCCAGGCATACGTCTCTGGTCTGGTCCGTCTCGACGGACTGTCACGCGGGTCCGCCGACGCATGACTAATCCTGACAGTTACAAAAGCTATTTCCGTCGATCGGCGGCGCAGCGCGGCGCCGTCCCCCACTCGCAAAGACGACCGCTTAGCGGCTCGAATCCCCGGAAAACTCGGATATCGCGTACCGCGTACCACGATCGGGAGACAGCCATGGCCATGGCCGGGCTGGAGCCGCCTCGGCCGGCTAATTTATCTCGTTAATTGCCACGGCGATCGACCAATCCGAGGGCCGAGGGTATCGTTGGCCACGTTCGATCCGGCCAGCGATTGGTCCATCGCGTCGCGAGGAAACGCGGTTAACGGTAGACGAACTGGTACCGTAACATCGATCTCCCAGCCGAGGAAACTTTCGACAGCGGATCCGACGCGCTCCTTTCGCAACGTTCCCTGTCGATCGCAGCTTTTCGCCGGTCCCCAGTCTCTCGCGTTTCTTTAATTAGACGTCAGAGCGGATCGGATGTGCTTCCTGATTTATACGATTCGGCGACGATCGACGCGCGACTAAATCGTTTCTTACAAACCTCCTTTCTCACCCATCGTCTTTCAATTCGTCAGCAGACGGACGGCGATTCGTTTGTTTCTCGAGCAATTAGTTCAGGCTGCGTATCTCGGTTTCGCCCATGTCGCTTCACGAGATAACCAGAGCGCAACGCGTCGACAAAGATTTACGAGCCGTACGAATCGCAAGAGAATCGGTTTGTGCCACTGATTTATCACGAATAATCTGGCCTAGCCTTTCTGTTATCCGTTGCTCTTAAATCTAGGCTATATCGCGCAGACCCAATAATACATTAGCGGATCTAGCTTCAAGGTTAACCGTTCGGTATCACTCGTACGCGATCCGCATCGGACATTCGAAACAAAAGTTGTTGAGGAGAGAGAGAGAGAGACCGTCTCCACTGTTCCTCGTGTTACCTGTAAAATGTTTACTACAATTGGAATCACCATTGGCGGGTTCAACTTTAAACCCTAACAAGCCGTCTACCACATATCCCTGACTCCACCAAAAATTCGGCAGAACGTCAAAGGCCTGTCGCCGAGAACCGAGAGCCGAAGGCCGAAGGCCGAGGGTCGAGGGTCGAGAACCGAGAGCACGGTTCAGGTACGCGTAGAGACCAACGGTCAAGGCCAACGATTGCAAATCGATTTTTCTGACAGACCAGAGCCGAGTACCTAGGCTGGCAATTAGCCGGTAGATTGTAGAAAAAGCCAGGACCCGGCTCGAAAATAGGCGCTATTTGGACAACAACGGCTAGCGGGTAGAATCCCGTTCTCGCTCGGTTTGCCACTCGAAACTCTCTCCCCAATGGGGAATCCCCGTGCTCGTGTCTCGGGGAAACAGGGGAACAGGGGAACAGGGAAGCAGAAGACTCGGACTAGAGTGGCTCTGCTATGTTTCAAATGTCCCGGGCTCCTCTGCCGCGTTTCGGTATAACGTATAAACACGAACGGAAATACTCACCGATCCCGATTTCCCGAAGCCGCGTAGGCTTCGGCTCCATTCAGAGAGCGCGTGGTTAGCTTCATTCACAGCCACCCCCACCCCTTGCCTCGCGGCTATCTCTCTTGCTCGCAGCCGAGCAATCGCTACGACTGCGACTGTACCTATCCGCCAGACACGCGGGAGAACGTGCCTAAACAACCGGCGCGCTTAGATCATTCGAAATTAGATGTGCCGAGTGCCGAGTGTCGAGTGCCAAGGGCCGAGGGTGGTTGGATACGACCGAGAAGAGCATGGGCGGAAGTCGGCGGTGAAAACGATAAACGTTCGCGTATCGCGGGCCGATCGAGATCGAGTCCTCGGCCGTTCAGCTTGGCCGAACGAGGACGCGACCGGTCGTCACGGTCGGTGATCGATTCGAGTTGAAACTCGCCATGCGAAAGCTGACCGACCCCGCCGGCCGATCCTGGACGCTACGGTTACGGTTACGGCTACGGTTACGGCTACGGCTATGGCTACGGCTACGGCTACGGAGAGTAACGAGGTTCGAGCAAGTTTTCCAGCTCTCGGGGGCGAAACATGGCGCGTACACTTCGAGTCTACGCAACTGGACTAATTGCGATCGCTTCGCGCGGCGGTATTCGCAAATAGAATCTAAATAGGCAGAATAAGGTAGGGTCAATATTTGGTCGATCGAGACGAAATTGGTCAATGCCAGAATGTCAATGAGAGAACAGACCAGTTGCCTCGGGAAAAAACTAGTTCCTACGAAAGGTAAATCTGCCGAAGGTTGAGAGAAAGTTGGACAAGATGTTCAATATTTACTCGATTACGATTTTCGAATACGTACGCGTTCTTCGAGCAAGATTCGACGATTTCTGTACAAGAAGTCGCGTGTCCGACGGAAGAAGGTCTGTACATTCCATTCCGGCTACCGTGTCGCGCTGCGTTTATCGATCTCTCGGCAACGAGAAATTCTAACGACCGAAGAAAACTATAGTAATTTTGGGCGGCTCCCCTTTTCCTGTTCCCTTTTCTTCGACCCACTTTTACCAGGCACACCTTCTACGAGTACATTGGAATCAATCGACCGTGCGAGAATGCTCGGCCGCATAAATATTTATATATTGTTTTTTTCCAAAGATCCCGCGCTCTATACCCGTTCGAGGGCCGCTGCCAAAGCAACCAACAGTTTCACCATCTATCGTTAAAGCGGTCGCTGTAAAACCGATTAACGTTCGGGCGACGCGTCGCATTATTTTTTATCGAATATTTTACATGGCCGAAACAGCGTACTCGATTTCCCGATAGTCGAGCAAGAACGGTACGAAAATGCGAGCAAGCGGTGGAATATCGATCGAGGCGTCCAACCGCATCGATCGGTGTATCCGAATCGACGCCAATTAATCTGGTCGGCGACCATCCCAATATTTACATCCAGCACCGATTAAATCCATCCTTTGAGATCGAGACTCGTAAAGTTCAGATGCAGCGACCATACTTTCCAGACGTCTGGTCCCGCGCCAATCAGCGCCACTTCAAACGACCGCGAACGTAAACCGTAAACCGTAAACCGTAAACCCGGAGGTTTGCGAGTTTCCAAACTAGTGGTCGGGGCGAGCCTTTCGTTTTCGGCTTTGAACTTAATAAAAGCGAGACGATCCGGGGCAACCGTCGCGACCGGAACTAGAGTTACTAAGAACGAGTGGACAACCGATCGCCGAATCGTTTATCTTTACCGTTGGCTAACCGTCGCGATCAAAGGCACGCGAGAAACGCGACTCGCGCGCGCGTTCGCGCGGTCTCCACTTTCCGATAGAGAATTTCGAGAAGCGGCCGGCGAGCAAGAAGAGCAAGTAACCGTTTCTGTCAGCCACAGAAAACCAATCGGTTCGACGAGTGCTTGCTCAAACCGTGCTCGCGCGCTCGAACGCGTTCAAGGTTCGAGAGGGACACGGGTGTATGACGGTCGAGGTGTCTGTCCGAAATCCGTGCGAGCTGTCGAGTCTCGCGTAGCCGAGTGTTTGCAGCAAATATTTGTAAACAACTCCACGGACAGCTTTTTGTCTCTCAGACTCGAAATTCCTGACCTCCTAAGGAAATCGAACCTCTTCTCTTCTCGATTCGCGAGAAGAAAGAGAAAGAGAAAGAGAAGGAGACGGTCAGGGGCGTCCGATCCGCGGCCGGAACGGGGGAACGAGTCGAACCGTTTATCGGATCGGAACAAGATATTGTACAGGCGATGCGTGATTCCATTGTTATCGCTGTCGCTCGAAAGCCGATCGAAAGCTTGTTTAATACGGCACGCGAAATCCGATGCCCGAGTTCTAGATAAGATAAGCCATAAGCGACTCCTACGTATGCGTGTACGTGGGATACGGAATTTTCTATAGAGCGATTCGAAGGAAATTAATTCAGGGATAACAATATAATGAACAAAGATAACTATACCCGAAGAAGCTTCGGTAGAGCGGTTTCCGTGGAGCCGTCGTCGATTGTCGCGTTTTCCGCATTAGCATTGCTCACCGAACCTCGACGTCTAGACGCGGAGCACGGATGCGCGCTTCATCGAACTCCCCGGAACTCGTGCGCTTGTCTTTCGCAAGCGTCGCGCAAGTACCGAAGGGTGAACAAAGAGACGAATGGACGTCGAACAAGATGGATCGTCGGCGTTGCCACCAGTCCTTGCCCGAGCCGCGTTCCCGTTTCTCGCCCAGGAAACCTGCAGCGAAATTACAGATGCGTAAACTATTGTGATAAGAAACGCCGTCGCTAAACTGGATCCAAACGGTCCGACTCGGTTCTCTTTCATTATCCGGCAAATAGCTCCAACTGGCGTGGAATAGGGAATCGGGTAAAATCGAGTGAAATCGGGTTGGTTTTGTCGTTTTCGAGTTTCCTATCTCATCCAGCGACACTCGTCGCACGGAACTCGGCGAGAAGAGAAGAGGAGAGAAGAGAAGCGAAGCGAAGCGCGCTGAAAAGGCAACGACCGGATTCTCTCGCACCTATGCTTTGCCGAAATAAAACTAAAAGCCAGGGGTCGGTCTTTCCTGCGGAATTGCACCGATGATCGCCGAAGGCTGCCGGGAGTGGGACAGGTTCCCGTAATAAATCGCGGTCGCGCGAGGAAGCCGCGCCGTGCAATCAGCCAACGATGCGGCTGCGATCCGAGGAGATGCGCGTACGCGTACGCGTTGCATCCATCTCGGCCGCGCCGAGCCGTGCCGTGCCAAATCGAAAGGGAACGAGAACCGCCGAAATTACAGCTATTATCGCGATAAAGGTGAGAACCCGGTCGCTGTTTGCTTAACCCGATCGGAAATCGTCGGGAGGTCGTACGCACGGTCGTCTCCCTTGCGCGCGATACTTTTCGGGATATCGCGAACGTTCGACGGAGATAGATGGAGAACCGGTGAAATTGAACAGGGGAAAAAGAAGTAGAAAATCCGGCCGGTCAGCCCAAAAATGGGCGTGGATCGACGTTTAACCCGCGAGTTAACGGGGCGTGTCCCAATGAAACGGTAAGACTACGATTTACATTCTCACGTTTCACGCTCACCTGTCTGCAGTATCTACTACCACTTACGATCCACTCGCCACCCCCAACCCATCTCTCTCCCTCTCCCTCTCTCTCTCTCTCTCTCTCGTTCTCTCTCTCCATTTTTCTCCGCACTCTGCACGCGAATTTATTGTTTCCTCTGCCGATATTAACGAACGGTCGCGATCGTCGGGTTCCACGCGCGTGCGTTTTCTCTGCACGTGTACCAAAGTCTCCAACAGATATTGTCCGTTTGCCCCTTGCACGTTGTTGGATGCTTTCGATCGGACCTTTCTATCGGCTGTTTATATTAGGACCGATAAGGGTCCGTGAACTCGTCGCCTGGATCTTCTAGTCGTACGCATTTAGTCATCCATATAAAACATCGTTGAAAACAGTTTTAAAAAATATATAAAGAATGTATGCATCGGGCAATTTTTGTACGAAAGCTTGAACAATTGCCAAGAAGAGAATATCAAGTTTCGGTACAATCTCTTGCAACCTTCGCGTGTGAAATAATTTAAAGAAATAGATGCCAGCAGTGCAGATATTTCGATGCCTGGTCGAGCGCTGGTAGTCGCGTCGAGTGGCGATGCGGCGATGCGGCAGACGCGCTCGTCCGCGTCACTGAACGCTCCTATCCAGTTTCAAAACAAACCACGATTTTTCAGACGTTTCCGATCATCTGGCAATAAAAAATCTTTCCAACTGAAGTCGGTCGGTTTTTAAATGGAAAAAGGCTTAGGTATTTTTTGGATACACTTCGAAATTGTATATAATAGACGAAAGCCGTACTTTGCTTCGATGCACAAAGTTTTCGTTTGTAAAATACGTTTGTGCAGAATAATATTCGAACTAGGAGTTATCTCTCGATAAATATAGTGCTCGTTGTTTGCCCAAGTCTGTCCGAGCACAGACCGTGTTAATCTGGTTCCGAGATTGCCGTGGAATGCATTCAGGAATCTGTTCCATCGAATTCCGCTCGTGGCTAAATCATAGGGCGTCGAACGGGTCTCCGTGCGTCGCGCTGCGTCGCGCTGCGTCGTGCGTACACCGCGCGAGACGGTTTCACAACGCGGCACACAACGATCGAATACCTTTGGATACATTTTAAGTACTTACAGACTGCCAACGTCACTCTTATCGTATATGGTAATTCATGGTAATTTTGCTGCGTGGCGGCATCGTAAGTGGAGTAATAATGTTTAATCAACAAAGCGACGCGCGAGTGTCGCGTGAAAGGATACTTGTCTCTTTGCGGATAGCCGAGGGAAATAAATGGTGTAACCTTGCTGGAAAATTCGTGGACGGTGATCCGGTAAACGTGGTACATATGTTGTACGTATCTGCGTAGCGTAGCGAAGCGCTTTCAGAAATTCTCTAAAAATTTGCTACATCTTTTCATATCATTTTTAGATGCCATTTCTCACTGTTTTTCATCGTATTTCCCCTGCAAATATTTCAGTCTCTGCGAATCGATGTCAACGAACGATCTAAATCAAAAGCGACGCCATCTCTCCATCCAATTTAAAATAGAATACAGAAACTATATATTTCGCGATCGAACCTTTTTTATACATTTTTTTAATCGGGATACGCTCGGCCCGAAAAAGTAGATATTCGTTGGATAACGAAGAAATGTATTCGCGATCCTCTGGAGATATTTGAGTGGCAGCAAACAACGATACATGTTCGTAGTTCTTAATTCAAAGTTCGCGAACATCTGACCCATTATACGTTCACTATTTCAAGACTGTTTGCCGAACCAGATACATGCATTATTAAAACCTGTACCAATTTCTCGTCGGAAGCAGAATCAGTTAAACGCTTCAATAATTCAAGCCGGAAGTCCGAATGCTGAGTCACCGAGATCGCGACAATGTAGAATGTAGAATGTAGAATGTAGAATGTAAAATAGAATACAGGAGTAAAGTTAAAACCGATCCCAAGTCGTACGCTTATTTCGGATGTTATATATTCGATGAAACTTTTTTATCGACAGCATAAATTAGTATTATTTACGGGCAGCGACGTAACCTAGTGAAACAGAAATTCGGCGAAATTTCAATATCGGAGTCAACGAACGGGAACGACGTCGATCGAGCATTCCCAGCGTGGTCAGAATTTTGATTTCGGATCCGCGCATACAGACGAACCTGTTCGAACCCGTTCACGCTTCCCGAGATGCAATCCTTGGCTAACAAAAAATACTACTCGCTCGAAATAAAATTTGATAACATTTCACTTCGTCGTTGGCGCCGACGCCACGCCAATACCTACATCTCTAACGTAATAGACTCGTCTCAGAGTCGCGAATGCAATGCAAACGCGTCATTACGAACAGTCGAGAAATATTCTGTTTTCGGATCTAACGGAGGCGTCGCGTATTTTAATTCGAATCCATTGTCCGTTCCGATCGAATCGACGAGATCCGACGGCGGCGGTACAACGAGTGTGTACGACACTGACCGGATTCTCTTAATTCCGAGGGAGATTTTCCATCGCGCAGCGGAAGAATGCAACAACGTCGGGTACTTACCAAAACGAGCGTCGTGCGAAGTTCGGCGGGTAGCATTCGTAGAGAGATCGGTCGCCGAAGATCACAGAAGTTATCCTTAACAGAACTATGCGGGAGACCTTCGACGGCAGCTTTTCCAACACTGCACAATTTTCACGTTCGATCCGCGTCGAGCACCGCGACCGATGTTTCTCAAATTCCATAAACAAAGACCGAACTAACCGTCGCGATCTCCAAGGTCCAGCGAGTATCGACTCGATAGTCGTCGCTTTCGATAGCAGCGGCCGGTAGGCCGGTCGATTTCGTAATAGCTGCGCTTCCGGGGGCAGTCACGTGTTCACGTGTTCACGGTGTCTTCTCAATCCTATGGAATTGCACTCGCGACGCGCGTCTCTCCACTTTTCGAGACAAACTAGGCAAACCGAACCCGAAGTAACGGTACCCGCCTATTTTCACCGGCGGTTAGCGCGACACAACAGCGTCGCATGTATCTCCGAGGATCGGCGGAACGGCCGCGTCGCTGCGGTCACGTACGTCATAGAAAACATCCGAAAGCTCTGGGTCCGACTAGCTCGATCTCTGCACCGGGTGAAACGGGATCGGTCTCGCCCACTTGTTCGGAACACCACGCGGGGTGTTCGAGTCGGTCATTCTCACTTTCCCTGACCCGCTATCGGCAGAACTGTCTCGCAGGTCGCAAATCGTTCCTCGCCCTCCGATTGCGAGCACCGAGCAGCGAGACGGAGGGAGCCGGGCGAATCCGGTTCCTTGGAAATTCGTCGAAAGATGTCGTTCGCGACCGCGACAGGACGTTCGCGGAAGGTGACGAAAACTGCGGGAGGGGGCGTTTGCAGCGGCTCGCACCTTGCTCGGCCACAGGACGAGAGTCGATAGTCGATAGTCAGACTAGCGAGTAGCGAGTAGCGAAGCGTCGCGCAGAGCGAGAATGCATGCGGAGCGCACGCACGGATGTCGAGCGAATTTCACGACGAATAAACGACGCCGAAAGCGGTTCGAAACGGACAGGATATATCGTTTCTTTAACGGCGCCGCGAGAGGGGGAACGGGAAGGTTGGCGAGCGGGGAGAAGGGGCCGAGAAAGCGCGGCGTGGCAAAGCGTGGAAAGAATATGAAGGGGCAGGGGAGGAGCAAGGGGGGCAGGACACGAGGATCGGTGGACGCCGGACTATCCGTAAGCGTAAACGCGCGACCGGTGCCCGCTGCTCACTGGCCATTGCTCCGTGGAACCGCATAATTTGCGCGCATTACTGCCGAGACGAGTATGACGCCCCGAGACGCCGGTACTACACGCGCAGCGTCCACTTCCTTCCTTCCGACGGTCCTCGTCCCACCGTGCCGGCCGTTCCACCCCCGGGCCCCGGGCCCCGGATCCCGGACCGCGAGCGCCGCTGGAATTTCCCGGGCAGGGAGGCGGCGGTAATTTCGATGTTCGGGATCGGCGGCGATTTACGATCTCTCTCGTTCGGTCCTCTCCTTGCGGCGTTATCTACGACAGCGACGCCGATAATAGCGATTGTTTTAGCCGTTTGCTCGGCCACCGAGCGAGGAGACGCGGTGATACGGTCGGTCGGGGACCGTTCGGAAACTTTCGCGGTGTTTCTGTTGGTCCGCGACCCGGTTTCGAGAATCCGTCGGATCCCAGAACCTGTTGAGCTTCTTTCCTCTTTTTCTGCCGTTTATTCAAATCTCGCTGATGAAATCCTCGTAACTTGCAAAATTTATCGAAATCCCTTTCCCGGCGTCCGGATTAAGAGGATTCCGACGTGGCGCGGCTGCGTCTTCGTCTTCGTGGACCTCGGGAATAATTGGTCCTGCCCGAGTTATGTAACGGGCACGGGGTCCCCGTTCGTCGCGTCGCGTCGCGTCCTCGGCTTTAATCGCTGCGGGCAAGAGACGTTGCGCCTTCCGTCGGTAAACGGACGTCGGGGCTGGCAGCGCGGCCGAGTCTTTCCGCTCGCTTCTTCGAGAAATCGCCACCCGCGGCTCGCGATTTCCGTCGTCCGTCGTCCCTCGTCCTCGCGACCATTCCAACTCGATCTCCTCGTTCTCCTCGCGACGATCCCGCGGCGGAACGAGAAGAGAAACGGTCGCGGCAGACCACGGTCGCCGACACTTCGCTTCGTGGAAAATAACACGCGGTTTCCAATTGTTCAAGGCGACGCACGTGTCCGCGATAACGAAAGCTCGTGGAAACCACGAAGGAGAAAAGACGAAGAAGCGCCGTGCTACTCGGCGAGCGTTTCTCGTCGGGCCGTCAACACATCTGGAGAATCGCGTTTATCGGATCGATACAGATCGCGATACACACTCGCCTCGATAACGGTTTATCTCGTATATCTTGGAGGACTCGGCGCGTTAAAGTTCACGCGAAGAGATTCACTCGCGGTTGTCCGAAAACACAGATCGATCCAACCTCCTCGACAACGAGACAGCCACACTGAGGCACCTTCGCGAGGATCCTCGGACCGAGGCCTTGTTGCGAACTTTCGAGCTGGCGAAACGGATCCACGAGCGAGAGGAATTTCAGTACCAAAGACATCGACGCCGATCGTTCGAAACGCAGCGGATCGATGGTGTCGTCCCAGCTAGGCCGCCGGGGCTGGCGCTCGCGCGGAAATCGAGTGTAACACTGAGACTCGGTCGAGCCGTGGTCGTCGAGCGATAGGTGGACCGTACGCGAGTACGGACGAGTTTCGGTGCGTGCAAGGCGACTGCGACGCGTGCCGCGTTAGAATCTCGATGGACCCGCCAAGTCCGTCCTTTCCGACAAATACAGCCCCTCTATCGATCCTCCGATCGATCGACGATTCCGAATCGGCCGACGGTCTTGGGGCGATCCTCCCGCTATCCTGCGCGCACTGTCGTCCGCAGCCAAGTCTTTCCGCCGGGAACTCTGCGTGCCGAGAACCGCGGCGAATAGTCGCGACGCGCGGATCTCTCCGGTTTCTTCGAGAGGGTACCGTCGTCGAACAAGTTGGGGCCACCTCGAGGAATCCGGTGGCAATTCGTGGAAACTGGTCGGCTGTCTGTTTCGGCCTGCTGTCGACGAGGATGCCGAGGCGACGCATGGCCATGCGAAAGACCGTGAGTGCCGAAGATCGCCGCGGACTGCTCCGACCGAGAGCAGCAAGGCTTCTCTCCGCAGCGGCGGAACCGTGTATGCTCGTGCTCGTGCTAGTGCTCGCTCCTGCTAGTGCTCTGGCCACCGCGCTCGCGCTGCTGCCGCCGGCCGATTCTCGTCGTGCCGGCTCCTCGCCGCCGCGCAGAACCCCAATTCCTGCGTAACGCACGCCCCCACTCTCCCTCGGCAGTCCCCCCACCAGGCCGTTTCCACGCAACATCCCCGATGCCGGGGATCGTCACGCGATCCCTTGCATTTTCGGAAAGTTCGCTCGGGCTTTCTGTTCCGACCGCGAAACCCACACGCCAACTTCCACGTTTCTCCGCCTCTGCGGGCCTATTTTTCCCTGAAGCAAGTTCGAAACGCTTCTTCTCGAATCTCGAATGTTCGAACCTCGACTCGACGACTGGTCGAGTCGCTCGCTGTCGTCCGAACGATTTCGCTCGGCACAGGCCATATCTCGTTGCGTTTCCAAACTTTCAACGTTCGGTTCAATGAAACGAACCGGTGTTGTCGAGACGGACAACCGCGACATAGGAACCATGGAACCGGCATCACGAAGGTACCGCGCAGCAAAACGATGTCCGCAACGCCTCGGGACACAGCACCGACACAGATTTTACACCAACTTCGAAAAATCTCCGTCACGGGGTCGGTACACTCGATTACGAAACGGACAGTTTCGATTTCGAGCGGGTAACTCGAAATCGAGGTTGGTTGCGAAATATTGTTTCCCGGTCGACCGTAACCCGGTTCCATCGCACGGAACCAGAGTTCGACGGGTTCTGTTCGAGATCCACCTGGAACGATGCACAACGCGGGGTCCATGCATAAAACATCCCCACCTCTCTGCGCAAAGCGACGCCAGGCCAATCTCCGGCCACGCGAACAGGCTTAAACTACTTATTTCTTCGCAAGCCGCTTATCTCGATCTCGGAACCGATCGCGGGGTTCGATGCACCGGCCGCGGAGATACTGGTCGCGCAACGCCCGACGTCCGACGCCCGCCGTCGGCGTCCGACGTGTGACGTGTGTGACGTCCGACAAAGAGAGCTCTAAAAATAGCTGCAGAAAAATGCTATCGTAGAGTCACGCGACTCGCCGGATTCCTTCGGATCGCCGCGAAATTCTTTACGCGACGACGCGATCGCCGCCGACGACCACCATTTTTTCAGTCCTCGGATTCGAGAACTTCGCAGCGCGCCGGCTTGGTTTTCCTTCGCCGACGTAATTCGTTGCGCGACGGGCATAACGCGCGGCAATCGAGTCGAAGCCACGAATATGTTGAGAAAATCCTGGCTGTCCGAACTGTGGTCGTCGAGACTCGACGAAGGAACGACGGTGCGAGGATCGGACAGTAAAGAGTAAGAAAATCAGCCGTAAAATACGACGAGCCTCTCTACCCTTTAAACGCGACGCGATTCATCTTGCCGAGCATTATAGGCTCCTTATCCTCATCTTTCGAACCCGTTTAAGACTCGTTTCGGCACCTCGGTTCTCCCCCGATTGCTAACCTAACCGCTTCAATTATCCGCGGTCTTGTTCCGAGAACGGACGCATCCTACCCCTAGAATTTACGCTACCTGTAAATTTCATTGGTTCGCGGTGTCCCGAGTACCGAATACGTACCGAGTCGCGGAGAACCAGGCAAATACCGTGTTATCTCTCGGAAGATTTAATGCTGGTATAAACCGAGAAATAAGAGACTTCCAGCTGGCGCGAGACTTACATCGGGATTAGGCTTCCGCTGGAGTAGTACCTTCGATCCAGTCAATCTTTCCTAGATATAAAGCTCTTAACGATTGATCCGGTTGGATTTATTGCGCGGGATTATCGTTTTAGCCGAGTTTAAGCGGCATTCTACAACCGCGTCGGCCTGGAGGATCGACGGTGCGCCTTTTCCGTAGAGCAAATCCTAACGCGCCATAAACTAATAAATAAATAAATTCGTTGTTAGAAGCTTGCCACCTATAGACCCATCGGAATGTCAATGGTTTGGATTCAACGAGGGGATCGTAACATACGTGTCGAAAATTCATCGACTCGACTCTCCGTAGTCCGACGGCGAATGTAGGAACTCGATCTTTGGATATACGATTAACCAGAGGTTGGCCATATTTCGAAGATGAAAATTACCTTAATAAGTCGGTATGCGACTTGAAAGTTGCAGCTGGAAACAGAGCTAGAGATAGGGATAGAGATAGAGAAGGTTGTCGAAGGTTTAGTTAAAAGCGAGATTATCATATACGCCTACTGTGTATACGGCAACGCGTTAAATCGCGAGACACGCGACGCTTACTTCTTCTTCGAATCTCGTCCGTCGCGAAGAGCGCTGCCGCGGGATCGCGAATCCATTATAAATTCGACGCACGGAGTCGTGGGCACGCTTCGCGCCTCGATCGCTCCAAGTCGATAATAATCTGCCGATTCTGCGCGCGAACGCGATATCAAACTTATATCTCGTACGTGCACCAGCTACCAATTGCGAGCACACGAAACTTTCAGCGGCGCCTCTCTCGATACACTAATATTCTCGGTGAAGTAGGATTATTACACGCACGCGCTGGTTCCTCGAAATTACTCGTATCGGTATCGGTATCGGTATTGGTATCGGTATCGGTATCGGTATCGGTATCGCCGGGACAGGTCTATGGAAGCCTAAACGATGAGAACGTTGCGTCAACTCCAACGAATTAGTACGTAATATTCTGCGAGAAAGGCTAATGTCAATTTTCCCTCAACATTCCGCGCTATCAACGTCCTACGTCCAACGAGGCGAACAACGCAGTTGCTTGGTACCGCGATCGTTCTCGTCGATAGAATAGTTTAAAAGTTATTCGTAAAATATGTATAGGTTCGCGTTATTGGAACGTTTATCGTACGTTTTACCGCAACCTATTAATTTATGTATCAACGACACGAGATCCGACATGTAATTTGGTAATTTAATCGTACGTTTCTTTCGAACTCTGTTATTTAGGTGATTAAATTAGCCCCGCTGTTTAGAAATTAGTTTACTTTATCGCTGGCATCTCGGAGAATGTCTTCCGTCGATAGACCGGCGGAGCGCTGAAACTGGAAACGGGAAACGGGAAACGAGAGCAGCACAATGATCGCCGCGTGCGCCACCCAGCGTGCCGTGCCGGTTGCTCTCGTGCCCCCGCAGCCATTCCCGGCAAAAACGACGAGCAATTCGACTGCTCGCACGATCAAACGGCCGAGGTGTAGCGACTTTATTAATTATTGTCGATCGCAATACGCGCAACAAGTACGCGAACGCGTACGTTGCTCGACCGCAAATTCGAATCGGAGATGATCGGAGGCGAGTAAATGGAAGGTTACGCTCGCGGCGACCAACCAATACATGCAAATATCATAATCGCGTCACTCGGTTTAGCAACGGGAAAACGTCCGGCGATTGAAATCATCGTACTAGATTTTTCCCGAACGTATAGTCGCGGTTATAGTGCTCCGTTTATCTTTATCTTAATCGTATTCTCGTAGCCGTTGCTGCGACAAATCGTTCGTTGAACTTGTAAGGTGGATAAGACGAAATTGAGGCAAGAGCGTAGTTCGCGGAAAAACTGTGCGAAACTTGTACGGTTGCTTATTTCGCAGCCCTCGGTCACGACGATTCGATTCCCTCCTCGGCCCCGATGGAGCCGACGACGAGGCTAATTCGCGAAACGGTGTCGGAGGCATCTTAGAGCCCCGGCTGCAAGGGCTCGGAGGCTCCGAGGCTCCGAGGCTCCGAGGCTCCGAGGAAGAGTCACGCCCCCCTTGTTACCCAGGGCTTCCCCCCTTTCCCTTTTCGCGATAATATCTCGACAAATACCGAGCCGGGGAACCCTTTAGTCTCGACCAGGCTGCCGCCTGCACGCGTAATGCCCTAAAATTAAACAGCCTACGGCGCGGCGCCAATACGCTAGTCCAGGTCCTGATCGTCGCGTTGCGTTACCCCGAATCAGACTGTCGCGACGCGACGCGTCGGCCACTTTGCGTTCTTCGGACCAGTCGACCAGTCTTGGATACCTTCGTCAAGATATACCATGATTTTATTATATTAATCGTTTCAACGAGTTCAGAATCTACGTAGCAGAATCTACGTATAATGGTTGCTTCGCTAGTTTGCGGAACATTTATGACTCGACGCGACGCGACGCGACGGGTGCGTAAATTCTTACAGTCTGTTCTCCATCCGATGGGCCAATGCGCGACACGTTTCGTCCGTCGCTTGTCAGCTTCGATAGCGGAGCATCTAAAACGTGTCGGATGAAAATAGATACGGCACATTTTGCGCTCTGCCGTCTATCCGCCGACGAATCGCGTTCCATCGTTTCGAGTTCAGAGTTCAGAGTTCAAAGTTCCGAGTTCCGTGCGAAATATAGTAAGACCGTGAAACACGAATTTCTCGTGACTCGCGAAACAACCTGGAATCGCTGGATGCGCGACCAATTGTCGCTACTTTTCATCAAACGGTTTTGCGCAACTAATTTCGGTGTTGTCCAATCGAGAGCAATTTCCGCGCGTCCTCGGCAAATTGCGTTAGAGTCCTGAACGAGCAAAAGTTCGTTTCGATCGTGTTTAACTTTGTCCAAACTTGTTTTTCTGGTCGGCTAGAATCGTGTTGAACTCTACTCTGTGCGAACGCTGCATTTTGCGAGTCGTTTGAAACCTTCGTATCCGAACATGTCATTGGGTTTCCGCAATGCCCGCAACGTAATAAAAATTTCCATCGAGCCAAGGGGTATTAGGTTCGGTAAGAGAAAACGAAAGTCTTTCAGGATCTGTTTCAACGACGAACGCAATTACCTCGGCGACAATGCGCAGTTCCACGATTCCATTTCGAGCTTTAATTTCCGTCGAAACCGCAACGCATTCGTGGTCCATGGTAGAAAGAATCGTTCGGTTGTTTAGACGAAAGCGAACCCGAAGCCCGAGCCGATGTCGTGACAATCGTAAACGTTAGGCGCGCAAATGCGACGCGTCAAAAATCCTCTCCACTCTACGACCACTGAAAGGCTCGACGATAAAATCGGTCACCGCTGCGCGAAGGCAGCGTATCGCCGCGCCACGCCGACCCTTTCAGGGGGCCGTGCCACGTCGCGTCGCGCGAGAAGAAGACGTATCTTTCCGATTGGCCTTCGTAATTCACATTATGCGCATTTGGACAGGGTCCCGGTGCTGGTCCCGGTGCTGGTCCCGAGCCGGAGCCGTTCACGGTCGCGGTCGAAAGCAAGAGGTAGCCGGCCGCCGCAGAACGATACAGATTTTTATGGGGCGTAAATCTCAGGACCGGTACAAGAAGCGACCAGGAATCGTGAAAGGCGCGGCCAATTCCCTAATGATTCTGATTTATTGCCGGTGGCTTGTTCCGGTAACTCATTACCTCCGCAACGCACACCCTCGCCTCGCCTCGCCTCGCCTCGCCTCGCCTCGCCTCGCCTCGCCTCGCCTCTCGCCTCGAGAGACCTCACACGGGACGACGGGACGGGACGCGGCCAGTAAATATCGAGGAGCGTCGATTCTCGTCTTTAACCCGTCAAACGATCGTATTTCACGGCTTCTGACGTCCCGGATCCGATATTCTTTGCATTTACGCTCGCAGAACCCGACGAAAGCGGTCGCTATTCCTCCCGCGATCGAGCAACTTTTGCTCGAACCCATTTGCAACCGCAAATGGAAAAGCAACAACCGACGACTACCGTCGATAGCGGAATCGTCCGCGCGCGATACGCATTCGTTGGGGAATTTGTCGCGATACGCGTTACGGTTGCAAACATCCTGCTTGAAAATGGAATCGGTAAAATGCTGCATCGAGTTTTTTGGAAGACGGTGAACTAGGTGCAACCTTCGAGTTTTCCCTCCAACGGAACCAATTTCGTAGACGCGCGAGCATACGTAGGCAGCGATTCCAGAACCGTTTACAACGACGGTGGGCATTCGCGAACACTCTGTATAGCCAGAGAACCGTGTTCGCATCGAGGAGCTCGCCGCGACTTTCGAAATAAATAGAGTAGACGCGAGAGCGCCGTTCTCGAAAAAATATTCCTGGTCCTCGATCGCTTTATCGGAACGGTGAAATCGACGCGCGGCCGAACGTGGTCGCGCTCGCGTTAAAACTTTTGAAATTTATTCTTAGACCACGGATTTTTGTCATCGCTGGGCATCGGTGAATTGCGTTCAAGTGGGAATAAGTATCGTTCGCGCGAATTCGCACGGTCGAATCCTCCGAGATTCTACCCACGAGATACTCTCTCGCCCGTAGCTCGATCGAACGATAAACGAGCATCGTATATCGAGTTTTCTAAATTCGTCGAATCCTACGATAGATTCAACGATGGAGAAAATTTCAGAATAAACGCTAAAAGCAAAGTCTACGGTCTACGAATTATGGAGCAAAGGCCCGTATTACCGACCGAGGCACTTAAACGCGAACGGAGATTTTACGGCCGCCGAAAACCACATGCTCGTACGCTCGCGTGCTCGCACGCTCGAATCGTCCCGCTTCCTCTTCCGCGTGTTCGCGGCTCGCGTGAAAACGAATCGCCACCGCGAGCAGTCGTCGTTTACCATTTACCATTTACCATTTACCATTTATCATTTATTGCAGAAATCGAATGGACCCGGGGAAGGAAGAGAAGTCGCGAGCGTTCAGCCATAAAAATAAGGTCGTGAATGTAGAAGTCTCGGTGTTCCTCGGATAGACCGGAAGCGGCTGGCAGCGGGCCGGGCCAATTGCGAACCGAAGCAAAACGAGGCAAGACGGAGGAAAACGGAGCAAAACGGAGGAAAACGGAGCAAATCGAATCCGCCGGATGAATAATTGTTTACACGAGTCCGGAGCGGAGGTTTAACGCGTCGGGCGTGTTCTGCGCAGTGTATCCATCGCGCCTACTCATCCGTACTCCGTCGGGATACGGATCCACTAAACCCTAGGATGAAAGGTCGAGCCCGTGACCCGTGTTTCGTGCACCGAGATACCCTAATAAACTTCTCGGGCGAGGTACGCGCCCCCGACGAATAGTTTCGCAATTTTCGTTCTCGCAACAACCAAAATGGATTCGCTGCGTCGATAGCGCCTTATCGTCGGTTAGATTCGACGGGAAGCCGTTGTACAACTATTTTCGGACGAATCGCTGCACCTCTGGAATCCGTGCTAGACGACACTGAAAACTGGCTCCGAAAACTAATAAAACTGTCCTGCTTCGCTTTTATCGCGCACGGCGTATAGTCGCGACGCCGAACTAGATCGGCGATTTTCTGGGGCTAATTTACATAGAGCCGCGCATACCTTTACGGCTTACGACGCGCATTCGCTCGCAGCGCCTGCAAAAATAGCTGTAGCAAGAAAGCTCGATAATATTTCGAATTTATCGGCGGCGCGAAGAGAGTTCGGCGACCGGGTATCGCGTATCGCGCGAAACAATTTATGAAATGAAACGTTCGAGCACCCGAGCCTAGCTTGTCAATCTCCGAGTTTCAGATTCGCCGTTGTCCCCCTACAACCGTGCTTCAAACTTTGATTTCTCAGCGGAACGATTTCCAAGTGCCGACAATTAAATGAAAATCAAAGATATTCTCGTAAGATCTGTCGCGGATTTAACGGCTCTAAACGCTGCAGCGTCGATGTTGTTGTCGTCGAACAACGCAGGATCGAACGGTATCGAATACAGGAATACCGAACACACGCTAGAAAGAAAGGACTTTGACGAGTATTTAACGGTCTCGCGGCATTAAATCGCATCTCGCGACGCAAGGTGTACGACGGAAGGTACTCGGCGCAGGGCGTCTACCTAATATAACTCACCGTTTCTATTCGTTTCGGTAATTAATGGTGCAAGATAGCCCATAACCTGTCGGATCGCGGGGAAGAAACAAGGCACAGTGTGGCCGTGCAGGCCGACCCCGAGGCCGACGTGAAAAGAAAGCACCGGCATGGCAGTGGCACGGCGCTTTGACAAAGTGGATTTCTACGGGATAAATCCCCTTGCTCGGGGGTACAAAGGTGCGAAGATGAGCCGTGGGATCGGCTACCAATTTCGAGCTCCCACGAGGCCGAACGTGCGTCCACATAAGTTTACCCAATGCCGTCACGGTGGCCGCCGACCATAAAACCTCTTTCCCTCGCGTTAGTTATGTTAGTAGTTAGTACGTCATCGTCGCCGCCGTGCTGTACGCTATACGCCACCCCGGCTAGCGGCTGTCGAGAAAGTAACGAGCAAAGCATCCGATTTCCACCAATTTACAGTCCCTCGCACAGCTGTTTATACTCGGATCGTGCTCGCATATCGTTCGATCGAATCATTGTTCGATTAGGTAGAGATTTATTCTGGCCGCGAACAATCCGCGTGGAACTCGTTCGCTACGAGGCGACGCGACGAAAGCGGGAACGTGGTCGGAGGTCGGATGCATCTATTGGACACGTACGGGTGAGATCGGTCACGTGGAGGACCGAGGAACGTTCCCATTCCCATTCCCATTCCCACTCCCATTCCCGGTGCTCGTCGAGATCGACGGAGCAAAGACGACGGACACTGCGTATACCGACGCGCGACGTTCCTTCACTTGAACGTGATCGAGGACCTCTTGTGCTGACACTGCCGTTGTCGGGCATAAACTCGTCGCCAGTGGTAATATTAGCGGCGTTAACAGTTAGTCGAGTACGATTTGTCATGCCCGAAGAATCGCCCATTATCCGAACACCGTTTGCATTCGGAAACATGTATGGGAATATCATCGTACAGTCATTTACTGTGGTAAAGCGAGTTTTTCGTTAGTTGCGGCCAGTGTCGATAATGTAACCGGTCCGAGAAGCAGAAGGAGGAAGAGGAGGAGGTGGAGGTGGAGGAGGTGGAGGAGGAGGAGGAGGAGGAGAGGGAGAAGGAAAAGGAGAGGAGAAGGAGCTGTTTGAAGTCGTGTAATAGTAGCCGAGAGTTCCATTTTCTCGTCCAACTATTTTCGAACGGCTCGCGCGCGTACCAGCACACTCGATAAACCGATTGGTCGGAGCATAATTTAGCAGAACAAATAAATGCTTGTTCCTTCGCGGCGAGCAGCAAATAATCTCGTCGGTTCGTCGATCCACGAGAATGGGAGGCAAACACCTGGCAACAAATCTTTCAGCCTTCGCCCACGCGGACTCGAACGAGCAACGATTTTCCCTTACCCCGAGACACCCGAGCACCTGCGCGCGCCTGCTATCGTCGTGCATCATCGAAAAGCGCGGTATCGAGGGAACAATCGGGAGATACGGATTGGTAGCCGGCAAGTCGGCGAGCGATCGTTTCTCCTCTATCGAAACAGCGTGTTTCGCGTTTAATGCGTCGGAACGAGCGTATCGAAGCTCGCCGTGGGCGAAAACTATTTCAGGTGTCGATCGACTCGGCGGCGCGGACGAACCTGCGAGCCCGCGTTTCTCATCGGGCCGATCCGTACGCGGCGCGTACGCTTACTCGTTCCGAGAAACTCGATCGCCTCCCGTGGTTCCTCCCCGCCTGATCCGTTTAATCTCGAGTCCGTTTAGAAATCGTTGCCAGCCTCGGCCGATCCAGAGATGCCGAGGCAGCGTCGCGTAAAGAGGAGACGCATCGGCGGCCCGTTTCGACGCCGAACAACAAGCAAAGGACAAGAAACGGTCCTCGCGACGCAAACGGAGCTATCGAACCGTGCTACCGACAATCCGTGCTGAAAATAACGGACTGAAAAGCGAACGACGATCGCGAGCTTACCTGCGACCGAGGGACGAGACGCGCGCCTTCCGCGCGAAACGAGCGTTCAAGCAATTCTCCGAATCGAATCGAGCCAACGTCGACGATCCGAAAGCAGGAAACTCGTTTACCGAACGCGAACGTGCTTGCGACCACGTAAACTCTATTCTCGATGAAACGAGCTCGAATAAACCGGAATATCGATCTCGTTTCGAATCAAAGAACGACTGCCGACAATATCGATGGTTCGCGGTTCGAGCGACAATAGTCTCGCCAATAATATTCCAACGATCGGTATCGCGGCCGCGCCGACCATCGATAGCCGTTATCTTCGAACGGGTAGCTCGTTCGTTTCGTTCAATTTAAAAGTCGACGACAGCGCGTCATTCGGTGGTTCGGATCGGGCCGATCGGATCTCTGGAATCGTGGCAACGAGATCGTCTCGTGTTCCAGCGATAACTGGTGAAGATCTGACGGCGGGTCCGAAACGAGCATACGTAATGGCGTCCCAACGAGACATCCTCGAGGATGTTGCCTCCACGAAGGCAGGCGAATGTTTGACATTCCTATCGTAGTTGTCGCTTTTACCGGCCGAGACTTTTAATTGTCGAGAGAGAAAGAGAAAGAGAGAGAGAGAGAGAGAGAGAGAGAGAGAGAGAGGGGGGGGGGGGGTGAGAGTTTACGGAGGTAAAGCAAAGCCGTGAAGAAGCGAAAAGGTTCTGTAACAATGAAAGGACGAGACTAGAATTTCTAGAAACGCGAGCGTGCCGAGAGAAACGTATCGCCGCGTACGCTAGTAAATATTGTTCGTTTAATCGACGCGTCGTAAAATTGTAATTTGGTATCGAGAACAAGAGGAGGGAACGAGAATCGAAACGATCGTAAAAGATACATCGCCGCGAATTTACGATCCGCTGCTTATCCCCGTTGGCGCACAGTTATCCGAGTTACTGCAGACAAATTGGAGACATCGACGCCGGGACAGGCGGTGTCGCGTCGGTTTTATTCCACTTCGGAATGGATAATGCCGCGCAACGAAGCCGCGTCCTCCTCAACAATCTTCGCGAATAATCTCGTTTCTTCGATCATCCGATTTAAACGAACTTTTCACAGGGCGAACACCCTTGTACCCGCGTAATACGCCGACCGAATATTTTCAACGAATCGTAAGTTGTTATCGATTCACGCATCGTACGATATTTCGTCGTTGCCGCGCGAACTTACGTTAAAAACGGAGGAGGAGGGACCGAGAAGCCCTCGGACGCGTCTTCCGAGCCAGCCGATACGCGTCACGTTCCCATTTCGATGCGGAGACACGCCGGACACGGCGAGACTTTATTCGACGAGGCCGCGAGAGCGCGAAGCGACGACGGTCGCAGGGAAAGTCGGCCTGGACTTTATCACCGGGATTCTAGTAAATTCTGATCGGACCCCATCGCGATAACGGGCGACATCGAAATTTAATTAAACGCCTGGATCTACAGATTTACCCTTTTAAGAAGAGTTTGTCGGGTTGGACCGTTACGGTCTGCTATCCTATCTCCCGGGGGACCGACTCGACCTTTTCTCGGAAGAGAGCGGAACCAGAGACCGTCGTATCCCCGAAAGCCACTTAAACTCGATTATGCGTGCTTTGCTAATTAAACAAGCCTTAATCTATCGGTAGACACGGTTCCAGTGAAATTGGACACCTGGTTCTTATCGAGCAACGCGATTCACCCGTGTTATATTCTTCAAAGCGAATTCCTTCCAGCGACGCTTACAATTACGTTCTACCGCGACGCGTTTCAAACTTGGAAGACGAACAACTTCGGAAGAAGAAGAAAGGAAGGAGACAGCAGGAGAATCCTCCAAAAGGGAAGTCGACGAAGAGGCGATAAGGTCGTTCGCGTCGCGTCGCGACGCGACCATCCAAAATCCATCGGTAAGATGCAAGGGAACGATGCGTCTTTCGGAGAACCACCGGCCATTGGTCACCGTAAAATAATATTGGCCGACCGAATGCCTGACTACGCCATCGCGCACCGGACAGACTATTTTAAGTCAACCGCGCGCAGTCTCTTTGTTTATTTACGAGCGCACTGCTTTCGTGACCTCGACAGGCCGTGTTATTACAAGGAGATTCTTACGCAGCGCGGGAAAGGGAAACGATTCGGAAAACGACGTAACGTGCACACGACGACACCGGTTCTGTCACCGAGGACTCTGCGCCGCGCGCCCAACGCCGAGCATTCGCCTCTCTCTTCACGGGGCAAATCTTCTCGAAGCACGGTACATTCTGTAATTTAACAATCGTCGTTTCATAATTCTTTGAAATTGTCAAACAAAAGTTGATACACCATCGTTCGATTCCTTCGAAACCGTGGAATTCTCGTATCTTCTCTAATAACGCGCTCGTTATTAGATAATCTCGTTAATCGAGAGTCCCGACCACGGAATCAAGACAATTCAATCGTTACTTCCTGGGCCCTGTGTTTTCCATAACGCGAGCGTCCCCGAACGGTTAATATTTATACGACAGGCCGCGACCATAAATCGGCACACCCTGTCTCGGCACCCACCGAGTGGAAAGTGTTCCGAGGGCAAGCAGTTAATATTAATAACGCGGCAAGCGTTCCCTTTACGCACGTGGCCGTGTTTCTGCCAGCGTTCGTTCGTTCGTCCCATTTAGATCGGGCGGGGCGCGAATCTTTCCGATCGATCGCATCGTTGTCGGTGTGTTCGTTGAACAGAGAGACGGCCATTGCGCGTCGCGGGGACCCGGGATCCCGGACTCTAGACAATAAGCGGGAAAGGGCGGGTTTCGCTTTCGGAGGCGGTCCAGGAATCACGACTCGCAGCACGCGCGATTTCTATTTCGACCACAGAGTGGCGCGGCGCAGCCCGCCGGTTTGTTTCCTCAGCAAACACGGGCACAATATTGCGTGTGGTCGAAAACATTTGCGTCGCCCGCGAAACCACCGGCGAATCGGCCGAAGGACCCTCCAGCGGTTTCTCGAAACGGCGGCGAGGCGAGGCGAGGCGAGGCGAGCGAGAAGGTGTCGCGCGGCGCGTCGCGTCGCCCCTAGCCTACGCAATTCTTTTCAATTCCTTTGGTAGCCCGCGTGTCCCCATTGTTCGGGAGACTCGCAACAATCCGTGTATCGTCGCGTGGATTCGCTTCTGCTCGCTGCAGAGACACGGTCGCCGCGACTCGCGCCGTGTAGGGAGCTCCGTGAAATGTTGCGACCTTACCAACCGAGTAGTCGGATCAACGAACAATGTGTTGTATCTATCCTTCCTTATCTAAGCGCTACCCAACGACGCGAACCAAGAGATGCGTAGCGCCGACATCGTAGGTTATCTCCTCTTGGTGCCAGCAGCTGTTCCAGGTCAAACAGCGTCGACCGGCGTCGAACGGTGGTCCTCGAGGAACGATCATAAGCCGATCGTTGTTCCATTAGCACGAAATTTTCAGGTTCACGCTCGTCGTAGTTGAAACAAACACGGTCGGCGGCTATCAAAGGGTGGACCGTCGAAACGATTGGCCGCGGCGCGTTCGTCCAGGCCGTAGAAATCTGCAAGCTCATGCCCTTGAAAATCCTTTCTCGCCGCGTAACTCGAGTGGCCGGTGGCCCCCGTATATTGCCGGTCCTCTCGAGGCTCGGAGACCGAGCAACTTCGTACACCGCTTCTGCTGTTGCAACACATTTCTTCCGCGGCAAACAACGCCCCGCGCGGTTTACCTGGTAATTGCTGGAAACACCGGCCGAGTGTTTACAGTGTCATCGAGGTGCGACCACACTTTGCCCGGTAGGTACCACCTCCTGGAAGAGTTCGTTTTCCCTGTGTCCGTGACCGCCGACCCCGCCTTCTGCTTCGACGCCTTCCTTCCCTTCCTCGGGGACGCTAAACCGTTCGAAGCCACGCGAAACAAATATTCCACTGTCGCGGCGGAGATATCGTGCTCCATCGAGAACACTCGAGACACCTACTTTCTGTTCGACGAAATCTACGCCCCGACCGAACAGACACGAATAATCGAAGAGACTTCCGTGTCGCTACACCGAGGGCTTTACGCGCTTACGACAAAACTGACCCAACGTAACCAATCTAACTAATTGCGATAAATAGTAAGACGATCAACGAAATTTAAGAATGTCGATACGGTATTTTTGACAACTTTCTATTCGCTTCCCACTCTTTGCAACCGATGCTGCAGCCAATTTTTCATTTTCATTTTCATTTCCACAAGGTGGCTCGGATCCAATTGCGATTTTAGTTCGAAACCGTTACTCCGAATTACTAATTTTATCCATCGCATCTGTAGCAAAGATTGCCATAAATACGAGGTAACAATGATTTTATGTTGATCGTACAAGATACAATGTCAAATCCGGCAAGAATCAATTGACGTTTTAGGCGATAGTGTCGCTCCTTGCGGCGAAATTAGGAAGCTCGGTTCGAGGTCCATACAGCGCCAATTAGTATATGGCAAAACGCTGAAACTACTAGCCAAAACGAGACTAGAAATTTCGCCACGGAAGGCGCCACCGTTTGGCTAGTAGTTTCAGCTTTTTGCCATTTACTAACTGGCGCTGTACAGACCCTGATCAGATCGGTAATTTTAATACGGCCGCAGATTTATCGACGGATTTTTACCGTTAACAATTTTTTATTTCATTTAAATCTGATTGGTATTTTATAGAAAAATTCAGATGATATGTAAAATAAATTGTTAGAAACGATAAATAATCAGAAATAACCAAAATCAACGTTCTTCGAAGTCGGTGTAAAATCGGTCTCCAATCCCAACTCCATGATACGATAACACCCAACTGTTTTTTTTCTGCGTAGAGACATTACACGCAATGCAGTTTTCTGTTCCAGGGTCTAGATTCAGAACAAAAAGATGGACCGTTTTTTAAAAAAACCATACATAGACGTTGGAACAGTCTATCGCATGGAACCAGTGAACGACGTAGCCGTCGAACATTTTCTGTCAAATGATACAGGAGGATCGAAGCAGTATTTCAGACACCTACCAAAATCATTTTTTACAAAATTCCTACGTTTTAAAATTTCTATTTTTTCCTCACTAAGACGGTATAACAAAATATCTATAGTAGTTTACATTGTTCGACGAATATTATTTGTTTTCCGTATCATCTCAAACAGGCGAATTAAAAATACATTTTATTGTATTTTATTTTGTCATTCTCTCGGTACGACGACCACTTTTACTCTATACATTATTCTCGTATAACTGCGAGGAACAAAGTTTCCGTGTAAATAATCGTAATGGACGTTGTTTCGAAATCGATAGTTGACGATGCTTGCCGCATCAAAATATTACAATATGTACAATCTACTTTGTTGTAAATAAGTAGCTCAACGTACGGCATATATAATTTAAAATAAACAATATTCGAAACGTAATACCGTTATGGTTAATGGTATTCGCAGTTCATAAATCTACCGTAAGCGATTCGAATTTATTAACCGTGCACGCTGGTGTTTCCGATTCGTCGCTCGACGTTTCTTCTATATCCTGATCGTTCGCCTCGTATTCTTCTTCGCCTCTCGAAATGCCTGAACATTCGTCCGTGTTTTCTTCGTCTTCGTCTTCGTCTTCGGAAGACGAAAGCACCTTTCCTTCGTTGCGGAAATCTTCTTCCTTGTTTCTGGCTTGAATCCATTTCACCAACTCGACGGCTGGATGATTCTCCCACTTTTCTGCAAGTATGAATTTATTCGAATCAAAAATAACAATTTCTTCTCTCGTTTTGTTGCTGCGCGATATCATTGGGTATCCGTGTTACCTTTGTCGTCCTGCCAACCCGGTGGATAAACGAATACGCAAATTTTTCCTTCCAACGCCATTCTCAATAAGGAGTTAGCTGCCCTATAAGTATCGGGTCTAGCAGTTCGTGCAGTTATGAAATTTCGTTTAATCGCCCAACCGTCGCAAATGTCCATCGCGGACCAAGTGTCGTCGCCGTCCGGATGCTGAATTTTCAACAACTTCGGTAAATCTATTTTTTCTGCTAGAAACTTAACCGACGAGTATAGTTGCCTGGCTTGCGCGATTGGAAAAGAGCCCATCAGAATCTGTACTTGTTTCGGAACCGTAGATGGGAATACCAATCCTGGACAATCGCAGAGGCAAACCGTTTTTGTCAGGAATATAGTTTGAAAATGTTTCGTGTGTCCAGGAGTACGCGATACGCTAACAACTTTTTTTCCTGTACAACATACATTCGATTCAAGCTTTTTTCTATGGTTTCGATTTCGTAATTCTATGTATATGTAAGTCTCTATTTACCCATCAGCGCATTCATCAGCGATGATTTTCCAACATTCGGCATTCCGATACAACCGATAGTCAACACACCGTTTTTATACCGTTCGTGTTCAACGTAACTCGTGTCTTCTTTTTCGATGACGACAGTATCTTTGTGGTCGATGTCGTCCAAATCAAATTCCATTTGCATTTCCTCCAGAATTTTCTTATCCCACGAACTCAGGTCCACTCTATCTTTCACGATTTCTTTGCAAGTATTTAATAACGTTTGGGCCCCTTCCGCAGCCATTTTTAATTTTCCTCTTCTACGTCTTTTTTGTATTCCTTCGGTCTCGTTTGTGTTACCACGTAAATTATAAGTGGGGTACGATGTGAACATTAGAATGTGTAATTTCGGGTATGTGTCGCGAAGGTAATGTTGCCACGCCACTACCAAGGCTGGAGGAGCTAAATCAACTTTGTTCATTACTAGAATCATATCTTTTCTCAGCTCGTGCGTTACGTGACGATACAAATAGGGTGGAAACATTAGGGTAGGGTATCTGATATCGACGACGATCAACAAGATGTCGGACATTTCTAGAACCCTCCATAACTGTCTCCACGTTTCTATGTTCAATTCGAAGTAACTGGTACCGCTCAATTTTTCCATGCTTTTTACATACTCCTAAAGCCAACAATTTATTAGCCGATTCTGAAGATATATACAATAATAAACTTAAATAAAGAGTACGATTGCTTACGGTAAAATACTTTCGCTCTC
Source organism: Augochlorella aurata (assembly GCA_028455555.1). Classification (NCBI taxonomy): domain Eukaryota; kingdom Metazoa; phylum Arthropoda; class Insecta; order Hymenoptera; family Halictidae; genus Augochlorella; species Augochlorella aurata. The sequence continues at coordinate 13,924,437 of CM052149.1, forward strand.
TTAATTCTAATCGTTCTTTCGACAGATTGAAATCCCATCGTGGTCTTTTGGGCATATCTAGTTCAGGTGGGAAATAATTGTCGGAAACTTCTTGTTCCTTCAAGGATAAACATTCGATAGTGCTCCTAGCTTCTTCCTTCTGTTTCAACAGTTCGTCTTTAGTCTCTCGAAAAAATAATAATGAGTACAAATTTTTGTGAGAACTGTTGTTTTCCAATGATCTGTCAATCCTTTCTGTGAAATTGGCTTCGCAATCCTCAGCGATACTCGATTTCTCTTCTTTGCCTTTGTCATGATTAGCGGCTAAGTATATATAAAACAAAAAACGATAAGCGATTAAATATAATAAATATTCCGGTTGAAAACACGTTGCACTTATTACCACTATTATTATTATTATTATTATTAATTACAAAATTATACGTACGAAACATGGTAGGATTCTGACGTTGTTTCTTAGCTTGTAATTGCAGCCTTTTTGCCTTGCCGCTATATGCTTTTTTCCTCGGCATTTTTCACTCTTTTTTCAAATCAACAAACTCGTGTTGCTCCGCGACAAAATCACAGTTCCTCGACCAACTCTACTTTATCAACTCACCAACTCTACAACGAAGATAACGCTTTCCTTCTTATGATATATTACGCACACATACACATAAATTCAGAAATATTTCTGGAAAACTCAAATAACATACCAACGAAATTCGTGTCATTATAAGAAGAAATGAGAGTGTCAATTATTTGTACTTACAATTTTTTACAGTAATTTCTGTTTCCGTCCTCGATTGCTTAGCAAGTTGCAGCCTGAAACAATGCCATATTCCATGCAATTCAGGGTTAAGGAGCAGTGTGGAGCAGAACACAGGGGTAAGAGTTTGAACCAAGGTCAGGGACGTTACGATGTACCGGCGTAGGTTGAAGTTTGACTAGTGCAGCAGCTCGCATTGCCAATAGAGAGCAGTTCAGTTGCCGTTGGAACTTGGAACTACAATCTACAATATGTTATGTGCGTGTAGTGTACAGTATGTACTAGAGATGGCGCGGTTAATCACTAATCGTGATTTATCGCTATGATCCAAGCGGCAGAGGAGAGATCGCATGAGTTGGATTGGACGATTTCAATAAATTGCCAATGTGGGATCCATTGGCATCGTCCAATTCCACTTGTGATATGTAATTCTTCCATTCCTACTTTTCTGGAAGAAAATCGTAAAGCGGTCAGGCATCTGAGAATACTCAGAGCCCTTCGTCCGTGTGATGCTTTACACGTGGAGTTCGCTGGTTTCGTTCTCTCTCTCTCTCGATTACCTCCTGTTCTCTTTATAAAGCAACTGCGCGAAAATGGATGCGCAGTAGAGAGATGGCAATGTGCGCGCCAGCTTAGAAAATATGTAAAGCATGCAGGAGCAGGTTTCTTTCCAAGTTGACCGTCATATATATATCATTAATTTCACCTTTCACATTTAGTTATAAACATACGTACAAAATTAATATTGAATGGTGATATCGTATCGTATGTGTATATATGTATGTACACAATAGGTTAGCAATCTGGCAGTAAACTATATACGCAGATACACGTATATGTATATGTCAAGGTTATTGATTACATGGCAGTGCTCGCATCGTGTATCCGTAACATTGCATCAGACAAAATTAGCCTAAAATTGCGAGCAACGTGGAAACACTGGTTATCTATACAATTTTCAACCTAATTTAGGTGTACTCTAGAATTTCAGAAAGGATAATCGGCAGAGGTTGTATAATAAAACGGAAGATGTCCGGAAAAGAAAACATAGATTCGTCGCCGGGTAAGTTCTTATAACATAAACTATTTATTTAGTTTCTCGATGTTTATCGTTGTTACATTGGAAGAACTATTATAGACGTGTTACTAATTGCTTTTACTATTTAGATGCTATTTACACATCTGAGAAAAAATGGCAACGATGAAACGGGCGATGGTTCAAAATGTAATCCTTTCAAGACGGTATTAAGCGCGATGCGATACGCGGGAAAAGAACCATTTCCTCCAATTTATCAGGACTCTCAAGACATTAATAAAAAATATGATTTAGTTTCCAAGTCTCAGTTAAAGAAAATACAAAAGATATGGTTAAGAGAACAATATAAAAATGAAGATAAGCAAAAGAAGTTGCAAGAGGACGAGGAAAAGAGATTGAAAAACTTGGAGGAGGCTAAAATGATTGTAATTAAGGAGGATGAAACTTTAGAACCAGCTAAACTTATAAAAATTAGAGATAGCATAGAGTATAGGTATCAGCGTGTAAAACTTTTTGGATGGGTGCACAGACTTAGACGTCAAGGTACGATACTACGTTAGAATTCATTATTCTCCATTTACACCGGTATATGTAACAGGCAAAGCTTTGATGTTTATTACATTGAGAGATGGAACTGGATTCCTGCAATGCGTAATCAATGATATCTTGTGTCAAACGTACGAGGCATTGACATTATCTACGGAAGCAACTGTCCAAGTATATGGAATTCTCGAAAGCGTGCCGGAAGGCAAAAGTGTACTATACATATCGTCAGCATTTACCAACGCAACGCGTCTCAGCATACGCGGATCAAAATTTTCTAAATCTTGATTTTCAGGCTCCGAATGGACACGAATTACACGTGGACTATTGGAAATTAGTAGGTGCATCTCCTGCTGGTGGTGCAGATTCTATTTTAAACGAGGAGGCTCACCCGGATGTTCAACTGGATAACAGACACATCATGATACGCGGTGAAAATGTACAGGAATTTGCATAGCCAATAGTTTCAGCAGAATTATTTATTTTAACATTACCGTTAATTTATTTATTTCAGACGTCTCGTATACTGATGATGAGGTCCGTTTTGATGCAAGCATTCAGAGATCATTACCATGACAGAGGATACTATGAGGTTACACCACCGACGTTGGTACAGACACAAGTGGAAGGTGGATCTACATTGTTTAAACTAGATTATTTTGGGTAAATATAGAAAACAGATTGTGTCGGTTTTTTTTTTTTGCATATCTTCATCTTCAGAGGGTATCGAATATAAAAACAACTTTCAACATATTTATCACTTAGGGAAGAAGCATTTCTAACTCAAAGTTCCCAATTATACCTCGAGACTTGTATTCCCGCGATGGGCGATGTTTATTGTATTGCCCAGTCTTACAGGGCCGAGCAATCTAGGACCAGGAGACATTTGGCAGAGTAAATGCACAAAATTATATTATTAACGAGAAGAAATTTGCAGATGTAGAATTTGTCCTGAAGCAAAGTTCGTACATTTTAGATATACGCATGTAGAGGCAGAATGCGCATTCATTACGTTTGAAGAATTGCTCGATCGATTGGAAGATCTGATATGCGACGTGGTGGACCGTGTTTTAAAATCACCTCTTGGTCACCTCGTGAAGGAACTAAATCCAGATTTTCAAGTCCCAAAGAAACCTTTCAAAAGGATGAATTATACCGACGCGATCGAATATCTTCGAAAGAACAATATAACTAAAGAAGACGGAACATTTTATGAATTTGGAGAGGTACGATCGATTACTGTTTCTCGTTTAGAACAATACATTTCTACAAATAAATAATCAATAAATTTCTAAAAAGGAAATTTATTCAACAGATTCTGCTGCTTGATTTGCTATTTTATATGCGTTTATGTTTATACGAGATCGAAAAAGTTAAGCATATAATTTTCTTTTTCTCTAGGATATACCCGAAATGCCAGAAAGGAAAATGACCGACGCGATCAACGAACCGATAATGCTCTGCAGATTTCCTGCAGAAATAAAGTCATTTTATATGCAACGTTGCGCGGATGACGAGCGGCTCACAGAATCCGTAGACGTGCTCTTACCGAACGTTGGCGAAATTGTTGGCGGTTCGATGCGTATTTGGGACCACGAGGAATTATTGGCAGGCTATGCTCGTGAAAACATTGATCCAAAGCCATATTACTGGTACACGGATCAGGTAAGTCGACGATCTGCGCCATCGTTTAAATATGTAGATACTTTGATCGCGAAATTTGATTCAATGTACAACTTTTAGCGAAAATACGGGACCTGTCCTCACGGTGGATACGGATTAGGACTCGAAAGATTCCTTTGCTGGCTCCTAAATCGATACCATATACGCGAGGTATGCCTCTATCCGCGCTTTTTAGAACGTTGTCGGCCTTGAAGGATTATATTCCAAGTTATTACATATTACATACTACAATATTACATATTATATTCCAAACGCATTTAAAACGTATTTCCTATCACCGGCAAATGTATGCACTAGATTGTGAAATATATTAATAAAATGACTATCTCTCCGTCTTGTGTATTATTCATGAAATTCCTTTTTTTTATTTGCTTTTTAACGTAGGAGAAAATGATTGCTTGAACCGATTAAGCCTATACCGGCCGATCGACAACCGATTCACCCCTACTCTCTATACTCTCCTAAACATCTCGGAAATGCCGATGTTTACATCAAATGTCACACATAACTGGGCGCTAAAGTAACGTAAAAACATCTGTTTTCATTTGTGGTTTCATTGCTATCGTCAATGTACATATTCATCGAACATTGTTTAACTAAGTTTGCCTGTGGTAAATGTTTCTTTACATGATAAAAGCTATTTTTAAAAATGTATCCCGTTACAACAATATTACAACAACAGTATCTTGTATAAATACAATAAATTGCTTTTTGTAACGGAAAGTTAACTACGTAATACTAAATAATATTTCTTTAACACATGCTATTAACAATTCGAGGCTAACTCTGAAGTACCTTTTCAAACTTTACACGTATTCGAAGTGTAGAAATATTTTCGTATATAATACATACTACGTTTAAAGTTTTAAAGGTGTCAAATGATCTTTTTATATATATATACGTAGCATTCGAAGGCAACAGAAATGAAATGTTTGGGAAGTTGACGGAAACAAAACGATACCGGCTGTACCCTTTCCAAAATCATTTTCTTTCGACGAATGAAACCAACGCAGAAATTTCTCCGGTTAAAAGAGCAATACCTGGATGATATTTATCAATTACGATTTAGCAAAGGAGAAACTGAATTCACATAAAATATCGTGCAAGAAATATTTACGAGGAATATACACATTTATATATAATATTTAATATTGAACGTATTTTCATTGAAATCGTTTCATTTCGATTGGATTAATTAGCATGTTTCTTCCATTATTCTAATATAAAGTGTGCACAACGCAATCGCGTTCCGGCAACTGGCGAACTTTCATAGAACCATCCGCACCACAGGAAAACAAACGTCCCGCGGAATCAACGTGCAACTGCGTCACGCCCTGAAAAACGGTCTTGACGTTATTACTTCGAAAAACATGCATCGATTGTACGCGATCGACTTACTTGTCCAATGTTTTTGAAGAAACTAGACCGAGGATGTTCTCCGGGGAAAGAGTAAAGCAGAGAGTGGACGGTCAAACCCCATATCTAAAAAGAAGCAACGGTGCGATTAAGTCGCAGGCTGCAGACGGATAGTGACGGCGGTTGTAACCAGCGAATATTCAAATACCTTGATGTCACCGTCTCCTGCCCCGCTGACGAAAAATTCTTCGTGCGGGTCAAGAGCCAAACACTTGATGGCTGACTCGTGGGCTTGAAAACGGTGGCGTTGTTGCCTCTGTCGAACATCGAAAATGGTAATGTCGCCCTTTTTTCCACCACTGATCAACAGCTGATGCTGGGGAGCGAGTATCAGTGAGCTGGCCCCTTGCTCGTGACACGTAAAGGCTAAAAAACACAGCGACAAACAAACAGATTCGCCTCGCGTCGACTAGATTAGCTGATAGTCTGGCGTCGATCGAATACGACGATACGTGCCTTGAATCAAAGATTTATTTTGCGGAAGCAGGGTATCCCAAAGCGCAACGTTACGTCCTTCTGAACCATGACCGGCGGTCGCTATTAAACTGCACGCGCCGAGGAAGACAAAATCCGCCGTTACTTTGCTATGGCACTGATAGTTCTGCAAAGAAAGGTATCCGACACGTAATCGGCAAGTGATCGGCGCGGCTCGCGGCTCGCTATTTAATTTCCGAAAACTCGAAAATTCTTACGAAAAATGGTCGAGCAGTCCCTTCTCTGCAAGCTACTTGAAAGAGGCTGAGATGTCCATCGGAATCGGCGACGCCAAATTTATTTCCGTGCTGCGAAAACCGTACGCGGGTCACCTTTGCAAAGGTTCCCGGTTGCCTCGGAGTGGCCACAGCCGTCTGATGTCCCCATTCCCAAAGCGAGACCGATCCATCTTGCGAGCCAGTCAGGTCTGTTTACGAATCGACGATAAAGCCGACGATAAAAATTGAACAGTTTTATTGCATTGGATTGTTCATTTCATTTCATTTCATTTCATTTCATTTCATTCGACTAATCTCTCCGATGAGAAAACCAGGCAACTGTTTTGCAAGACTGATTGCCAGAGAGGCTAGTAGCTAACAAACGGTATGCTTACACAACGGCAAAAGTGGATGCGACGAGATTCTTCTAATGCCGTCGATTTTATGCTTCAAGATCTGTTCGAACAAAACAAGGCCAGCATTGAGTTAAAGTTGCACGATCTCCGATGGTTTCGCAATTGATAATTTCAAGTACATTTAGAGGAAATTCTTGTGGCAAATCAAAAGAAAATCTAGGGAAAATACATCGAATTAACGAAAAACTAACGTAAACGTTAGCATATAGACGTAGTATAGTAAAATGCAACGGGAGACGAAAACATGATCGAAAATAAAGGAAAATGTATACATATAGGAGAAATGTATGCCGAACGCATACGCACAATTACAATACACAGTACAGTACAGTATCAACTCGCAACTAGTGTGAAACAGTCGCGCAATCGGTTGAGCTTTGGGCTATGGCTATACGTTTTTGAAACGTCATGCTAGGTGAGGGAATTTTTCTTCCGCTTTCTCGAGGTTTCATCGAGAAGCTCAAGCTAGGACTAAATGCTCGCTCCGTGGACGTGTACGAGAACAATAGTTTTCTCGACCGATCGCTCGATCAGATGAAACCGTACGTTCACAGCACGTTCACAGTACATTTACAGATATTCGTTCGATACCTCTGCTTCGCGATCTATTCGTATTCGTATTCACGTTCACAGAGACGCTCTTCAGTCCATTTGAATGATCGAGGCGAAAGCTGATCGCGTCCCAACCCGATCCATCGAGGTCTACCGATCTGACACTTTCTTCAACAAACACGGAACATCTTGTCATCTTTTAACCGAATCGAATTCTACAGCTATCGAATCGAATAGCCAGCTAGCCAGTAGACCTCGCGGTACTATAGTTCCAAGATTCGGAACTATGCATATCGTAGTTTGCTTGTAACGCGACTGGATGAAAAGCACAACAGCATCTAAATACTACGGACGACATTCAAAACGAACAAGATGCTCGGATTTTCTATACACACACGCGCGCCAAGGAAACTTTGTTTAGGCATGCAACGTTACTTTGAGAGGAAAACTTGTCAACTTCTTGGTGTCATCGGTCGCTAAAGTTCTTTCTACTTTGAAACTTGGCTAGCTTACGGAGCGAACGCTCCGTAAGTCGAACGAATGGCTTCGTAATCGTGTAATTGTCGGTGTAACAGGGAAGGGAAGAAAAGGAAATCGATATTGCGCGCGGGAAGCGCGAAATTTCCTTCTCTTCTCTTCTATCTCTCTTTACAAGTGTAGATGCGTTTCTACGTATACATACGTACATACGTACGCGTGTCGCGTATAATTTGTATATTTGTATGTTTGTATGCACGTATGCACGTGAAAGAAAATGAAAGCACGCGAAACGAAAGACAAACAAAGAAATTTTCATTTTTACGTTTCATGTTTTAGCTTGTTCGAATCGTTGGCTGGGTGCAGGGTAATGCTACGAGCTACGACATGAATGCTATCGATAATGAATAGCGACGAATGAAAACAATACCAGCCCGTTTACAGAAGTCGAGTTTAACGATTTCAACGAGGACAAAGTTGAACGAATTGTTTTCGCAAAGCACGACTACGACCCTCCGCACACGAAACGATACGATATGTTCTCGTATGGTATAGATCGTTGCTCTATGGTATAGATATCTCGCTATACGTTGCTTCGTTCCTCGTCAGGCAGAATTTGCCACTTGCTCGCAACACCGCTTGCTTTTGCAACCGCTTCGTCGTGTTTAAACATATCGCAACGATACCATTTTCAAAACTAGAGTGCTATAAAGTGTACAAATGTTAATTCAAGTTGTACAAACGACGAAAAATTGTCGGAATCGGAAAATCTATGAAAATAAATCAGTTACGAGGCGTCGGTGAGTTCGAGGAAAATGTTAAACGCGCCACACTGGTTCGTAAAACCAATGGAAAAATTGACTTATTCGATTCAACGGAATTTGAACACGGTTCTACGATGCGAGGAGCAACGCTGGGCCGAGTTTTGATACCCTCGTGATATTCTGAACTAGTGCGAACCGTGAATCGTTGTAAAGTAAATGAATAGAACAGGGAGATAATAAGGAAACCGTAAAGTAATGAAAGAGAGCGAAGGCATCGATACTGATAACGATAACGGTGACGGTGACGGTGACGGTGACGGTGACGGTAACGTTGATGTTGATGTTGACGGTGACGGTGACGGTGACGGTGACACGGTGGCGGTGACGGTGACGGTGACGGTGATGACGGTGACGTGACGAATAAGAAAAAGAAACCGGAGAAATCAAAGAAAGTACCGAATGCGAAACTGGCACTAAAACACTATTATAGAATATATCATTATGCAGGCTAGAGTCTGTTAGAAGTTAGTCTCACCGGCTGCAACAAGTGTTTGCTTCTATCGGCAACAAACTGACAGAAACGCAGGTCGTGGGAGCCAGGAAAAGCGGGCATCCCCTTCATCTGAGCGAGCGAACGAGCCACCAGGTCAGTGACGATGGTCAGACGCGAACCAAGTTAGACGTTAGGCAAGCATTGAACAAGGAACATGTCTGTCACCAGTTGTGCTACTCTGACGTGACCCAGTGCGATGACTACTCAACGGCATTACCCAACTAATTACAGCTATCGAGGCTTCCTTCCTGCGAGCGCTCTCTCTCTCTCTCTCTCTCTCCTTTCTCTTCTTTTTCCACTCATCTCTCGTTCACTCTTCATATCTCGCTCTGTCCACAACATGCACGCGACATCAAACTTTGTCTATGGTCCCATTTATACGATTTTTCTCAAGAAACAAGCCTCGAAGTAGCTGCTCGTCTTAGCATATTTTCCATGTAATGCAAACGTTTTCTTATATGCCATTCAACGACGCACAGTGGTGTAAACGCGAAGAAAACTCTCCGTAATTTGATTTTTACGAACCGAACACTATTTCGCTACCGTCTAATAATAAGAGCACAATGTGTCAATATTCTATAGTTTTTATCAACCTTTTATATAAAAACTTATGCACGATGCGTTGCTTCTTCTTTGCGCCTGAGAATTTTGTCGCTTCTTAATTCGACGATTTTCAAATCATCAAATAATTTCGAGGTTTACAACCCCTATGTGTCGTGTCCGAAAATAACAGTTTTCAAAAACTACATTTGCGATGTAATTGACATTAAAATTTGATGAATTCTATCGGGTAGATTTTTCCGTTTTTAAAGGGAAGCAAACCGCTGCGAGTAGATCGTTTCCTTTGAATATCCTTCTTAGAGAGAGAGAGATATATATATAAAGAGAGAGAGAGAGAGAGAGAGAGAGAGAGAGAGCGCATCGGAAACACGTCGTTTGGTATTTTTCGCACACTTTTCGCGAACCGAAAATTATTATTTCGATCTTTTCATAGCACTCGCATCTAATGAAATTCTGACTATCGGTGACCGAAACGGTAAGAGTCGTAGCTCAGCGCTCCGTACTCGAGTATTCTTTAACCCAAACATTCCTGACGTACGTAACGTCGCGACAGAGACCAAGATTTCGAAAATACGTGGCTATGTACACACGGAGTAGAGAACATCGGACAGGTAAAGAGAATATCAGAAACATCTGGGTTAGGCCGGAGCAAGGTCACGATACGGTACGGTACGACACGATATGATGTATGATACGATACGATACGATACGACACGACAGGATACGTGAGATTGTCAAGATTTCAATCAACAAACATACGATAGAAGAGTGCTCGATATTTGAATTGCAATCGCGAGTTGCATGGTTGACAGGTGACCGATTTAAAGTTATCAAGGATAACTTACCACGCTGGCTCCTCTTCCGCTCTGACTAGCAATGCCGGACTGCGGTTGAGGGCTGTTGGTTTGCGGACTTTGAGCGAGCATGGGTCGATCCGCTGCTGTCTAAACGAGAAAACGAACGATACCGATGATTCGAATCGATCGAAATCGGATTGGCCAGATCTCCAGTTAACGAGAAAAACGGACGAGGCTGTCTCGCGGATCGACTGAAATCTTAGATCGCGAAAGTACGCTACAAAGTCGATTCGCGGTTTAATACGCTTACCTGAATAACTAAGAAACTGGTTGGCTGCACCGCTTCCGGTTCCGGTTGTTTATTCAAATTGATCAGATCGAATTCGCACTCGTCTTCCAACCAAGACGGTAGCTCGAGCAGCAACGATATATTCATCTCTTGTACTTCGCGTGGAGTAGCCAACGCCATTAGTCCCGGATTCACCTAGAACGTAACCCAACGCCATTTTATCGTTGAGCAGCGTCGAACGATCATTGCGATTTCGCAGGGCGAAAGTAGATCGAAAATAAGATGAAAATCAATCACCTGGTTCAGACAAAAAGCGCTGATGCTATCCTGTTCCTTGTGAATGATACGGACTGGCTCGGGTAAGCTCGTAGTTCCGCTGTCGCTGCCCTTATCTTCCGTCGTAATTCCACGATTCAAATGATCCATCGCGCTTTGATTGCTCTCCAGTATCGACGACAATGATCTTCGTTTCCCGAACACGGCTCGTATGAATATATCCTGTACCAATTCTTGTCTAATCAAGAAACACCAGAGTCGATTGGCCGGAGCTGCCGATGCTAAGCGCGTGCTGACCGGAAAAAGAACAACGAGTTCCATTGGTTTTCGACGACCATCCTACGTATAGTATGTCTACGTATAGTAAGACATGAATCGTTCAAGTTCCTCTCTTACTTGAACGGTGTGTTGCCCTTCTCCAGTAACGATCGATACTTGTGTATCGCCGGTTTTCCCGGAGTGGGTGTTGGATCGGGTGCGCACCCGGGAATGTAATTGATAGGCGGTGGTCCCTTGTTGTCTAATTCTTCGCGCAATGTTTCCTGCCATTGGGCTACCACCGCCAACGTTCCATGTATCAATGGGCTACTAACTGGCAATTCTGTTAACCGAAGAAAATATCGTCATTCTTAGGTACTCGATACCGAACGATATCCGAACGGATATTTCTCTACAATATTTGTCTGTGTCTCTCTGTGCGTACAGGTCGTCTCTCTGTAACTCGAATTACCTTGCATCTCTATGCCAGCGACGTTTAAGAAGTCTTGAAGTTGCCGTTGCAGTATCTTCACTATAGCTAATCGCATCACGCACCAACTGTGCGAGTTCGGATTCGAGTGCTCCGTATTGTCCTTTGGTTTTATCTTTGGTTTCGAATTAGTTTCGAATACGTCTTCTTCGTCCTCGGACGAATCCAAATCCGACACAGCCGAGTCGGATGAATCGTAATCGATTTCGTCCGCGTATTCGCTATCTATGTGTGGCTATCTCGACGGTAAGATGACGAAAACAGCCAAAAAAACATACATACCCACGAGTAAATATACGAGTACCGAGTAAAGGACGTACGCGCACGACGGTCAACATTTTCTATAAAATAGCAACGTCGTTCGATCAAAATCTGATAACCTACCTTCATCAGAAAATATGAAACCATGCTCATTTGAGGCGGCACAAACTGTTCTCTGTAAGTCGGCTTATCCTCTTTCATGTTTGGTTGCTGGCCGGTGAACTGACACAGTACTTTCATATTCAACTTTACTCGCTGTTTCGTCAACGACGTCATGGTGCTCCATACAGTTCCTGCAGTGGTTTGAGCTTCGTTCGAAGTACCATCGCCACCAGTTCTTTCTATCGCTCCTGTTCCCGTTCCACAAGTCTGTTCAGTTCGAACAGATATCAAACGTTCAAATTCCGAACGCGTGTTTTACAGAACGTAGACAAGGGCATCGAGTGAAATGGAACGATCAAGGGTCGTTGTTAACGCGTGGAATATACGTATGTATACCTGGCTGGTTGTGCTCGCGACTCGTAGCAATTTCTTAACCCCGCCTCCGAAGAGGCAGGACCAGGTGCTGTTGTCGAAACACTGTCCCACGAGCCTGTAAAGAATGTGGCTGTCGCAACTCCATAGAGCATAAACGAACAAGCTCATGTAGGTTGCCACGAAAGCTTCGCAGAGAAGAATGTTCAGTTTCGGCGTGTCCTCGTCTTTCTCGCGGGCTAGTAACGACCGCAAGTTGGTTACGCCAGGCCACTTGGAGGGTGTTGTGTTAATGCACACACCATCGTCCGTCGAGTATCGCCGGTGCTGTCGATTCGAGGCTACTAAATGTCCACCGGAAAACGCTTCTACTTCGGCAACAGCTGGAAAACTGTGGGCCGGCCAATTCCTAATTCACAATAACGATCATCTAGTGGGGCACTCGGAATGCGATTCAGAAAACTTACCTGTCCGGTTGTTGATGTTTCATGACGAACGTATCGGAATCGCAGAGAGATTGATATATACATGCGCTTAGAGCAACTGCTAAATCCCTCATTATAAATACTTCGCTATAGTGTGTGTTTCTCGTCGGCATCGGTGGCTTTCTTAATTCAACCAACGTTTGCAGCATGTCGTGAGCGAGCGACTAAAACGAAAAAAGCAATTTAGTTCGGTGGTATTGTCCTTAATCCACAGAACACGATGCATGATTACGATTTTAAACACGAACAATTAAAATTTCATTCACGCACGCACACATATGTATCTAAACGATACGTTTATGCACGCGATACGTACCTGCAAGTGTCTGACTGGATCTGCAACAACTGTTTTGTTGCAAGCTACGCTGGCGCTCAACAGAGGCAGCGTTGTCGGAAACGGAAGAGGACTGAGCAATTGTTGTTGCGTTTTCTCTTGTTGCAGCTCTTGCAGTAGAAGGACAAGTTCCATTCTCACGGATGCCAAGCCTCCGCCCGAGGCTCCGTGCAACGAACAATAGGAAAGCAATGTTCGCAAAAGTGTTTCGTTGGCTGAAACCGGGCGTCCAAGCAGAATTTTATACAGATAAAGGAATTGCATTCACGCATGCTATACTGTATTACGTAGTATATGAGATACCTATTAATTTATTGTATTTATACCTTTCAACCATTTCTTTCTCCGGACGGCTCTTTGTACCTTGGCCTCAAAATCTAATTTATCGGCTACCAATATCTCGTGTAACGTCGGCTGTTCACCAGGTCTGATGTGCGATTGTATGTCATCTACCATACCCCCTCCTTCGTCTACAAGCAACACGCATGATTGCCACGGTTGATTGAAAAAGCTAGATTCGTTTCAAATCCTTGACTTCGAATTGGTTGTTACTCTTACATTCTGAGACGCTGTACGCTTCCCCGTCCGAATTGACGCTGTAACTGCAAAGCTGTCTAAGGGCATCGACTTCTCGTTCAAGCCACACGTACAGTTGATATCTCAGTTGTCCTCCATCCACTTCGAAACCAGTTGCCAACGTTGACAATTCTTCCATTAGAATTTTCAAACATGCGACAAATTTCAATTGCTGTGCCATAATATCCAATTGACCCGACGCTTTTCCATTTTTCTCTGCGAACGATGACGCAAACGTTTAATTTTTCACACTTTTGCGACACAGTGTCATATCGTGTAGCCAGTAGCTCGCACAAGTTTCCGCTCACCTTCGTTCTCCGGCACTTTGCTTTCGTCGGTCTCTATCCCATCTAATTTCATGCTCAATGGAGGACTGTCGACATCGTTGGTTTCAGCAACGTCGTCGTCCCAGTTCAATACCAATTCGTCTTCGGTTTTGCCGCTGACGGGTTGGGACCAGTCAAACAAACCTATAGTCGTATGACGCATCGGTGTACATTGTCGTGTGAACACACCACAGAAATTGTGCGATAACGTTCGATCGGTTCTTCTTAACCTCGACAACTAAGTACATACCTACGTCCTCGTTCGTCTTCTTTGATCCATCATCCCAGCTGATTATACCCGTATCTATTTGAGAATCCTGTTTCCGGGTTTTGCTGGGGCTATTCAGTAAACCTTCGAAATGAAGTAAACACGGGAAAAACATCAATGATACGGAGGGAAAAACGACGTAGCAGTGAACGCGATACGGTGTAGTTAGAATCAGGCATATCATACGTACTAGGCGAATCTTCGCAATTGGTATCCATTACTTTGCTAGGTAGTTTCGACAGGACATCGAGGGCAAGAGCGGGGCAACCTGCTTTGAAGTGTGCGTGGGCCGTTGTAAAGTACAGTTGCCTTTCCAACGGGGTAATACTGTCTTCCAGTGTTAGTTGCTTATCAGGCTGGGTTTTGGTGTCCGCGCCATAACTAAATCCGGATATCACTACCGAATGTCCTTTCTTCTTATCTTGAGCGGTGGATGCAATGTACTGTCTGATCAGCAACGGGTGCGTTCGAAGGTAGACGTAGAAGTTGAAAACATTTGGATTCGCTGAAACGATCGAAATCAAAGAAAATGGAAAACAAAAACAATCGAAAGCCTAATGAAATCCGTGTCCGTCGCTGTCCGTAATGTCCTCGTCGCATACCTGTTGCGCCTTCGGGTTTATCGGATTCGTCGTTGTACTGCGGATGTAAAGTTCCGACGTTCGTCAAGAGCAACGTGTTCAACGATCCGGTGTAATCCTTGAGGATCCACAGCGCCATGCTGCGCAGGAACGGATCCGGATGAGCTTTGTTCATATCTTGATTTTGTCCGTCCTTGTCGCAACCTAAAATCTCCTCGTAAAGCAGTCTTCTCATATTTGGAGAAGTGGTGTCGTCCTCGTAGAGTCGAGCGATGACCATGGCCAACTGAATGTCGTTCAATTTGTGCAAACAAACGTCGATAGCATCTTTGAGAGCGCTCGCTAAAAGGAAAAAGGCTGCCGCGTGTTCGAATCTCTGTTTACCGAGCAAAGCGAATGCATTTTTCAGGGCCGCTTTCCTCCAACGATCCTCCGTAAAATTATTAGAGAAGAAGCTGGTCATTCTCTCGTCCCTCTTATTTCGGAAGAGCCCCCATACTAAGCTCTTCTTTTTCATAGCAAGGTAATAGAGCGCGGCATCGAGGGGTTCTTGTTTCTCTTGGAAGGCCGCTTTCGCAATCTTCTCGACGCATCGTTTCAACACGGTGTTGCTTCTGATCCACCAACCAACGCCGAGTTCCTTCAACACGCTCCACTTCGGCTGACCCTTCGCGTAAGAAGGTATCAAGCCAAGCAGTTCCTCCTCGGATTCGGAATGGAACGCCCAAACCAGATTGTTCGAGGATATTCCCTGTTTCTGGAATTGTGCTCTTTGAGCGAGCGGAAGACAACGGATCAAGTAATTGTAATGCTTCATGGCCAATAAGAATCTCAGGCCGCAATCGTCCAACGAGTCCATCGACACGGTCCCGCCGTCGGGAATACCGGTCAAATTTTCCTTTGCGATCGCGTTCTTTGCTGCGTCTATCGCGAACCGCTCTGCGAAATCGACGTTGCAGGTCGACACGGTGTCGGCAAGAGCGAGCAGATGCATCTGATCCAAACTGGAGAGTCCAGGCAAATGGGTGTGCGTCAATAATCGCGAGAGCAGTCTGCCTTGTCTCGGCCCGAAATGAGATATTCCTTGCCTTTCCGGGACCGAAGAACGTCTATCTTTCTGCCGCGAGCAATCGTAATCTTCGTCCAGCATGTCGTCCAACGACTCGTCTTCGTCCAAGTTGTTGTCGAACAGCTCGTTGTAATCTTGTTTGTTTTCTGTCTTGTGGGGATGCGGTGTATTGGTCTCTTTATCCGCGATCAACAACGTCCAGAGGGGCAACGGCGATATTGAAGTTATCTCGGCGTAATCCAACATCAGCTCCTCCGGAATCTGTGTGGTCGATCCTCTCGGCTCCAGAGGAGACGCGGTGCCGACGTAACTGACCGACATGGTCCTCGATCGGGACCATCCCCCGCCTCCGCCACCTCCGCCGCCGACTCCGCCACCGCCGCCTCCGACGCCGCCGACTCCAGCTCGCTGTCTCAGGCTCTCGTCGTCCGTTCTCAACGGGCAAGAACTTCCTATGCATCTGACCAGATGCGCCAATATAGCTTTTACCCACCGAATCTTTCCAGAATTCAGTAGTTCCATCAACTGTTTCGGATGATACTGGGGCAGTACCGGGCAAGCGATTCGCGATGCCTCGAACAGACCGTAGTCCGGCATATAATCGAAATTCAAATTCTCGTTCTGCATACCTCGTTTCTTTTTCGCATCGAGCATCGTTAAGTTGATGCTACTGACGCGAGAAAGATGCGGCATCGACGACACGTTCGCCAGTCGTCTCTGCGACGTTTCGTGTGCCAGCGTTCGCAAATCTTCGTCCCGTAGATTTCTGCTCGCTTGAAACTCGTCCGACTCTTGATGCTGTAGATTCGAGTGGAAGCATTCGTTTTTGGGATTCGGTTTCCATTGCGAGTAAACGTGCATCTCCGAATCCATGCCGACAACCAAAATACCATCCCTCACCCAAGATATTTGCATAGGCAACGGTGGAAGTCCGTCCGCCGTCGTCAATTCGATTTTTCGTAGTTTCATCCAACGAATTTCGTCGACGAATTGCGGTTGCGCCAGCGACGACGCTTTCCGCAGTATAGGCCGATTGTTGCTCTGCGACTCTTTCATCGCTTTCATGTTAGCTTGCGCGAGATCCGAACAGACTGGTGTAAACAACATAATCTTGGATCCAACGGCGACCGTCAAGATATGCGAACCATCCTCTTTCGACACCCAGTCCAACTGTACCAAATGCTTCTGTGTGAGCGGGCAGGTGTTGCCGTTCTCTATAATTGACTTTCGCAAAGACTGAAGAGTGCTGAACGAAGGGACTGCCAACAGACCTACCAAGAACCGTTGTTTCAACCGTTACAGTCTGTTATATTCGATATTTTGTCGCACGCGTGCGAGCTACGGACTTGTTACGATTCTCCTTACCTGCATTTGATTTCGTGGTTTCACCGTTGTCGCCGTTCCTCGGTGATCGAACATCTTCGTGACTAAGCGTTTGCAACACTTGAGTGAGCCTTTGCTTCTTTTGTAAAAATCTGCTATCGTAAAGGTAACTCAGATCCAAATGCTGGTCCACCGGAATTCTCGGCAAGTGTATGTTCTTCAAGTGTATCGTGTCTTCTAGGATCCATTCGCTGCCGCCGGTGCTCTCGCATTCGTAAATGGCTACGCAAAGGTTCACGTAACGCGAGTCGGGATCACTTTTTGTCGGTCGCGTAAACGACTTCCCGTATTTGTATGCGCACGCGATTCGTCCGCTGTACGCAGCGCTTATGTTCAACGGTTGTCCTGAAACAAAGTTAATCAGGTCTAAATCGTTGCGAATTCGCCATTCTCCAACATAACGACCAGACCTAACACACGGTAATGATCAGGTATGGTATCTCAGCGTACCTGTAATGTCTATCGTCGATTCTTGATCCTTTCGCAACATCTCCCATTCACACCATTCGTAACAGAACTTCTCGTCCGATGGATTCTTTGTCACTTTACATTTCCAGAAGCGTATAGTGCTGTCGCTGCATGCTGTCACTATAATGTACGGTGCGAAACAAGCAGGATATATGGAAGAGCTGCTCAAATGGCCGGCTGCTGGCGCCGCATGCACCACCTGTCAGTACGAGTAGGGAATAACAACGAATCACGTTAATAGACCCGTGGCGAGTCTGCCTAACTCTTTGCTTAATAAGAAAAGAACTTTTAGTTGAGTATGCTAACCTCGACTCCGTCCGGCAATGGTAACTCCTGAGTACAGGCTTTCGTGGTTGTGATACGAACGTGACTATTTTGTGGTCGTCTGTGGAAAAACGTGTCGTATTCGCCTTGACTGTCGCGACGCGTTTGACTCGGTCTACGAGACCGTTTGCCCTCCGTATAAGTATATCGTCCGGGCGTACCTCCCTCTTCTTCTTCGTCTTGTACCAAATGAGAATCCGGAACGTACATCATCGACCCCGAAAGCCCTGTGCAATGAAACGATAGATACCCATGTAAAATATTTGCAAATTCTTCTGAATGCTTGCATGCACATTGTCGAATTTAGTACCGGTGGTCTCCGGCTGAGAGGCTATAACCAATCGCCACATGTGCACCGTTGTACCATTTTGTGTTCTTTCTAACACTACTATATAGAACGGTTCCTCGAAAATCGCGGACTGCTGCAAATCTACCATGGCATCCAAGGCGGATTCCATTAAACCTAAATCGTTAGCAGATGTATTTACGCCATACTGTTTCTCGTCGTTTCTATCTCCTGTGATCAACTGTTCTTGAAAAACGTGGAGGAACTGCGTGTTTTGCCAATCCTAAGAAAAGTGCCAGAAAAATTCCATTTCCGTCAAACGATTAAATTACCGATCCATTCGCGAATTCCGTTGTTACTCACGTGCGTAGCATCGGCGATGGCATCCAATTTGATCACGCAGCCCGGTCTCGCTGTTGATTGCTGCGACACTATCTCTATTCTGCAGTGAATGGATTGTCTGACACCGTCGTCGGACGACATGTCCGTCGAGAGACTCGACATGGAATCCTTTTACACGAAAGATAACGAATCAATAATGTACGTTCGAAGTCAGTTTCATCATCATATCACGACGGTCGAACGTCTTTTCATTTACCATCATTCTGCTTCGTCTTTCGCTACTCGACACTTCCGCCAGGAGCGTTCTGGCATCTATAACGGCTTGATAAACTCTCAAACTTTCCCCATCGCTAGCAACGAAACATGCACTGGGTGAATTCGACAAATTGCCCAAGGTAGTGCTAGGCAGTAACGTTGGAATCCAAGCCACGTTGCTGAACGCAGAGATCTCGGGGGAATTGATACGCGCCAATTCCGAAACACCGCCGCTCTTCGATAAAGGTCCAACCGTGTCTACTCGCCAAAGTATCAACTCGCTGCAAAATCCCTGGAACGAATGTTAAATGTGGTAACAAACACCTAACATTATATTATACATAGATTTGTTTTAAAATACCGACTCACCGTGGGAGACACATCTTTCGTGGATGCTTTAGCAGGATCTGATTTATTGTTACACGAGTTTTCACCTGAATCATTGTTCCGGCATTGGGACCCGGAACATTCAGGCATATTGTGATGCGACGTTGTCACCAGCAACGGTAGAACCGGATGACACGTGATATCGTTCACTCGGAACCGATGTCCGGACGCCCTAGATGCATGTCCAATGCTTAATACCTGTTGCCAAAAACAAAGTCGCCCGTTTCTAGATTTATCATATTAACAGTATATTGTATGTTGCGCACGCGTAAGCATATCGTGTGAGTAGTAAGCCGAACATGCAATCGAAAATATTACAACGCGGTTTATCTAGCAACCAAAACGATTGCAGTAAATACCTGTGAAAATTTGGTTCTATCGGCAAACGTTAGTTGCCACAAATTCAAAGTACCGTTCGAATGTTTCGACACCATGGAGACAATCGGGCTGGGATGCGTTAATAGATCGTTGATCGTCTCCTGATTTGTTTTACGAGTCTCCAGATGACCCTCTTTTTCTTTCGCGGAAGAATTTGGTCCAGCTCGCGTGTCGTTGGTATTTTCAATATTTTTCAACAGTTCTTGACCCGCTTTCGACGTTAACGTCGATTGTTCTTCGTCTTGTTCGATCAGACTCGGTAATGGAGTAGCGGTCTCAGCACCTACACCGATACAACATTCGACCTTGTGGACTCAAGAAAATTTCCGATTTTTATCGAAATTCGATCTTTGAAAACGCCAATGATATCGCTCACCGTCGTTGGACGTCTTCGTTGATGTCTTCGCTACTTCACGGATATTTAACAAAGGGCCGCCGGTATTGTGCGAGTACATTGATACGTTGTGACTCATCGTTGAGGCATCGCCGAGCGGAAACGCGTTAGGTATTCGCGTCGAGAACGATATTTGCGCTTGTCGAAACGATCCTGGATGATACTCGTCCAACCATTCTATGTGCCAAATCAGAAAGCTTCCATCGATAGGATGAATCGAGAAAAGTAGATCCGGATTATGGTGCCAATCTCGCAACAACGTCTCTATCGTGGTGTCCAAAGAATCCGGAGCATGATTCATCGAAGACGTTATATCCGTCGCAATCGAGTTAATAGACGTGGTATTACTGTACACGGAAAACATCACAATTATCAAGTAAATATCATAGTCACATATATGCACGTTCCAGTAGTAACTGGTAGGTAGCAACCTCAGCGGTAGCATACCTAAGACTTTGATGCGAATGCACGCTGTGCGGTAAACTATGATGCGACGAGACCGTGTGAGCCGTGTGATGTTCGTCGCTGCTATGTTCTTCTTGGCTCATCGATCGAACATTGCTCCCCGACTTTTGCGCGTGTTGCAATCGTACTCCCTTCTCTATGGTAGATAAGGCAGTAGCAATTCAATCGAATAAAGTCGAACTAGTATCAAGTTATAGAGTAAAAGTGAAAACGCTCACTTAAGGGACCCTCCTCTTCGGAATCGTGCTCCGCGTGCTCCATGTCCTGTTGTTGCAGTCCCTCCTCCTTTTCTACCACTTTACGGGTCAGTTCTTGCAAAATATTTTCTGCTTGCATTGTAAAGTGCATCTCCTTGTTGTTTAACCAATGCAGAATAAAATTTGGTTCTCTCTCTGGATCCCCGGTAATCAAACTTGGTACCAACGGTATATCTATAGAAGGGGAGAATAGACGAAACAGATTTTTCGCGTTTACGTTTTGAAACAAAATCTAGGAACGACCTGATACTACTATGACTGACCAGTTTCCGCATTGATACTTGCTGCCAAGTGAAAATGCATCCCTGGATAGTGACCAGCACCTTGATAATTATTGTGGAAGTCATGCACAGAATATGTGGAGGGTAAAGTTGGCAAGGTTGGAGCCATTACGTGTCCCGCCTGATGCTGTTGCTTCGCGTGTCGACGAATGTGAAAACACGTTCTACGAGAATAATATATAATAACGCAATATTTGATTGTTATCACGATTTCGATAGTAAGAAATAAAAACATTCACGTACTTCATGTGTTTCAGTCGTTGCATGAATCTGTGTTTATGCATATTGTGATGTCGATGTTTACCGTGATGTCCATGCCTATCGGAACCTTCGAACTGGCTCATATTTGCTAAACCTTCAACATCCGGTGGAATCGTTTCGGCCCATACACGGCAAATATTGTCTCTACAGGATGTGACTAACATGTTGGAAACGGAACCTCTGCAGAAAGAAAGTCGTGTATGAATTTCTTCCAGAAATCTTCTTAGATCATAACATGCATCGTACATACTTTGGCATGTATTTGCTAGTCTTGCGCCAAGATAGGTGCGTGACTGCACGTGGATGAGCAACGTAAACGAAACTGTAACTATCACTGCCTGTAGATTGCGAGACGTTTGTATGATCCACGTTCCTCGTTGAAAATACTGAATCAATTTAAACAAGATTCTTAATTTCCTTCAAGTCCTCGTAACACGATCGATAACAGTCGACAACAGTATCTCGTATACAAATGCATGCAGATATATATATATATACACATGTATAAACATGTATATAGATGTGAATGTAGATATATGCAGATATTAATGTAGATACAGTATAATCTACTAGACGTAGGAGGATTCTTACATTGTTTGTTCTCGAACCAAATTTTAACTAATCTATCGTTAAATCCTGTGGTAGCAAACAACGTGCCGTCCGGACTGAAACTCATCAAATGCACTGGTGTAGCTGTGCGGCACTTCCAAACGCAATTCCAAGCCCCCGGTTCGTTTCCATTGGTTGAATCTCCAGGCGCAGGACTGTCCGCTTCTCCACCAATGGAAAAAGTAACCGTGCCAGCTGTAAACAATCATACAATTCGTCGAAATTCGTTCATCGTTTTTAATAAAATCTATATACAAGATTTACGCAGGGAAAGGTTCTTCTTCCACTCGGAATACTAATGAACACCGTTTCGTACAGGGACGAATATAAGGTTTATTCGCGTAACGAATAAAGTAAAAATTAACTGGGGAGAACGAATGTTATTGTAGCTTCCATTAAATTAAACGAAAATGAAGTAAAGTAAAGTAAAGTAAGGCAAAGTAAAGTAAATAACGAATTACAAGCGTACAAATATCAAAGGATCAAGCAAGTATGCTTAGTAAATGCTGCGTCCACAGTATGCAGAGGCCAATCGGTTTCCTTTAGTTAGCAAGCAGCAAATAGTCTAATTTCAATTGATTCAAAACGCAGCTTAAAATATTTGCAAAACTCGTAATCGGTAAACGCATAATACCATGTATTTGGATTACTACGTTTGCAATTGGAATTCAGAAAGTTAGCTTTTCCATTTTCGTGCTCGTATCGAAAACAAACTCACTGTCTGGAAGAACGTTCAGAGTATTTTCTTTTCGTCTGGATACAACGGTTTCTCCTGTTTGTGACAAATTCACCTTTGCTGCTGCACACAATGTTACTGTTTTGACTAACGACAATGATGCTATTATTTTGATCGGAAGTGTCGAAATAACTAACAATACTGAGATTATTCCGATATCTAAGTTACGCAAGATAAACAAGAAACGCTTACATGGCTCCTCCTGGAAAGGGGTTATGTTTTGATGCCATAATTGTAAAAGTTCTCCTCCGGTTAGTAACCTCGTCCCTTCCAAATTCCATGAGAGAGAGCCGATGTTTGATTCCGTTTGTAGACTTCCAGTTTGCACCCATCGATATTCTAGTTGCTGTGGATAAATTGGAAAGAGAAAAGGAGCAAAAGGTATCAATACGAAACATATGCCATACATAAGACTAAAGTACACGTATAAAAGAATCGAGACACACATGAGAGCAAGTGCTATGAATCAGTGGTGTCGGTTCAAAAATGCAAACTTGATTTTCATAGGCTGCTGCTATTTTTCCTGTGTCTGTACTGCAATCCAAACAGCTGATTCTTATGTAATTGTGCACAGCTCCTGGAATTATTTGAACCCGTTCAAAGTTACTTGCAAGTATCACGATATTGCAGCCTGCCGCGTACGCCTGCATCAAACAATAGATTATGAAGAGAATCGACAGAAATGTCATACATTGTAAGATTATAGAAGACATATAGCGATAATAATAAAAAAGTGAGACAAACATCTTGATAATCGATACAAAAGAAAACTACGCAACGAGCGATTATCAACAAGCTAGAACGATAAGAAAGTTAAAGAGCGCGTTAAGAAATGTTTCATAAATTGTTACTCGATCGTTATTGAATGAACGTAAACGATGTAATGTAAATACTGAAATTCGTCGATGTTAAGGTAAACGTTCTCAAAATAAGAATAACAATTCCATGCGAAGTGTTATCGAACGAAATGTAAATGGACTTACCGTGAATGAAATCCCCTCAACGGAACCGACGGCATAACACCGATCTCCCGCATTACAGGCTCCACTTAATATTTGATGACAATTCATTATACTTTTGCAAAACTAGTTCATTCTTCTGGAACCTGATCCGTGAACCAAAAACGTTGCTCGCGACAGCGATAGTCAACGGTTTTCCACAGCTTTCTTCAGCTATCAAGACGTGACGTTCTTCGATCAGCGGCCATCTTTAAATGGATTCCCACGGTCAGACACATTGCTATTGCTGCAAGACTCGTGACGTCACTGATCTCAGGTACATAAGTATCGGTGTATATATGTATGTATAACGTACGCATGTGTGTACGTACCATTGCGTACACATGCGTGCTGTAGGGTAGTGGAGAGGGCAGACCTCGCAAATGGGATTGGATCATGCCAATGGATTCCAATATTTCCAATGGCAATTTCCAATGATAGTGTCGTCGTCGCCAGTCGGCAGCGCCAGTACACTTCGGTCCACCTCCGTCACTTCACAGCACACGTAAATTCCATACCCACCACTGGTCACTAGTTACTACGTTGGAAAGGGAGAAAGGAAAATGGGAAAACCTTTATATACCAGATACGCATCATTGCCCATGGTGTATTTGTATGCATATGTATAGGTATGTGTATATACATATATGTATATCTAATTGTCTGTAAAGTTTTTAAAATCCTGTCGAATTAACCTAATTTAGTAAATACATATTTAATTGTTCTTTTAAACACATGTTCCGTTGCAATATATTTTCTTTATTTTGTTTTATCATTGCAATGGAAGCATCAGTGGATAGGTATTCTAACCGTGATGAAGAACTTTCTCTTTATCGATTTTATGAATCGTTCAGGTATTCGCATTTGTACGTAGAATATCGAGTTCATTTGAAAATTGAAAAATCTAAGGTCAGAATTATTTGGTTCTACGCGTATCTAGGTTTTCATTCGGAGAGTTGACAAAGCATCGCGACTCCTCTCAGAACCCAGTGTTCCGATGGTTTTACGGTAGGCAAAGTCATAGCGATCACGAAATTGGTCGAATGCCCTGTAGTTGACAAAATCCCGCGTCTCTCGCTGGTCTTGTAGACTGGACAAAGATAGGTGATTTCTTGCTGGACGTCGCCTCTCTTCGCGGGAATCAACCATATCTGACGATAGAAATTGCTATTAAAGCAACGTCTGATCAAACAACTGGACATACGAGCAAATACGTAACACTCTACACTACATATACTATATGTACACACAAGTTTATACTCGATACTTACGTATCTATTACAGCTATATGGATGCCCGTGGACGTAAGTATACTTACAAGAGGAACATTTTCGTAGAGCACTTTTGAGAAACTTTCCTCCAGGATCATGTGTTCCATGTCGAATCTGGCGCCGTCTAAAAACAATCCGTATACATAGACACCATCTTCCGGATGAGTACGAATATCGTTGGGGTTTGTCGCCTTCAATACAACGAAATTAAATTCCAGAAGATCTATGGGTATTTGATATTTTCTTGCATAATTTTGTCGACTTCCTGTGAGAAACGCTTGGGTGAAATAAAATCCAGAGATCCAGTAGGTCTTTGGCGGTCCGTCGTCGTACCATTTCTGTGGATCGATTCTAAATTATAATTTCTAATATTCGAGTTGTCCGTTTCCGATTTCCCCTTTCTTACGCGTAAAAATTCCAAGCGATGCAATAAATCCTGTACGTAACTGCCAAGCGGTTTCAGAGACGGATAAGAGTATTGTTTCCATAGTTCAGGTATCTTGCTAGTTAGTATCGCGTCGTAAATATCTTCGAGCTCGAGAGACATCACGATCAAGCCTGGGGATCGGATCATAAATACACATC
Organism: Augochlorella aurata; assembly: GCA_028455555.1. Classification (NCBI taxonomy): domain Eukaryota; kingdom Metazoa; phylum Arthropoda; class Insecta; order Hymenoptera; family Halictidae; genus Augochlorella; species Augochlorella aurata. Next base: position 13,950,042 of record CM052149.1, read on the forward strand.
ATTCGAATACCTATTATCCTCCGACGTCGAACTAATCGTACACGTATGTAGGTACGTATGCACATGCATTCTAATTGTAAGTATGCAAGTATGTAAGCGAACGTGACCGATGCTGACCTTTAACGGCCCTTTGAATATTCTCCAAACTAGTTCTCACGTAGCGAAGAAGTTTGTTGAATCTGCCCATTTCTTGGACCAGAACTGTATTCATGCTTTGCTGGTAGGACGTTGGATACTTTTCAAGTGCCAGGGCGAGATCAAAATCGGCGGGTAGTCTGTCGGAAATATCTCTCGCGATGCCACGTACTATTTCGTCGTTCAAAGTTTGCCCGGTGCCCGATTTCGTTGCCTCCTGTTACAAGCAAGTGCAAATTCTACTCAAGTATATGTATACGTATGCACGCGTATACACTAAGTATACATATGTATAGGTGATATTAGGACGCGTTATCTGTGTTATACTTTCGTACGCTAGATCGGGTCGAACGCGTTCACCCTACGGGGTCTACTCACCTTTTCAGATTCCCAACGATCCTACGTGCCCGGCAGAAATGCAACAGAACGCTTTGAAAAGTTAATCGGTCGATAGGTAAAAGAACGCAGCGGTCGGCAGAAATCACTTATTTTGATCGTGCCAACACGCGAGCATCTGTGCCCCCGCGTTCGTTCGGATTTTATACGACGCGTCCACGTATCGTATGCACACGTAATACATACATTAGCTGTTTAGCACAGCACAGTCCGAACGAACGCGACCGGCTTTCAGAGTATTACGAATCTCGAGAAGCAGATACGTATACATATTATAGATGTTGCGTGCTTACTAGCGCGCGCGGTACCGAAATCGTTTCGAATACACGAGAAGGTATACATACCATGCGATCCTGTAGACAAGAGTACGAGATGTCGTAACGATTGAGTAGAAGCACACAAAGGAAATATGGCGATTAAATACGATGAAATAGGAGGAAAATTGTGCCAAGAAAAAGTTTGGGCAAGGATACCTGGGTGAGTAGCAGCGACGAGAACAGAGTACTCGTTTCTTGTTGATCTTTGATAATGTCGGCGTTTTCGTTCATACCGAAAACACTCGGTTCAACGATTAGAGGCAAGTTTTTCGTGTATTCGACGAACGCTTCGTGTTCTCGGACGGTTGGACAGTAGTATATGGTCGAGGTATCGTCGAAGTAGTAAGTCTCGTCGGCGAGTAACTTTCTGAAAAAGTGATCGAACTGATTAGAGGAGCGGACCAGAGAAGCGAACGGAAAGGTGGCGACGAGGAGAGAAGGAGTAGAGAACGGAAAAGGAACGTAAGAGAGCTCACTCGCAATAAAATTTGGACAGGATGGTGTTGAGAGTTCTACGATCCCACTCGTCGGTCACTCTGCCACCATAATTGCATTCGCCGGTTAAATATTTGATCGCGTCGAATCTGACGTCTGCGAATTGGTTCAGGAATAGATGTAACTGCAAAACACTGATCCGCAGGTCAGTCTCGTTGAATTCGTACATAATGTTCCAGCCGATGGGGCCGAATTTTCGTCTTTCTTGCACGACAGCGTGGAAAAAGCACAGCGAGTAGAGAAGCTTTTTAAAGTATTCGGACTGAGAACAGGATTCGAAAAAGTCAGGATCGCTGAGCGGATCGTTCGTATAAGATCTGAGGATGTTTGCTCGGAGGCCTTTCGGTGGCTCGTTCGTCATCTTGACGCTGTTTTCCAAAACGGAGGAAGGGAAGTGTTCGGAGGGATAGCTGGTCAGCCACAGTCGGAATTCCGAGTGAATCGTGTCGGGCATCAAGCCCTCGCAGATTTTCTCCAAAGTGGACATCCAGCTGACAGCCAGATGACAATTTTGAAGAACAACCCAGTTGCCGACCATCACAGCTTTCTGAATCGTCTCCTCGGCAATAGGCCCTTGACCTGTCGAACACGCTCGAGTTTCAGTCGAGTTTAAACAAAAGTGCGAATCTACGAACGTGTTCCCGCTGTACTCGCCTTGCCCGAGAGAAAGATAAAACAGCCGACTCGCGGAGTATCCTTGCTCGTCCGCGAACGCGAGCAACAACTGTGCAGGATCTGTCCCAGGCGTCAACACGAACACCAATGGAATACAGCTGTTCGAATCGGCATAAGATGAAGCGAGATCAAACGGCGGCGGCTCTACGAACTGTGGACCTAGTTCCGCTAAAACATTCGATTCGACTATATTATACTATACTGTGCTATTACTATCAAATAACGTTTAACAAACATTAGAAAGACAGACGTAAACCTTCGACGAAGATTTGTATCGCTGGAACAATTTTGTCCGGTCGAATGCATCTCAGTACCAACAGCCTTTCGAACGAATTCAAGTTGGCATACGGCGAAGGCATCGGGCTGTTTTGCGGCTCTTTCGAATCGAACAGTTCTTTCCATTGTTTCGTGTTGGTTGCGAAGTGCGTTCGAATCCCCTGGATGAGCAATATTCGAATGAAAAATTCGATTAACGTCGCCTTCGGCAGCTATCTCCGAAACTAAATGGGGAACACGACGGCGAGTTTCCTTCAAACACGAAATACGTAATAACTACACTTACCACAAAACCGTCTACTACGTCGAGGTTGCACAGTTGGTTCCATTGTTTGGTAGGTAGCCACATGGTTGGGTTCGCGTGCGGATTGTCGATACCGATTCCGCCAGTCAAAAGAAACATCCATTGCGAGAAGGACAACTTGCCAAGTTGTTCGATCAAGTTGATAGTCAATAACAAGGAGAACAGTAGCTTGTCCTTTTCGAACAGAGATCGGCAGACGTTCGTGTAAAGGGAGAAGGTGAAGTACTTGATCAGATCCAAAAGTCGTTGCTCGACAGTTTCAGCTGGTTCTGTGTTATCGATGGCCATCTCGTACAAATTCACGAACCACGGCAACGAATATTGGTACATCGGATCCACGTTTGCCAGCATACCTACGTGACGATACGCGATACGTATACGATATTCCGATCGGACACCTCGCACCGTGCATCGAACAAGATGGCACGTGGTGCGCGTAAGTACATAACACAATAGAGAATACAGTGCGCGATTCGGTCACGGTCACGATTACGATACGATAGGATACGATGGGATACAATAGCGACAGCGTACCGGTGGTGAAGAAGAGTACGGTCGAGTGCACCGCGATAGCCGTGTATTGCAATCTGGCAGCATCGATCGAAATCTCCGTTTGTTCGGCCGCTGCCTGCTTTATTTGAATATCGTCGCTCAAATTCTTGGACGACGTTAAAACTTCGACAGCTTCTTCGTCCTCCAATACGTTTCCTTCGGCTACCGATAGTATTTCCAGGATCTTAGCCTCGGTTTCTTGTAAAAGTCTAAATTGCATCGTCAAACGACAAGTTTCAAGTTTCGAGAGCAACGGAAGACGAATTAAACTTGTCTGACGAACCTTTTGTTCGTAGCTCCCTGCACTATCAAGGCATTCTTTTCCGATTCCAGATCCGGTCGTTCTTTCGCCACAACGATACCTAACAATTGATCTTCCAATCCGGTCGTTGTTATCATGAAGTTCAACAGCGTTACTTTCACCGCAATCTCCGGCAAGTAATGCGGGTTTCGTAATCTAGTGGTGATATACAATCTGCGAATGCACCGAAGGTGCGAATGCAATGTAGGTGTACTATCGTCTTTCGTTTGTCGTCCATCGTATGCAGAAATACGCGATATACTTACCTAAAATCGAAGTTATATTCAACGATCGCGTCGCCAAATTTTATACAAATCGCTCCGGCTTGTTTGAACGTTTCTCTGAGTAGAACCGGTTCAAGAACGGCATCTATTTCTTCGCCAACGTGTTCTAGGAGCACCGGTTGACCAAACTGCAACGCGTTCTCCAATACTCGACCGTAATCGGATTGGCTGAGTCGGATAATGTTTAAATTATTCTGTCTCTCCATGTTTTTGATCCATCTGTTGGCCTGTCCCTGAGGATCTATGATCAACGGAAATCTCCTCGCGTTTCTGAAAATAATTGCATTCGCGAATAAGAATAAAAGAGTAGAACGGATCTCGTGTAGCTCGTAGACGCGGGACAGATGCGAGGCGAGCAAAACGAGAACCGATTTCGGAAAGCTTACCTCACGATGATAGCATTATCGATGGAAAACGCGTCGCTCGGTAAACCGAAAATATTCCAAGATCTTATCAAGACCGGATCTCCCAGAATGTCCCGCAACTGAAAGTCCTGACTGCAAATCACTTCCAAGTCGGTGCAACGTTTGATCCATGTAGCAATCTGTCGGACGCGAAACGTCATCGTGAAAGGTCCCATGTACGCCACCACGCCTGACGCGATCACAACGTCGCCCGTCAAACGGCCGTATCTGTCGAGTATTGGAAATCGAATCGAATTACATACGTACAATCGTACGGATGGAATCGCTCCATGCAACATAGACCAAACGGAAAATGACAACAGAAGCTACCTCTCGCCTAAAGTGCGCGCAGTTTCCGACCAACGGGTATATTCTCCGCCCAATCCTCCGATCAAATCCTCGGCGCGTTTCAATTTGGTTTCGCAGTCGGTCACTTTGTCGGACATGGCTTGGAAAGCCGCTCTCCGTTGTTCCAAAAGCTCTTCCAGTAGCCTCAACCTTTCCTACGCAACGAAATCGGATCGAATCGAATTCGCGAACGGTTCTCGAAATCTTCTCCGGAATATGTATCTCCTAAAAGCTCGAAGATCGAACCTGCACTTGGTAGAGTTGTTCTCGTTTTTCTTGCAGAGTGCCCATAGCGCTGTCGTAAACCTGTTGAGCTTCCGCGAGGGCCTTTCGCTTCGGGGCGACCACCTTCGATACTTTGTCGTATTCCGACATCGCGTACACCCATCGACACAGTCCCTCGCACGCTGTCGACACCTTCTTCACCTTCTCGGGATCAAAGTCTGGATTAGTCAAGTACTGTCTACGAATTTTCTCGATCACGTTGTCCGGTATGTTGTCCTTGTCAAAATTCAGCAACGAATCGAGAAACTTTAGATCGCTCAACATTCGCAGCGCTGCCTTCCAATAATCGTCGACCTGCGTACCGTCGGCTTGTTGTACTCTCATCGGTTTTATTTGCTGCGTGTCGACCGAAAATGGAAAAACGGAAAGATGTGCGAATTATTCGAACTGGAAACGCGAAAACGCAGAAGCGCGGGTGGGGGGGGGGGGGGGTGGGGGGGGGGGGGGGGGGGGGGGGGTGGAATGCCAACGACAACCTTTAGAACGCAAACGGTCTCGATGACCAGCTTAACTCCGTACGGTGGTTGCTTCATGGCTCTAACCACGGCTATGTCGGCCGTCGTCAACGTGCCCAGGGCCGCTTCGGCGCGTTTTAAAATCGGCATCGCTTCGGCCAAATCGGCGTCGCACTCGGCTTTGATCGCAGCCGCTTCGCTCGCGTAAACCTGCAAGTTTTCAACGACCGGTGGTAACCGATGGTAAGAGACTCGAAGAAATTCGAACGGACGATCGTGTTCCGATCCATTGATTCTCTTACCTGAGCCGAAGCCTCGTCGATTTTTACGATACTTTCGAAATCTGCCACCTCTTGTCTTTCCTTGTCCACGTCGAGCAGCATTTTCTGAACGTCTTGCGTTGCGATTATCAATTGCGGTTGCAACGATATCAGTGTCTCCTGCATCGTTGCAACTTGTCGTTTCGTCTCGTCCAACTGATTCAAACCACCCTCGTATCGAGTTTTCGCCGTGGTTATTGCCCTGTTTATCGTTACAAGTTTCAAGCGTCGAGTTCCTCCCAGCCTCCGCGAGCGAGGTGCAGAAAATTACTTACTCGCGCTTCTTTCCTAGCAAATCTTTGAACGTGTTTATCATTTCGAGATAGGATGTCGGAGTGACGTAAACGTGTCTGTTCAATCGAGCGAAAAATTCCGAGCTCAGGAGTTCCGTGGACACGTGAAAGAATTGACACATGTCGATTCCAGCGATTCGTTCGTGATCCGTTAAATCGATGGCCGATAAGAATCTGGTCGCCACCGCCAGCAGAGCGTCCTCCGGCCACGGCTGCGAATCGAGTCATCCGTTCGAATCTATTTATTCCGTTACGTTTTCTCTACTCGAGATCTCTACAGAGTTCCTACCTGTAGCCAGTCGATGGTGCAGCAGTTGACAAGCGCGGGAAATTTTCTCATCCGATTTCGAAAACTGTTGCCAATCGGAGACATTACTACCACGATATGAAGCTGATCGCGAACTATCTGAACGAACAGATTGAACAAAGCCACCGCGCTTCCGTCCGTCTGTACAGATCGATCGCGTTGTCTGTCGATTTGTTTCATCTGCTCGCATATCTCTGCCATTTCGTCGGCCATGAACAGGTTCGGTATCTAATGAAAAAGAAAAAGCAGAAGAAGAAGAAGGGAGTCGTATATCGTAGTATCCTTTGGTTATTTACCTCTCCGGAGTTGAGCATGTTGCTGACATCTTCCAAAAAGCTCTCCTCCTTGATCTGAGTGTCCGTAAAGATGAAGGTCGAGTGCAGTTCGGTACCAGCGACGCGTCTCAAGATACCTTTGACGTCTTCGTGCCACGCGGCGGTTCCATACTGTTGAGTGACTTCGACTTGAAAGACGTCGTAGTCGCTTATATGAGACGCCAGTCTGGTTAGCGACTGCCTTCCCGAACCTCCGACTCCCACGAGAAGAGCATGAGTTCGCGGTTGCTTGATGATGCGAGAGATACGAGACAAATGCTCGATCGCGTATCTATCGTGTTCCGCGAAACACGAGAACCATGAAAACCATGAAAACGATGTTGAAAACGATGGGAACGTTCGGTCGAATCGAACGAAATCTCATTCGAAATCGGTGTTACTCGCTACGTTATCGTACCAACCGAAACAACACTAAATTCATTGGTTTCCTACTCATGGAGTTGTACTCGTTCAAATAAGTTTCCACCACTTCTCGCAATTGCTCGAGATTGGGAACCTCCTGGTAGAGCCGAGCATCCATTTTTGTGTCCGCAAAGTCACAGAACACCAAATTACGAAGTTCCGCCTCGGTGACCTTCGGGCTGATATTCTGCGAAAAGCCGAAACGCCGTTAGCTAAACGTAGCGACAGGCGTGGCTTTCCATCGCCTCCCATCGATACCTAATACCAACCTCTTTCGTGGGACGGAGTAGATCCCCGAACAATTCTTCCATAACCACGTCCATGCGGTCCTTCAAGGTAACGTGCATTTGTTTCACCAGCCAAGACAGATCTTCCTGATTTATCAATCGATCTCCGAAGACTCGAAGCACTTCGTGAACCCAGAGCCTCCTCATGCTCGTTAGAGTCGGCATGGTTTCGGGAACGGACAGCAGAACACCCTAATCGTAAGAACGAACGCTATATATCGTTTAGCGTCGCTGGTCGCGCTGGTCGCGCTGATCGGCGGACCCGACCGATGCGGAATGAATAGCGCTCTACTAATTTCTAGCCAGACCTGTATCACTCTCGAAAAATCTCGAAGATTGAACACGTAATGAGATTTCATGGGTGTCGGCAACAGATTGGAAACGCTTTGCTTGTACACGTCCAAAGTAGCCAGGACAATTTCATCGATGCATGGATCGAATTCCTTGCTGAAACCTCTAAAATACGCGAGTATCGTTAAGGATCGCGAAAGAGATCGATGTTTGAAAGCATCCGAGCGGAGCCAACCGACGCACCTCGTGTCGAGATGCCAAAGAACGATCTTGCTAAATATCATTTCCATTACTCTGTCCTCGAATTCCGATATCGTTAAAACAACGAAATGCCTCTTGAATCGAGGCGTAACGTCCTTCCCACCTTGGACCGGCGGAGCCATCGCGCACATCAGCTGAACGTCGATCAGTTTGATCATCGTTCTGTCCCGTCTGTCGTACCTGCAACCAATTCGACGATATTCGTCGGTCTTTTTGGCTTCGCAAGTTCTACCGTAGAATTCTCTAGCGTCGAATAAAATCTGAAGAATACCACTCCCCCTGGTCCAGCCACTGGCGCAACAGCTCGATGGGAGGCTGCGCGCCGTAAACCTCCGTCGCGGGCATGGAGAGATCATCGACGAACACGATCCAACGTTTACCTATCGGTGCGCCGTAAACGCCTTTTCTTCTCCTATCAAGCTTTCCCATAATGGCGTCTTGGGTCTGGTTCGTCGTGGTTTGCGCGGAGAAGTTTACGATCAGCGGCTTGTTCACCGCGGGGTTGTTCTTTTTCAGTAGAAAGTCGATCACGTAGACAGACTTTCCTGTCCCGGTCGGACCTACGAACAACACCGGTTTTCTTTTTTCCACCAACATTCGGAACAAAGCCGTGTATCGTACAGTTTCCACAGTCGGAACTATTATTTGGTTCACGGGAATGTCCCGAGGAATCGCCGGTCCGTCCAATAGTTCGTCGGCCCACAATCTCCATCTTCCCTTACCCTGGAACAAGAGACGAGATTTCTTCGCGTCGTCGCTACCATAACGTGTGTGTTCCTTTTCTCCGCCCCATCTGAGAACGTATCTCTCTACCTCTTTGATGAACCTGTAATCGAACACCAGTCCATCGCGTGGCATCACAAATATATACGGCTTCAAAGGAGACTCTATCGGTTTCGTCAGTCCAAACGTTTCCATCAGGTTCGAGGGGAAATCCTTCTCGAGGAAACCACGGAAAAGGACGCTGAATGGTTCTCTGTAATTTCTTGCTATCGTTCCACCCAGAGCCCAGATACACGAGAAGAAAAACGAGCCCTGGAAGCGTTTCGAGAATATTTACGTTTCGATCGTGTCGTTGGTCGCGATTCGCTAGCCGTTCCCACAATTCGAATAGAACTCCGGGAACGGAACGCGCTGCGGTTTAACCTCGACTTGGGCTCGGAGATTCAACTCGTCCATGTCTTTGGCTACTTTCTCGTCTCGGTATTCGTCGATGAAACAATCCATCAGGTAAGTTAGGCCACGCACGAGATTCGCGTTCGGCATCGGACATATTTCCTGTTGGAAAACGAAGAGACGGTCAAGGAGAGGAAAACGTAGGAAACGCGTATCGCCGCGGGAGAAATACACGTGTACGTATATAATACGTATATACATTGTTCGGAGAAACGAAGAATTTGTTCGAAAGAGATACACCTGAACGTTGCTGTGTCGCAACCAATGGAGCATGGGATCGCAAAATCTTCGGAAAAGCGATCTGTATAGAAAGTTTTTGAACCATTCGTCCATCACCGGTGGAGTACTGGCTATCCAAGATCGCAGAAACGGTTCCCAGCCCAACGCTCCCGGTTCCATGTAGATCATGCCTGGAACAGATATAGATAGCGTTTCGTCGGATTCGTGAAAACTAGACCGCATTCGATCGGCGAAACCGCGTCCGATCGAAATCGAATGGAAACTATAGGAGAGAACCATCATACCGCATCGGGAGACGGTTGCTGGCGAGGCCACCTCCAAGTCCATCGTTTCGAATATCAGGTTAGTGGACGGACCCAATTGAATGATCTCCCCGCTCATCAAGCAGAGCTTCTTGTTGTCGTCGAGTACAGTGTTCATGCTTTCGATCCATATCGCGTCGATAGGACCGTCGAAGATCAACCATTTGCGATCGTCGCTGGTCGAGGTGGCGAAAGTACGATAACTGATGGCCAGAATGCCGTCGGACCATTCGTGAGAAATTGGGTCGAACTGTCCGTACAGTTGACCCAACGTTACAGCTTTCGGATTGATCACGAAAATGTCTACGCGATGCTCGTTCATCAGGTTCTGCGAAACGACCGATCGATCAGAATGGTGCCAAACACGCTGGAAACTCACGATGGGAAACCTACTCGCTCTTCGCACAGCTTCAACGCCTCCGCCAGAACTTTATAGGCCGAAGTTTTCCCACCGAATGCCAGACCGACGATCATAAATCCGTGCCTGACGATCATCATTTCGTATATTTGTTGCAACTTCTCCAAGAAGACGGGCGTGCATTGGAGATTCGATGCTGCACAAGCGTCCTGAGCGCACGCGTTCAAATCGGTGTAGTCTGGCTCCGGTAGGATAACGCCAGGAAAAAGATCAGACATTATGCCCTGTGGAAACGAATCGAACGAACCGATCGTTGGCAAAGATTCTCGAGTTTCGTCGTCGCGTTACGGATTACCTACGTTGAACAGCGGTAAATCTTCGGTCAAGAATTTTGGCAAGTTAACGTCTTTGATACTCCGCAGCACGATGATCTCCTCGTCTTGGTCAGGATACTTAATCTTGAGGTTGCCAGCCGCTACTAGAACCGATTTCACCGCCCTCATTCCGTAATCGTAATGATTTTGGCTCGACAATTGTTCGGAACAAAGTCTATACGTGGTCACGATTTTCACAGACAGCGGCCGTGCGTTATAGAACCCGTAAGAGTAGAGCGTGTTCTCGCCTATTAAAGCATAATCGGGAACCTGAAAGCAAATCGTGTTATCGAGTACTACCGATCATTTTAATTTAACTTAATTTAACTAATTTAGCTAATTTAGCTAATTTAGCCTTCGAGCGTTAATCGACAAGCGTTAATCGTTGGACAAAGCTGGATAGGGCTAGACGATGTTACTGAAACTAATGATAAAGATGTTCCATTTTCTTCTCTATTTCCTGTTACGATCGAAACGATAGAATGCGCGTAGGTATACGTGTACTCTGTCTTCGTCGTCGTAGTTTTTCCAGATTCTTCCAACTCCGATCGGCTATATCGACGCAACGACCACGTCTCACCGACCATCATAGCAACTGGTCGAAACAACGCCTTCAAGTTGTCCGGTAGTTCGCTTCTGCCGGCGTAACCAGGATTCATCGTGATGAATACGGCACACGTGGGGTCCAGCTGGATATCGGTACCTTCGAACAGAAGCCGTTCGCTCCCGCTGTTGATGGCTCGCTGGATCGTAAGGATTTGCTGGGCCACAACCGACAATACTTCCAAATCGATACGATTGAATTCGTCGAAACAGGACCATGCTCCCGAGCTTGCCAATCCCTAACAATTCCGTTCGCATTACGATCGAAGCTGAACGATAAATGAAATTGAAATTGGAAACGGAAACGTGGACGGTGCTGGGGACGGTAAATACTTGGCACCTTGAAAAACTTGCCCAACGCGATGTAATCGAGACCGTCGGAGCAATTGAAGACGACGCACTGCTTGGCCACGGCTTTCGCCAAATCCTTGGTCGTCTCGGTTTTACCGGTTCCGGCGGGACCCTCGGGCGCGCCACCGAGGTTTAAACTCAACGCGCTAAACAAGGTTCTATAGCATCTGTCGGTTAACGGCGTTATCACGAGTCTCGATGTGTTGCCCAAGTACTCGTAGGCGTATCTCAGCGATGTATTGATCATGGTCGCGTACAGGTTGTCGTCCTGCGGAGCAGCGAAACAAACGCAGGGTAAATTCGAAACTCGACTTGCTCGAGATTTTTCATTTTTGCAAACGCGTCAATGGAAGCGCGCGCGAACAGTGACGGATTTCTGGCACAACAATTTCGCTTTACCATCCAATAATATCGCAGCTGAGCCAACCATGCGAAACTCGTTGGATCGTTGACGCGTTGCTTGGACAATGAGCTCACCAGATCTCGGCTATGAACGTCCAACGTAACCAGCGCTTCTACGACAAGACAAACAAGGAAATATGCTATCGACGTCTCTTTCTCCGCAGGTACACGCTCGTAATCGATTCGTACCTAAAGTTGTGCGATTCTGTGCGGATAACTTGCGACGGACCAGGTCCACGATTTCGTGCAACTCGTGCGTACAGGTGTCGACGTAATTTTCTAAGCTGGCCAAAGATTGCGAGAGCGCCTTCGTTACGTCGGCGGTCCAATAAAGTTTGCTGATGCACAGGATAGTCTGTCCAGGCCATCGCAGAGCCCATTGCGATCGAACTTCTTTCAAATATCCGTCTTTGGCCTTGATCACCTGCAACGCATGGATTTAATTCGAGCGAGGGAGTCGTCTCTTACTCGCTCGATGGAGACATATTTTGTTTTTCGAGCACTACGATATGTCAGAATATAGGAAAGCTCGAGTTCACCTGTGCTCGGACGCTCATTTTCATAGAAATTTCAAGCTCGAGCAACCATATTTCCACTTGACCTCGAGCTGCTTCGGTCGAAATGATCTTCTCGAGGATAATTTCCTCTCCCTCGGACGATTTCATCGCAGTAATGTCCATGTCAAAGGTAAAACTCAGTCGCGCGATACCTTCGAAACACTTCTTCAAATGTGGTTGCACTCTGTAACGCGATCGAAACGTCAAGGAAAAATACACGTCAAGGAGATAGCGGAATTTACAAATACGTCAAATTCCGTTCCACCTTATATCGATACGGTATATACGATACAAGATACACGCACTCATTTCGATAAATAAGCGATGTTCGTTCAACGTACAAGCGTTCTCCGCGAACAAATTCGCTCGAATTTCAGAATTCTTACCTCGTGGGATCTTTCGTTTCCGACAATATTTCTAAAAGTTCGTCGTTCGATAAGAAAAAGAATCGCGGGAAGTACAATCTTTTCTTTTCCAGGTATGCGGCCAATCCCTTTTGTATGAGATCGAGCAAGTTGGTACACTTCTTTAAACGTTCGAGCATTTTATCTATTCCGATCACCGACATCACTCGAGGATCAGCCGACACGAGCTGCATAATTTCTCTCCAGATCTATATTACACAGAGATACGTATATACAGATACAACGCGCGAAGCAGGAATTCGACGAATCTACCGGTTTACCGATCAATCGGTCTGCCTGGATGAACGAAACGACGAAAGGTGTAACGAACGACAGAAACGAGAGACGTACTTTGTCAACGGCGCTGAATCGGCGACCTTCTTCCGGCATTTGCTTCTGAATGTCGGCCGACGAGAATATCGGTTCGAGGTACATCCACGTCGCCTGTACCTGCAGCCAATAATCCATAATGTCCAGCAGCAAAAGTAATTTGGACTCCCATTCTCTGCAGGATTGCAACGGAGGGTCGATCGGCGAAAAAAAAATGAGAGAATAAGAGAATAGTGAGGGAGAGAGAGAGAGAGAGGGGGGGGAGGAAGAAATGGAAACGACGATACTTACAGCGTCTCCTTTTCGAACGGTCGAATGTAAAGAGAATTTTTCATGGTTTGAGCTTTGGTCAAGTGGTCGTCCAAAAGTAATTGTATATCGTCGACGCTAGCGATCACGTATGTACCGGTATCTCGATACGGATTCACCGTGAATGCGACGTCTTCCCAATCTTGATGCATTCGTAGAAGGGCTTTCTCCAAGCTGCCTTCCTTCGTGGACGCTTCCGCTATTCCTTCGAACTTTGATACGTAATCCAACAAACCGTAGTCGAGAATCTGTGTCCAACGACAAGCATCCGTGTACATTTCTTTGTAGAAATTACGCTATCTAACCCGGAACGATCTCGACGGAATGAAATGAAATGAAACGCGATGCTAACTCATACCTTGGCGAGCGTCATCGACTGATCGACCTTTATGGGAAAACCAACAATTTCCGAAACTTGCTCCCAGTGACGACTCTTCATCGATGGATTTCCGAGAGTAATTATTATAGGCATATGCTGTTGAAAATCTTCGACGCGCGCTCGTACCGTCTCGGCGAGTTTCTTCGCGATCGGCTCTTGAATGGATCGTTCCAGTCTATAGATCGTACGGTAAGCGATTCCTGTAGCCGTCTCGATTTCCTCGGGATCGTGGCTACCTACCATGGAGTTCATCCATGTATTGCAATTGGTTAAGAACTCGCAGCCGGCGTCGTACAACTTTTTGAACGGCATTAATCTGTCCGCGGTCTGGAATATCGCGTTGCGTAGTGATTTTCGTATTCGCAAAATGCAATAAAATCCGATCGAACGCGATCCGATCTCACCTCTTTCCGCAACGGATACTGAGACAGCTCCCAACCAAATAATTCTTCTTCCTCGTTGAACCCGTCGATGGCGTTCATCGCGGCGATCAACTTGTTTTCGAGGCGATCGGCCTTCTTTTTGTATCGATAGATTTCCTCTATGTTTCCCCAATACTGCAACTCGTTGGAATGCTTCGCGTAGACCTGGAGCTCCCGCTCGAATTGCTCGATTCTTTTTCGTAGACTCTTCTGATACTCTCCGGTCTTGCTCGCTACTATTTCCCTGTGTTGCTCGAATACCTCGGGAAGCTTGTGGTACCTTATCGCCAAATGCGCGTACATGTAATACGTCGTCATCACGATCTGTCCGAGCGAAAACGCTAACGCGACGCTGATCGCACCTATACTCAAACGTACAGCAAGTCGCGGCCAAAATAGTGTAGCGCGCAAAAAAAAAATATTATACCGTCTCGCTGGACAAAAACGCTGTCTATCTTAAAACCTTTTTACCGTGTGAAACGAATTTCTTTAAACTCCTCTTACGTACCATTGAAAAGGAAAGTTGTTGGTTTTCAGTTCTACGGGAGTCAAGACCGAGTAATCGGATAGAAAATTGATGTATTTGATGATTTCCTGTAACCGAACTTTCAACTGAGTCGCAGTCTCTGTTTCGGAGGTGTGGATAAATTCTTTAAGTTCTATCAATTCCATGGTATTTGCCGGCACGCTGAGCGCTCGATCCACGATGTGTTGATAGGCGTCTCCTATTCTGGACAGGGGCATACGATACACTACGATCATGATACTGATATGGATATAGATATAGATATAGATATAAACATGCATATATTACGACAGAGTAAGAACGTTCACGGTGGTGTGGTGACCGTCGATAAATGCGCGATCACTTACGCCCGAGATCTCTGTTGATAGTCGACGATCATTTTCGCCACCAATTCTTCTTTGCACCTGCGAGCTACGCTGGTAATATGATCTATGAGTTGTCCTCTGTGTACCACGAAAAATTGATCGAAGGCGGTTCGATGGAATTCTACCGGTATTTGCCGAGTCAGGCGATCGTAGTGTACGACCAACGCCCGATAACGTTCGAAATCGTTAGCCGAATTTCCGGTTAGAACTTGACCAACTTTCTCAGTGTCGACGTCGGTCAATAAACTGCTGTATTTCTCGAATTCCTTTATCTGCGATTCGGGTCCAATCTTTCCTCTGTCGATCAGCCGCGAGATTTTCTCGGCGCATCGTTCCGTATATTCTTCCGAGATCTGGGGCTACGGCGACGAGAACTAGAGCAACGATCGCCAACCGTCGATGTGCCGTATACACGTCTATACGTCCGTTGTTACATACCTCGAGCAACGTTCGCGAAAACTCAATGGACGAGTCGTCGATCTTTAGCAGAGTCTCGACACGCGGCAACGTATTTATCGCTTCCTGTAGTTCCTGCAGTAACGTCGACAACGCTTCGGCGTAAGCTTTGAACGTTGGCTCGAACGCGACGATCGCGTTCCTTACCGTCAGCTTTATATCGAACCCGTGGCATATACTCTACATTGGATAGGGATTCGAAGGATTTTAAAGTTTTGCTCGCTCGATTCGATTACGATCACGCCGAACAAATACATGCGCGTGTACACCGAACGCATACTTACGCCTGCCTTTGAAATATAGTCGATGTACTGGTCCATCGACCTCGACCAAAACTCGCGCAACTGATCTGCCATAATGAAAGCGACGCAATTAAAAAATCGCTTGCATCTCGAAATATCGCTCCGCAAGGGTAACTCGTTCCTCTCGTAAGCCTAAATACGTACAGGTAGAGAATGTTTTACAACATTCGTTATTATTATCATCGTTGCTATCATTACTATTATTTTCTATTATACCAGAGCAAGAACATACCGTTAACAGTATGATTTGAATTTTCGGCAACCAATATTTTAAAAGATCTTCCCTCGTCTTGTGACACATTTTCAGGACGACCTCTTCGAAATTACCGATATCGTACGACGTACCCCGTGACATCAGTTCGCTTTGGTCTATCAGACCTCTATGACCGAATTCTCGGTACCAAAAATCGACGATTCGCCGTACAGCCGGGCAATACAGGACCGTTGATTTCTCTATTCTCGTTCTGTTCCTTCGGTAGCTGTTGATCGAATAATGATGCCCTTCCGATTCTCGATTTCTCTCAACCTGCTCCTCCGCTCCGACCACGGTCGACTGCAAGTCATATGAATGTATCCATACGCGTCTACTTACGTATGTGTATACCCGATGCAGAATGTAATAACGTAGTAAAATACCGGAAAAACTTTCTTTAAAAGAAATTTGTATTCGCCAAATCTTCCGGAACAATTGATTTAATTGTAAACTAATAATAAACGAATCAACGATCAGAGATTGAACCGGAGACCGAACCGAAGACTAAACCTAATAGAGGAAAGAGAGCCCTAATAGCTTACATGTACGCAGTAGTTTGCCGGTTGAAAGTAATTTCGAAACAGTTGAGAATACACACGCACCTTATCCGAGATCGAAGCATCCGGCGAATACGCGATCACATATTCCACAACTGCTCTCTTCACGTCCAACACGTATTGCTGTTTTACTTCTTTTACCAAGCGGGACACCAACTCCTGAAACTTGTTTCGCCATCTGGCGGGAACCATGGCCAAGATGCGATCCAAAAGATCGGTGTCCATCGAACCGACGTACGCATCCTCGATTCCGCGGGTGACGTAATAGTAGTAACGTAAAATATCTTTGTCCGTATCCGTAACTGTAATCGAGTTGTCGCTTTTAATGGTCCCCGTTTCTTTCGATTCGCATTCATCGTCGTAGCATTCGACCGCTCCACAGCTGTAACATGGCTCCTCCTCTTTCCTTCTGTGTCTCTTTCGTAAAATTTCAACGAGTTGCTCACGAAAACGTTCCCTCTTCTGGCAAAGCGCTAAATACTTTTTCATACTCGAAAGTCGATTATCACCCTATTGCCTCGAAAACTGTGCGCTCTATACTATTCCGACGGTCGGATATGTACGTGTTTGCTTCTCAACTTCTTAAAAGTCTGTTACTGCGAATCCGCGTATAAGCTACCGATTCGAAACGTTCGATCTTGACGAAAATCAGCTGTCGTTCTCGGATCAATTATCATATCATCCTACCCAAGCGTGAGATTCGTTTCATGAGATCGCGTATCATCGAATACTCTTTTCGATACCTCGGAATTGTAGCGAATTTTCGTGAATTCGATCGACCACTTAACCCTTTAAAACGCTGTTACCTAAATTACACGCAACACCAACAACTTTGAAACGTACGTATTTTGCAATTCGATTCGATCAACTTTCTTTCCACAGTCGGCTAACGACGCAATAAAAAAACCCGCTTAGATAACAACGACAACGAGACCGAGATACTTTTCCAATGCTTGTCCATCAATCGAGGATACAACGTGTAACTCTCCATGGCAACCGCGTTCCGTGTATTTCCGTTTCCGATAGTCGATACGGTATTCAAACCGTATTCGCGTAATCATTCGACGGCCGGAAACGGCGAAAAATCATCTGTCACTTGTGAAATTATAACCGTACTATGCGTAAATACACATGTACGTACATACCGTATATGGAACACTGAAACGCAGAACAAATCGTCAATTGGTTTTTTTATTACATTTATCGTCATTTTCGTACATTGAAAATCTATTCGCATACGTACCTACATACATACGTACATAAATGTATACATACACACATACATACATACATGCGTGCACGTACCGTTCGCACGTACGTACAAAAGTATATACATACGATACGCGAGTACGTACGATTTGTATATATGTACATATATGCGGTGGATATTTGTGTTTGAATTTTTGCATTTATTTTTATTAAACGGACAGAGACATGCCAACGATATGCTCTCTACGTCCACGCAAGTATAGTAGACGCTCGTTTCTCTTCATGTACGAATACACAGAAAAATACACACGATACACTTCCGATTTCTGTTTCCGTGTTCGCACGAATGGTCGTAGCAATAGTAGTGTTCGGTTTAGGTACACTAGTACATACATACGTACAGTATAATTCGTTTGGTCGATAATTTGAGAAAGAAATTGATTGATAGAAATAGAATTCAAATGAAAAAAGATTATTCAACTATTTCACAAATTGATAATAATTAACACTTGGTATTGTTAGGACGCAAATATCTTACAGATACATATTTGTATAGCCGAACGCGCGTAAAATATCGTTTGATTGTCATTCGATCGATTTCTTTGCTTCTTGATCCCATTTCGAGTCTTATACGATAAATTTTCATTCCGACATTTTGCCGTTTGTTTCGCGCGCGCATTCTAACAGCGGCACAGACACGATACACGTACATATTTATAATTCACGTATACGAATTCATGCAACAATCTAATCTATCTAGTTCCTGCGTTTCACGATCAGGATAGATCAACTCCAGGATCAGCCTATATCCGTAGACGTAGGCTTTGTGCATTTTGAAGGTGGAGAGGCCTAGAGATATTGGCATTTCCCGTGATAATTCCGTCGGTATTTGTATTATTAAGAGAAGAAGCAGAATCGGTAGAATCAACCGAATCTCGATGAGATATGGGAAGAGAAAATAACGATACAGCTTGTTCTTCTCGATAAATTGATATTTCGCGCGAAGCGAGTGTTTCAATGTAGAGCCGAAGCTGCGTCCACGTGCATCTATTGCCGGACCACGTTACCCGTAATCCACGCACACAAACGAACCATGGCATGCGGTAACACATCGCGGTCCGTGTATACATAGAAATTCTTTATATATACATATATATATTTATATATAGAGTTTTAGAGTTTCGAGTTTCGTGTTTCGGCAACAAAGCGTTCGTTATACATATGGATTACAGATAACGGCGACGAGAGTCGGTAACAAATATAGACGCTCCTTGAAACGTTGTAAAGATGTTGCGAATAAATATTCATTCAAATATGATAATTCCCACGTAGGTGTCAAACTTTTCGAATAAACTTCCATTATGTATACTGCATACGTATCTATTCAAAGTAAAAAGCAAGATAAAGTACACGATAAAATAAAGACATCTGCGACAAACAATAATATCGAACTATGCAAACGTTGATGCTGTATTCGAAACCGCGTCAAACGTTGTCGCATACGATCGCGCGCTGTTCACCGAATTATACCGATTATACCAATCGAATTTGCAGCGTATGTACCGCAATGTAAGATACTCCGGAAGGCAGCGACCAATTAAGGTCTTGTGAAACGATGCCGGTACGATGTCCAGGCGAATAATTCTACGAAAAGAATAGATATACTGATAGTACACATTTCGCATCTTCACTACTACATGTATATGTATGTATGAACACGTATGTCTCTATGTCCTACGTCTATTTCTATGTCCATGTCCATGTGTTTATGCGTTTCAACGTGCAAAATATCATTTGTACTACTTATCGTTAACAGAGACACACATAGAATAGAACTTGTTAGAATTTCGCGTCTCTTATTATTCATTGCATACGTTGTGTCAACTGTTTCGTGTGCAAAATGTATGAAATTCTCATCGACGAGAAAATTCTGCGTTGTCTCTCTCTCCCGCTGTATTCAATTGTCGCTCAACGGTTACATCGTAGAATCGGGTAACGCGAGACGCAAGGGAGTACACCAACGATCAAGTATATCGGGATCGGCGAAAGTAACTTGATCGTTTTGGACAGTTAGGATAGCTAAGTTGGTACTTGTATATTAAACAATACGAAAGGTTGATGAAAGAGCGAGCACCATGACCACCGATGAATTTTCAATGAGAAGCGTAGATACCTGGTTACTCATGCTGGGCGATTTCATCGATTCCCTGTCTACTAGCGCAACTGCTACAGCTACGACTACAGCTACGACTACTACACAACTACGACTACAACTACGACCACAACTACGACTACAGCTACGTGTTACACTGCGGCTACAGTTACGTCTACAAGAATGATGTCAGGAAAATTAAACGATGTATGTCTACACGCGTTACTCGGTCAGCAACATCAATGGGCGAGGACGTCATAGCTGTTATTCTTGCCACGCGAGGTCGAGGCAGAGCTTTCAAAGATTTCTTATAACACTCTTTGATCATCGTGAACTTGTGATCGGATCACAACTCACGACTACAGTACTACATATTATATGCATTGTCACGGTTCGAAAGAAAACACTGTTCGCAACTGATCCGTGTTCACGATGTTACAGCGACGCAATCTCATCGAGTAATCCTGCGTGCAACGTTTCTAGAATCGACCGTGCTCATCGATTATTCGTTTATTTGTACTTGAAAATCTACAAGCTCTACATTTACCAATCGAATGAAAGCCCATCTACGGATACGTCGTAGCATATTGTTCGGTTTCTTTCATTGTCCGATTAAACATTTTCGTTGCGTCCCACGTTCACCACTTCAACTTACTCCGCGTCGCTTCGAGTCGAATGCAAGTTGTTCGAGACAGGTCAGAAAACGTAGATACAAGGTATAAATTTGATTGTTCGTTGTCTCGGGTTGATTCGATCCGATCCGATCCGATCCGTCCTCCATAGATGAAGCTATGTACGCGAGACTTATGTAGTTTATTGTATGATTATGTCGGGGTATGAGTCTTGTTTGACAAGAGCGATGCAAAGCTACGATATTAGGAGGTGTGGTGACATATAATATTAGCTCAGAGTTGAGCATGAAACAACTACACTTTGAAACACCCTACGATTTACCATTGCTGTTTAAGCATGGGCAGAGCGCGTTCAGTATTCGATTGCAGAACCCACGTGCACGATGGTTCCAGCCAGTGATACTGTCGGTACCTTTCAGTCTGGATCCTACGCAAACACACGTACAGTTTTCAATTTTTCGGTAGCTTTTCTTCGCACTCCCACAAAACGTAGCAAATCTTTGCTCAATACTCTTCCCGTATCATATCCACGTAATTCCATCGAAAGCATCGAATCGAAAATATAGAAAATAATCGTTTCGAATGTTATGCTTACCTTCGTGGACGCCGCTTCCCTGAAACATGAAACAGAATAAAACGATCAACGAGATATAACGACAAATACTGCTGGCATCGTACATATATTGTACTTTCGAGATCGTTTACCTCCGAGTAGAGTTTCCTTTTCGATGCTTCTGTAGACGCCGTTTCTATAACGCCTTTAACGAACTCCGATGTTCCCTTCATAAGTTCCTCGTCGTCTTTAAAAGCATCTTTCTTCTGATCCAACGTTCCGGTGGACAACATTTTCTCCCGTTCCTCGATGCTCCATTTGTTCGTAGCAGCCCCTTCGGTCATCGTTAACGTGGCAACCGATTCGGTTCGAATTACACAATTTCAATGCAACGATTCTCTGTCGCGTACAACAGAAACGCATTTAGATTTCAACAATTTTAATTCATCAAGAACACGTCGCAACTACGAAACAGTGCAGACTCTTCTTCCTCTGTTACAATAGCTCTTTTTCCACCTCTCATGTTCCACGTTCCTTATTTCTTTATTCTCTTGTCGCTTCGGTTCTTCTCTTCCCTCTTTTCAAAGTGAACCCCACAAGTCGAAATTACTACGAAGACTGATCGCGCAATCAACACCGACAGCGATTACTATCGTCGGCCGTTATATCGGTGGCGGTGGCGGTGGCGGTGGCGGTGGCGGCAACGATAGCGGTAACGGTTGTTACAGCAGCCACTATGCTACAGATCATTATTATCGTTTTTCTATATTCGTTTCGCTGAAAAAACAATACTACGTATGCATACACTGTCTGTATGCAACTGTGTCTTAGCATGTTAAACTTTTACGGTCATTCGTACGAGGTGCATGCACGGTGATCGTAAATACAAACGAAGCATTACAAATTTACTACTTTCGCACTTATATTGTTGTTTTATAGATGATTATCAGCATTTTTTTCTATAAGGCAAGATACTTTTCAGGCAACTCTGCTGTTCTTTATCAGAAGAAAGAATAAAGAATGAATGTACAACGATTGTTAATGCTCCCTTTAAGGAAGCTACTGCTCAAAGGAATGGCTATTGCGCGTCCATAGCATCGAAAATATAGAAAACGAAAGGTTCGCTTACTCGTTTTGGGAGAAACTCGAGAAGAATGGGGCGGTTGACCTTTCGGGCGTAGATATCGAGCTACAGGTGGTGCGCATTCGTGTTACAGCAAAGCCTGGATCCCCTCTATCCAATGTCAGCATGCAGCCAGATGGTCGCCACACGCCACCTCTCTCGTCGGATATCGCGTTCAGCTGGCCATAACTACCTGTCGAATACTCTTTAGCCTGTACACTGAATGTTTTTTCGACTCGAATGTTGGATTTCAATTACGTACTTTTAATCAAACCAACATCCAACGATTCTATCGCGACGATTTTCAAATGGTTCCGCTCGTCCCTCGACAACTTCTTTCCTCGACCGTTCTTTGTACGCGTGTATCAATACCGTGTCACTCTCTCCCACAAACACGTCTCATTACCGTTCAATTCGATCGATCCTTCAAATTGCCGATGTTGCCTACTTTCACGAAATGCAATATCGTAGGACCCGCTAATAGTAATCGATACACCTGTTCCATATCGTAGTTCGCAATACGTCTGGTCACCGATTCATCCCCGTAACGACCGAACGACGGTCTGCCAGGTTTACGGCGTCGAAGAAATCACCCTGGGTGAATGCTTCCGAGCATGCGTCATGTTCTCGTGTTCGCGTTTCGTATTCACCCTTCGCACCATGTACTTCCACCGCTCGCCAACTTGTAAGCGCAATCAATGTACTACCTTTTCTTTACTACGCTATTCCCATCTTTTTCCATTTCCATCGTTAGGCGTTCGTTTATACTATATGCAATCCTTATTAAGTTAAAATCGTTGTTCTTTACCGTTGATGTCGCTTTCACTTTCCAAGTCTCTGTATCCCGGACGTTCCGCGCGTTTCTTTTCTTAAACGATGAATTAAACGATGATTTTCAATTCGATGAATTGAAAAATAAACGCAAATACCAAACCCGAATACGTATAAACACAAGGTATATGCGCATCGTATCCGTATAGTTAAAATTCGAAATCAAGGTAGTAATGCCAGTGAAAACAGAGCTACCAAGGAAACGAGCATGACAGAGAGCGACGGAGATTTCTAAACATAGCACGCGATCAATATAGGTAGATGGATCTTAATAATTATGTCCGTTGAAAAACCATACTCTGACAAGTTAAGCGCGTTGTTCGTACAACTCGATCGCATTAGTAATAACAACCGTAAGATTGTTTTCTGCGATAAACCGTAACGAGATGAAATTTAGTAATGCGCATGTTCGCGATACAATATTGACGATAATCCAATTTTCAAGCGAAAAGGTATGAATTTTTCGAACGTATGGTAGCAATACATATGCAGACGTATGTATACATATGTGTAACGACATGGTTTAATTGCGAGGTCGAATGCACAAAGGTCACGTAAACTCGTTACTTCCTGCCCCGCTTTTTTTTTAGAAGATACACGTTTACTGTATAATCTCCAACTTTGCTGAATAATTTTTGCGGCGTGATTCAAACGAAAGTGTTCTACCTTTGCTAAAAAAACATTCATCGCGTTTAATTCCTGTTCTTCCTTCAACCGATCGTACAAAGCAAGTTGCTCAAATATTTGATTCTGCAACATAACGTATAATACGTGTATCAATAACAAAACTTTTCTATCAACTTTTCACTTGCTTAAAACCAAGAGGCCGATAAAAAAGCTGTCAAATTCAATTGCGGAGCGTAAAGAAATGTGATAAAACACACCTGCGCAATAGCGCAATCTTTGTTAAGATTATCTCTATCTTGCAAAAGAGTTGTTTTATAGGCATAAAGGGTTCCAATGGTTTTGTCGTACTTCTTCAATTGATCCAGACATTGCTTCCTTGCCTTGTAACTGTACAATTACAAGAGACAATAATTTACTGGAAAACCTACCCATTACAACTACTAGCTTCCGCATAAAAGTTACTGCTTTCATGAAACATTGTAACTTACTGCGCATCGTGCAAATTACATTCTCGTAGGTTACGTATTTTGTTCACAGAATTCAGACGACTCGCAAATGATCCTGCTTCTTCCTCTTGTATACATCTTCTGTTAATTTCACAATCGTATCTCCTAGCTAACATATTCAACAGGAACTCTCTACTAAAATAAACCTATTTGAAACTCTATTTTGTATACTATTATTTGCTCCATAAAATCGCTAAACAATAAATACAGTCAAACATGCAACTACATAATTGTATTCTGTCTTACTACAAAATGATTAACAAAGAATATGTATCGCTTACTCTTGTATCGTTAATACACGTTCCAAATTTCTATGAATATTTCTACTGAGAAACTCTGCTGCTCTTCGATCTGCTCCAGCTGTTCGTTGAAGCACTATGTGTAGCAATCGTTTCACTGTTGACGGATGAAAAGTATTACATACATTCCTGTATAAATTAACCAGAAACCTTAAATCAATAAGAATTGTAGATATCAATACATTGTGCTCAAACGTACATTGCGATTCAGCTGTGCCTGTCTTGTTATTTCTTGTAAAATTCTGTAACTCCCTGTTTCTATGCATTTGACGATCAAGGGATTCATTTCTCTTATTTTCAATGAGGTAAAAATATAATTTGAATATTTCGAATAAAATCGTTAATTGCAAACGTTGGTTTTCTTTAGTTGTATTATCCATGTCTGAATTTAAATACTGAAATAAATCTGTATTTAATAATATAACGCTAGATATTTCTTTTGCTATTTATTTTCTCTACAATGATGATTTATCAACACTATACATATACATACATGTAGATATACAATGATAAACTTGTTCTTACGTTAATGACAACTTTTCTCTTTCTACCAGCGTATTACATTTGTTCGAAAAATATTTATTCTTGACGAGCTTGACTGTTTTTTCAACCAACGATAAAAGTTGATACATCACAGCAACAATGGCCAATAGCAATTAGCAAAGTAGCATATATTTATATTATACTATACTATATTGTATTATTGTATATTACATTGTATTACATTACATTATGCTACATTATATTATATTATAGTATTGTCTGAAATGATGAAGTTGCGAAAAACGATAGTTTAGCTCCTTTCTATACTTAAAAACGGAATATTGATTACAATGTCTCCACTTCAAATGAACGCGTAAACTTGTTTACGGCACAGACGTCACTTCTGGATTCTGCCCACTGTCTTTTGTCTGTTACGAGACTGAACTGGGTACTTGGTACTGACCTGATTTGACCGAATACTAATTAGGTTAGCCAATTGGGTTAGCCAACTTGTTATATTTCTTCTACTTGCACGGCAGCAAAAAGGGAGAAGGTATGAATGCAAGTAATTTAAACTTGGCAGACCAGGAGACACCAAGGGATGTTTATCAACATTTGACTGTGACGCCTCTTCTAGAGAAAAAATAAAGCTTAGTTCGGTATCCGTACAGCGCCAATTGGGCTAGTGGTGAAATTCTCAAGCTATTGGCCAAAATCAATCGTCGGAAATTTAGCTAAATGCTTGAACGTATTACCACTACCATAACTGGCGCTGTACGGATATCGAATGGAGCTTCCTTTTTCCTAAAAAAAGAGGCGCCACAATAACTCAAATATGCACAATGTAGGGCCACTTAAAAATTGCGACATAAAAAATGACACCAGGGGTACAGAACTGTTCGGGAGAAACTGCCGAACCGATAACGTCTAAGAAACCCAAACGACAACAACACAAAATAAAATTAGTTAACATAATAGTTAACCAAATTTCAAAGAGAATTTTAATTACGCTATGCAATATTGCCATTTGTTTTCGTCTACGTCGTAGACTCTACGATATCATCACAAGTACAGTAATGAATCCTACTCCTGCACATCCCCAGGCCGCA
This sequence comes from Augochlorella aurata, assembly GCA_028455555.1. NCBI lineage: Eukaryota > Metazoa > Arthropoda > Insecta > Hymenoptera > Halictidae > Augochlorella > Augochlorella aurata. The sequence continues at coordinate 13,975,955 of CM052149.1, forward strand.
GCTCGGTCCATTAGCAAGGATTAATATTCTTTACAAATAGAATTTCACGACCCGTGCTTGAGATGGCGCCCGAACCGAACGAATGCGCGGAAAGAGTGAGGCCGCAAGCACGAGAAAGTAAGCAAGCTGGGTTTCCTATCCATGTGCACAACCACGCATAGAATCTGGTGGGTATCGTTCTGTTTCTCTCCATCGTATCTCGTTCTCTTTCTACAGTACTTGTGCGTAACTTGTTGCGCAGTAAAATGTTGGAGATGTGCAAGCCAGCTTAGGGAGCACGAAAAGTGTGCAGGAGTAGGACCCATTACTGTACATACATATGCCTTTATCCTTAGTTTTTAAACAATCGGGTATTGATAAGCTACTATTAAATATTTCTCAACAGTTTGAGTAGTTCAAGCATATAAGTTAATATCTTTTTTATATACGAATGAAATACACGAAGTGTGCATGATCATGTTTTAATGGGGGTTGGTACGCCATCTGTTGGCCACGTTATCGAAGGTTGAAAAGATTCCAAATGCGCACACATACATACGTGCATGCGTACAGCACAGTAATGTGTCATACTCCTGCACACCTCCAGGCCGCAGCTTGATCCGTTAGCGATGGTCGGCACAGAAATTTTCTTTGCTTTGATTAGCTGACGATTCACATCTGAGACAAGATCTACTGTGAATTGGACGCGCAGTAAAATGGTAGGGATGAGTGGGCCAGCTTAGGGAGAAAGAGAAGCGTGCGGAAACAAGTCCCGTTAATGTATTTACGCATACGTATGCAACGTGTTAGACTTGGAACCCTTGGAACTATTGGAACTGTATTTGGAACGCTTGTAAAAATCGAGTGTAGAAGCCATGATGAATCGCGTGTACATTTTCAGTGTGTAATTTGAAAGATACGGAGGTAGATAAATTTAATCGTGTTTCCCTAATACTACTATTTTAAAAACTGTAATTTTGTGATTTAATCTGCAGAGTGTAGGCATACAATTTGTATAAGCATTTTGCATTCGTGCATCCATATGTACGCAGAAAAGGAGGACTACATAACATGGCCACAAAGAGTCTCTAATGTTCGATGATTCGTGTTTGTAGTCACGGCGACTAAGTAACTAATATTTTGTCGGAAGAATTCATTGTTTAAACCTGTAAGTCAATAACATTCTAATCTTATCGTTTTGCTTTTAACAACATTCAGTTTATACATATTATAAGCAAATGCATTTTCACGATATTTTCTTTCATTACACATTAAAACGCTTCTCCGATGTACACCGATTTTACCGAGTCGTGTATACCTTTTATGTCAATATACGTACATATGTATTATATGTATATACTATAAATATTTTCACAACTGTGTATATATGTGCAGATAGGATAAGTACTAATCTATAAATTAATAGTACGTTCGGGAACATAATATTTCATCGAATTTGCAAAACGAAGACTTTATGAATATTAGAAATGATTTATTATTATCGTTTTACGAAAATACTAATGGTATAGTGAAACACAATAACATATTTAACATGTTTTCCTTGTCTTGTTACAGTGTCGCCAAGATGAAAGCATGTTTGTGTATTTCATGGGAGCATTAAAAATAACTTATGTTTCATATATTCGAATCGAGTTATGGAATATATAATAAATCAACTCAATCTGTACCTATAAATATTTCAAAGTGGTCAGATGTTTTTTGCCTTGTTACAATAAGAGGAGCACACTCGATAGTTTGAATTTTTACATTTAAAACAGAACAAGTATTTGCAACAATCGTATAAAAATTACGAAAATGAATGACGACAAAATGAAGGGAAGTTACAACATTAGTAGTATAGAAATGGAGCAAAAGCCTTATCTACCTTGGAGTCCATTGGAACGGAACAGATTTGTAAGAAGACACACGTATGTATCGTGCAGCAAATCTATACCGCGTAGGAATAAACACTTTGTTCGATATAATATGAGTAAATCGCTAAATTCTGATAAAAATGTGTGCTGCTCTAGTCCAGAGAACAGTTCTTTTGAAGAGGATAAACGCATGTCTAGATCCTCCAAAATAATGAAAGCTTTAAATTTTCACACGAATCTGTCACATTATGGAAAAACAAAAATAAAGAAATCACTAAATTTTAATTTGACTCCAAGCCCAAAAAGATTTTCTTGTGCAAAGAAACATACGCAAAAAGCTTTGAGGTCGAGTCCTTTGTTCACTTCGAACAAGCATTCAGACTTGGTTAAAGACCCAAACGACTGTGCAAACAATAGCTTTGCGATGAGTTCTTCCGAATCCATTGATGAAAATCAAAATGAAACACCATTGCGACGACACGCAATACAACGGGAAAGCTTGCACTATTCTACACCCAATGCAAAGTTAAATACAAAATCTTCGTTTTCTGTCAATTCTACACCATTATTACGTGGACGTCTGAAAGAAACTATCGCTAATATTGGTCACATTAACGGAACAACACCAGTTTCGCAGCCATCGAAATGTATTCAAGGCAATTCGAAACGTTTCGATAATTCTATGACGAATACATCGAGAAATTTATTTCACGAATTTCACGAGGATGACGACGATAGACCTCAAACACCTGAAAACGTAGTTTCTATAATTCCCGAGAGTATGAGCGCTATCAAAAGAAGCCATAAAAAGGTCAGTCTAACTTATGTGAACTGTAACATTTATGTTTCACTTCAGATTATTCTTTCAATTTGCTCGTTTATTTCGATACCTTATTATATCGAAACCTTACAATTTTTCGTGTAGGAAAAATCTTCGAGACGGAGTGGATATTGCGTAATACAACTTACAAATAGTTCTCCAGATTCGTGTGGGATAGAAGATGCAGCAGAATTGGTCTCAATGCGCGGAAAAGAAGAAAGCAAACCGTATATGGAACGATCATCGCTGGATAATTCGGAAAATGATATTTCAGATACTGGTTCGCTGTTCGACTATACGGAAGAATCGAAATTCGGAGAAGAGTCGAGCCGCACCATGAACTGTGATGTTATTGTCCCTTTGACCGACTTTCATGAACGTGACGTCAAAGATACAACGTCGTATGAAAGCGCAGAAAATATTTCAGAAATTGTGGAACTTCCAGAAGTAACAATAGATGCTGTTTTAGAATCTGAAACGTCGGCTACCTCACAGAATCGTATACATTCTTTACGAAGGGATGCCGACGATTTTATTAAAAGATCTTACAAAATGAATAAAGAAAAAAATGAAACGAAACTATGTGGTATGAAAATTCTACAACATAAAGTGGAATCAGTCGAGGTGGAAAATGAAACCTATAAAGAAACTATCACCAAACCGACTGAAGACATTGTAGAGGATAAATTGGTATTTACGGAAGAAAGTTGTTCTGACATATCGGAACGAGCATGTACTCCCGAAAAAGTGAATTCTAGTAGATTGTTACTCTCACAATTTAGTTCCGTGAAAAAGTCTCATAAAAAAGATAAGCATGCCAACATATTGTCTGGTTTTCAGAAACGGCAAGAGTATTTTAACAAAGAAATGGACTCCGCTAGATACAGTAAAACTCTAGAATCAGACACTGATGCTGATGTTGACGTTGGAGTACAAGAAGTGGCAAATCTTACCGATTCTAGTTGCTCATTGGACGTATCCTCGGATAAGTTGTCTCCGAGTAAAAGAAAAATTCCATTGGACGAATTCTTGGAACACGACACCAGCGTGTCATGCGATTCAGATATACAGGACAGCGACATGTATCAAAAGGAATTTCAAATTTTCACTCCACTGAAAAGAAAGCGGTCATTAATCGCTTCGAACATCAAGGGGTATTTGCATTTCTACGATTTACCGTCTGGCAAAGATGAATATTCCGAGGCAGATCTCGCAAACGTCAACTTATCAAGATGTTTAACGCCGATTCTAAACATCCAAGAATATTGCGAACCATCGACCGAACGCCAATCGATGGCCACAAGATCTAACGAACCTAATGAATCAGAGACTCAAAATTACGATTCGAACGATAGAACTGGCAGGTCAACGCCTAAAAACATGTCAACGGCAGAATTGTATTCGAATCTAGATTCCATAAAGAAATCTCACAAAAAGAATAAACGTGCCAGTAATTCGCGAAAACTGAGTTCTAATCGGATCGCAAATAATGCAGTCGAGGAAGGGGATTGGCAGAATTTATCTACCGAGATCGGAAGCGATTCTTTTGAGAATTTCGAGCATTCGCAATCACACTGTGATGGAAACGATATGCATATGAACGATTCAACATCAAACGACGACAATAATGTGCAAGGTTCGAGTCGTATTGACGCGAATGAACAGGCCGCGGAGATCTCACTTCAAAACGTCACGCCACCAAATTGTTTGAAAACGAAAAATTATATAAAATTGATACGAGAAACATCTATCAAACGATCACACAAAAAGATCAGAGATCAAAGAAAATACGAAGAATCCATCGAACCGAATCAGTTATCGGACGACGGATCTTTATACGGGGATGAAGAAAAATTGCTTGACACCGAATCAGCTTAAGAATAATTATTCTTTCTCCGCGATACGAACGCTTCCAATACTGACAAAAAGGTAACTGATCAGCATAAATAATGTAATTCTCTCTGTCCTACTAATCAAGTTTTCTCGTGTCACGTATGCGGTCGAATATAATACTTGCTTATCCCGGCATGATTGCATGAAACGAATATCGGTTTTCGTGCAATCGTGACGGTCTGGACAACCTTGAAGAGGTTCGGTATCGTTCCAGCTATTAATCGAGTCATAATGACCCAAAGAGACTCAACTTCGTCACTGCTTTCTTCTTTCGAAATCGTTTCTAATTTACACATGGAGCAAACTTTTAATTGATGCTCGTACATGTTTTGATATCATTATTAACATTACTAGCGTTATTAGCAACAATAGCTACGATACTGTTCCGAAATGTATTATATTCGTCCGTATCGTGTGACGTGTATGCTACTGTTTTCTCTTTCCGAAATCATGTAAACAAATCTTTTGCACATAATAACTGTGTACTATTAGTTATTCTATAATACAAAATACGATGTAGCAAACAATCTTAACTTGATTGACTTTTGCATCCAAACCAGATCTGTTATACTACACATGGAACATTTTACTATTCTCTGAGAGTTTTCAGCAAATTTCGGAAAATTCTAAACTGCGAAGAAACTACTGAATAAGTATACAATAGTAGAGACAGGGAGTGAACAAAACGGACAATAACTTGAACCCTTTAATGTTTTGAGTAGTTTTCCTTTTTTTTCTTGTTAGTCTTGCGCAAAGTTTATTTCAATTATTAATACGTCAGGTCGTAACTTTGTCGATGGAGACAGCGTAAAGCCGGCAAAGTCATACAGTCGAACGAAAATTTGTAAAATATGTCGCATATTCAAGTTCTCCGATATATGAACCATTTATAGAAACACTATCATTTGAAATTTTAAGGACTGGTATTATAAGGGTTCTCGGAATACTTTAAATGTATAGCATGTAACATTCTGCTCGATACCGATTTGTCGAGTGGTTGCGTTTTGATTCGTGGCTCTGCTAACTTGTCTTCCTCTACGAACGTATGTTCAATGTTAAGCGGTTCGCGCATTTTATATATACAGCTATATAGATGCGTTTACCGCGACAACAACAGTATTATACTGCAAATGTATTCGATACAAAATAGTGAAACACCATAGGAAAACATAACTGATTCCTCGTCAGTAAACAGCAATTGCAGCTACAGCACAGCAAATGCTTTACCTAATTTTACGTTACACTATTTTCACTAGATGTTCATAATTATTGCAATAATGTATGATATATTCAGTTATTGTTGAAACTAATCCACCAATTTTTATATCACATGAATATTTTACATACCCATAAGAAAATTATGGGAATAGGATCGTCTTGCTTTTATAAAATCGTGTTAATCGAAATTTTCTATTGCAATGTATGTAGATATGTAGTAGATTTTAATACCTTGAGGCCGAAATGCGCTTAACGGAACAATTTTAGCCAATTTATAGATTCAAAGGAAATAAGAAAAATCTCATACATAGAATATGTAGATTCTTAACCCTCTGCTGCCTAAAATGTTCCCACACCTTTATTTCAGAATTTGTTATAATTCAATCATCCTCCAATTTGTAATTTCATAATTAAATTAGGACAATTGAGAATCATTACAACACTACTGGCTTGAAATAGGATAGCAAAGGGTTAATGTTTCATTTATGAGTTTCCTCAAGCTTCTCAAGGTGTTAATCCCAGAAACATTGTAAATGTACGAGAAACGTCATACGTGAATTTTATATAGATACATACTAGAGGTGGGTGGGTACACGAAAATTTCAGGACCCGACCCAAATACAAAATGTCGAGTACCCGGCCACCCCTGATGCGTACATATGTATAATCCAGTTCACGAACTGATCAGTGAAACTTATTTGATAATCAATTTATTAGAATGCAGTGTGTATATCAAAAATGATCAGTAATATTTGTAATAAATTGATTGCTACAAAATGTGATACCGATATTATCACTTATTTTCATGATAAAATACTCGAAGCGATAAACAAATTATCTTAACGCACGTGTGCGTAGTCTCGGTATGGTCTGAAAAATATCGAAACGGTACTGTATATCGTATCAATCGTATACATAGAATATAAATTAAATTTCCATTGTAAAATACGTTGTGCACACAGTGTATAAAAAATAAAAAGTTAAAGGAGAAATAATTTTACAGCATGATGGTATTATTGTTACTGGTTACTGTCGTTAATCGCACGATTAGAAACCACGATTTATATACTTCTGCACACATTTCTTACTCCTTAAGCTGACGCGCACGTCTCATCATTTTATTACGCATCCAATCCGTAATAGAGCCTGCTTAGCAATGAATCGTCAGCCAATCAGAACAAAGAAAATTTTTATATCGACCCTTGCTAACGGATTAAGCTGCGACCTGGAGATGTACAAGAGTAGAACTCGTTACTATACAAACATCTGCATATCCAACGTGACCATGTTCTCGTGCATGTACTGAATTCAGTATTACAACGTTGATGGCGCTACAGGTAAATTCCCGCAACAAATGATTTTTGTACTTTGAGAACTTAAGTTCTTGTCACTGTTTGCACTGTGTTTTACAAGTATTACATATGTACATACACTCTGATACACTATTGCACGATACATGTGTGTAAATACTTCAATCAGAATTTATTGTGCCATTGAATATCGCAGTGAAAGAGAGCCTCTTATATCGGTTGTTTCTCACGAACTCTGTGGTTGTTTCTTGTTTCTGTGATTGTTTGTTGGAATGGATAAATATATAATTTTGTACAACTCAGGCAGTCTCATTGTCCGTCGAACTACATACATGTAGATGGGTCATAAGTTGCCAGAGTTAGACATTTTTTGGTTTCAAGTTGCACAACATTCAATGGGAATATGTATGGAACTCGTTAGAGAGTCGTCTGCGACACAACAAACATGGCGTATCGTGGTGTAAAAGGTTCTGATCCGTTTGTTTCGAAAACATCTCGAAATGAACGTTTCGCGCAAATGTCGAAACAAGAGCAAATTATTCAACAAAAGAAGCTAGAGATACAAGCTAAAATGCAAGAACAGAAAGCGAAAGAAGCTGTTGAAAATTTGAAAAAGGGCAATGCTCTAATTCCGAATTCAAGAACAATTAAAGCTAATACTGCAAAGTGAGTAGTCGTTTAATATTATTTACGTATTGTATTGTTATAAAAAAACATTTTCGTAAAGCGTATGTCTTGAAAACAATCATGTTATCATAATTTCTCGCTTGTTATTATCTAATTAATTTCAATCAACTCAACCAACTTAAATGTTAAACACATGCTTCTACATTAACACATATGGGTGAATGATTTTGCAAAACTTTAAGCTATCAATTTAGATTTATTTTTCTGTTGATTAACTGCCAATACGTCGAGAATATGTTACGCAAACGTTATTATCGTTGAAAACAACAATTCGGAATATTTATTATTTTCAAATGTTATCGTGCTGTTTCCATAAAAAAGACTGAAAACTTATTGCAGGAAGCAAGAAGAGAAACCAGCCGTGTCTCAAACAATTAATCTATTTGCCAACGACGGCAGCTTTTTAGATCAATTTAAAAGAATTGCAAGTAACAAAGGAACAGGAAAAACAGAATCGATATTTCCTTTGAAATCTGAAGAGAAAAGAGAAGACAAGTATTCGGAGACTATGCAGGATAAGGAAAGAAAGAAGAGCAACGATACAAGCAGGGACTGTGAAAATAGGAGAGATCGTAGAAGAGTCGATTCTAGATGGGAACGAAGCTCCGATAAGAGACATAGTTCGTCTTCGAGTCCATCTCCTACCAGACATGCGTCGTCGCAAAGCCCAGAAGCTCGACGTAATTTCAACCAATTACCTTCCAATGGACAGCGCATGCAACACAGTCAGCAACAGTATTTTCCCAGAAATGGAAATTCGTCTCTCGTGCCTCTTGCGTCTCAAACTGTGATGCATCTGACAAACGTACCTCCTCCTAATATAAGAAACATCATAACCAACATTCCTCCTCCAAACTTATCAAAAATGCTTCCTCCAAAGAATTTGGTCAACTCTTATTCTGGACTGGACGATCGATCCGGAGATAGTAGATTGCAGATGTCGTCGCATGCATTGCACGCATCATCACCCTCCTCTGTACAAACTATACATGCTAATACCAATGTGCCTCCGCCGAATATTCACATTTCTCGGACGATACAACCTAATCTACAAAATTTACCACCACCTACACTTTCTACATCCGCATCGTTGCTACCATCGTCAGCGGCGTCATCGTTGTCGTCATCTTCATGTTCTAACTCGGGTTCATCTTCGTCCTCATCCACGTGTTCGACTTCATCAATACTACAACAACAACCACCACCACCACCACCTCCACCACCACCACCGCCACCGCCACCTCCACCGTTACCACCGTCGTCATCGTCAACGGTGACTTCGTCAGCTTCGATATTGTCAACGTCAACAGTATCGGGCACGCAACAGCATATAATCTCATGTGGACGTCAATGTGGTGTACTACGTCCCTCTACTTTACAACCTACGAATCTACCACCTCCGAACATTCCTCCTCCCAATCTGTTATCAACATTGACGGAAATACCACCAAATATGATGTCCATCCCACCTTCGCAGACGATCGTTGTTACTTTACCGAATGCACCCAACGTGCCCAATATTCCTCCGCCAAATGTGATCCCATCCGTGATGATGTCGACTCCACCACCCCCAGTACATAATGTTCCGTCGAATATAAATTCAGTTCCCCCACCAAATTTAAATATTCCACCTCCGAACGTGCCACCACCACCCATTATGCAAAGTGCTGGTCCACCTCCTCCTTTAATGTCAACGAGTTATCCTCTTCCCAATCAAGTCGCTCAGGTACCTATGGGACCACCTAATATTCAAGTGCCACCACCGGCAAGGCCATTGTCTAGTCTCCAAGCTACCGAACAGCTAGGTACGATATGACGATTATATTCTAGTAATCTAATTATTTATTTCGACGTATCGCCGCGTGTCGGTTTTTAATTAACGGGGTTTTTGTTTATTCGCCAACACTAAAATAATCTCTCGCTCGAACAGCCAACAATAAAATCATATAGTACCGTATTTTACGTACAATCATTACAACAGCAAACGCTTATGACACACGCGCGATGCGCCGAATAAAAGACACACGGGTGAACACGAGATATGCGAAAGCGTACTTGCGGATCATCTGTGTAAACATACATACGTTCTAAGCTACAAAAACACACAAATATTTAAGTATTAGCGTTGTTACGCGTGTCTGACAGAGGTTTCTAAGTGTGTCCCGTAGAGGCTGAGCAGCTGGCACGCATCGTCGCTGATTGTGGAGATGAAATCGAGCAGGAAGCGCGAGAGAAGAATGCACAAGATCCTAAATTATGGTAACTACTGTCCTCACTGGTCCCCGTCTCGTGTATTAACGCGTCGCGTTGCGAGCTTCCCTCCTATTAAAACCTGCATATTGTTTTCTCAACATTATTCCCCAAATTTACCCATTTTACACGACAGATATGTGTATACGTTTTATGCAACAGATACATATATCTCAAGAGCAGTAGTAGTAGTAGTAGTAGTAGTAGTAGTAGTAGTAGTAGTAATAATAATAATAATAACAGTAATAGTTAGTTCAGTATTGGTAGTGGTAGTAGTAGCAGTAGTAGTAATAGTAATTAGCAGTAGTGATAGCAGTAACAGTACCAATAGCAGCACGAATAGTGTTTTTAGACCAACAATGCGAATAAACGTAAATTTCATTGAATCGCAATAACGAAACTGTCCTGTGAACCAAACTACGTCAGTTGATTTGCTCGAAAAATCTTTTTCATGCGGTTAACATCTCTTGGAATTTGATTCCAATTGAACCGCTATCCTTTTGCTTCATTACAAGTAATAGCAATCTTTCTCTTATTATATTTTCTTGCTTGTACCACTTTTCTTCGTTTTTCTCTTTCAATTCCTCTCCTTAAAGAAAGGAATATAATTTAGGAGAACACGTTACTTGCCAGAGTCTTAAGTACTGTTTTAATCAAGGTTTCTGCACCAAAAGCAAAGTGCAGCGTACCTGCAGTACAGGGGCTTAGTGGCCAAGTTTCGTGCTGAAAAGTCCACCAAGGAACAGAAAGACAGCGGTGCTGAACCGTATTGTCCGGAAGAAGCGCTCAGCGATAATGATGACAGCGAACATATTCATGCAAACAAACATGTTTTCTCGATGCAAGGTGAGTGTCATCGGGCCGTTCTTATATACGCAAATTACGAGATAGAAAATAGAGAAAAAAAAACAGACAAATGATTCGATGATAACTCTATAGATCGGTCAAAGGAGGAGAACAAAGAAGAACGTAAACGAAAAAGACGTAGTCGTTGGGGTGACGCGGACAATAAAGTGTCCATAGCGGAAATCAACACGTTGTCTGTGCCGAAACAAAATAGTGGTGGTCTTTCGCAGCCAGGTATTGCGATTCCTGGACAGATCGGACAACCAGCCGTGATAATACCGTCATCAAAGATGCAACATGCCAAAGCTAAAAATCCCATGTTAACCAAAATTTCAAGAAACGATCCAGCTTTAATACAGTACGCTCGGCAAACATTCGGCACATTGGATCTTACCGAGGAACAATGGAAAAAAGCGGAGGATCATTACAAGGTCAGTGGACGCGATTGATTATCAATCTTACGATTAATCATAGAATTAATTCAGCATTGTTTCTAACCATCGCTGTTAAATCCGTGACGATTGTTTCTGGTTTAGATAAATCTGCTCTATCAAAATTTGTTGAGGAAAAGGGAAGAATTGAAACGTTTGGAGGCACAGGGGAAGCATAAATACGAATACGATAGCGATGAAGAAACCGAAGGCGGCACTTGGGAACATAAACTTAGATCCGCTGAAATGGAAGCCACTCAAATGTGGGCGGAAGAACTGACGGCCCAAGCGGAAGGAAAGCATCATATCGGTGACTTTTTACCGCCCGACGAACTTAAGAAATTCTTGGAACAATACAATGCGGTCAAGCAAGGAAAAGAACCCGATCTTAGCGACTATAAAGAGTACAAGCTGAAAGAAGATAATATAGGTACAGAATTTGTGAAAACTTTTCAAATATTTTTGAATCGTTAAACACGATGTTCTAAATTATCCTAAACGAGACAGACCTTCGGCGAAAAGTTGAAATTCTCTTTGAAGATAATAAGAAATTCTCATTTCGCTTGCACAGGATTTCAGATGTTGCAGAAACTAGGTTGGAGCGAGGGACAAGGCTTAGGTAGCGAGGGCAATGGTCGTATCGAACCAGTTAACAAGTAAGTATTTCAGGCTTTCACGTTCACACAGTTTTCCTCTTACCCTTGACATCTCTATCAATGTGGTATCGTACATGACATTTATCTCTTTGTGTAATATTTGTATAATCGTTGTGTTGTACAGGGCCACTAATCGATTCGATAGTGCTGGTTTAGGATCGGAAAGACCAGACGGTGTATCCAGAGACGACGACGAGTTCGATGCCTATAGAAAACGAATGATGCTGGCATACAGATTTAGGCCTAATCCTTTGGTAATCATTTTTCGTACGCAAATGCTTTTTTTGTATCGTTGAAAATACAAAGTCTAACTTTCTAAACTTTAAATGATGAAATTTGCTTTTTCTTCTCTTTCCAGAATAATCCCCGGAGGCCGTATTACTGAAAATATTGGTATCGGCAGATTGTATTTATGGCATTACATGCACATAAATTTTCTATTTAGTTGAACAATAAACCGTCATTATTTTGTACATTGAAAACTGTGAAAGCGTCCAGAATTACGCTTAAATCGCGCACTTGCTCGATCAATAATAGGGCATATACGTATAATTCAATAAATGGAACCTTGAGCTTCTTTTTCTTTTGTATAATGATGTGTACGATGTATATGTACATTCGTGTATATTATACATACATACATATGTATAATACACAAAATACGTACAAATCGCACATTTACCACAGTTTATAATGTACACTTGTTTCGAGGTAAAATGCATCCAGATTTATTAATTGTAATATTGGTTGAGCAAACTAATTTGCCATAGAATACATTTGTGAATGACGTTTTTGAAGTTTAACTCTAATTTATATGTAATAGTCTCTGCATTTTAGTGTTCCGTTATTCAGTTTCATAGTTGTTAATAAAATCGATTTTTATACGGGGAAAATTTCACGACTCGACCAAACATTTTTATATACGTATTCTTTGTTACCCCCCCCCCCCCCCCCACACACACACGAATCTCACTCATGTTCCTCTTAAATGACGAATCCTTCCAAAAATTGGTGATACGTAACGCGATGCCAGATGCCGCGTGTAGCGTTTACTTTTACTGATCAAAATGACAATAGATTAAACGAAACGCGATACAATGCGAAAACGACAAGTGAGTAATAACAGAGATAGTCGTTTGTATTAGATCCGAGTTCAAGCGCAATTGAATGGCGAATATCGAATAGTATTTGCCTTTACGTTCGATGACCTTTCAAAACGATTAGGCATCGTAGTAGACGGACGATCGAATAGGTAACCATTTACTACTGTATCAGTTTTCATCGGATTTGGATGCTTTCTGTTCGTAAGATGTGAATTTTGTTTAATCGAATATTCGATGAACATTCATTACTCTTTCTCCGTTCTCTTCGTTCTTTCTGATTTTTTAAGTTTCTTCATGATACTTGTTTCCCATCCTTTCGCTTCGCATAAATCACCACGCTAATCTATTTGCATTTTCCAGCGATTTTTCCGCTCCTATATTTGCTCCCGAGGTCATCTCTGGAATTTCAATGCACACTTAGAATCGATGCGGCCTAATAATCACGGAATGTACTTTACTTGGTACGATTAAACATGTATATGTGTGGCAATGCATATATATATATATATATATATATATATATATATATATATATATATATATATATATATATATATGCATACACAGGTTCATATGTGTTTCTAATAAATATCCAATATTTATCGATCGTGAGAACCTTCGAAATCGAAACAAATATGAATATTACACATAACATATATATACATATATTACATTACATGTAACATATACAATATTCTAGCAACATTACAAACTCGCAACATTGTTACGATATTTATATGTAGAAAGTATAGTTTCTACGACTATACGCAGTTTAATGGGTAACAGTTTCGCTCAACTCAACGGAGTAGATATACATGTACATATAAAATAAAATATAATGCACGTGAATGAAACGGAGAATTCTGTTTCTGTTTATCTGCTATAAATGGAACAAGTAATCTACTTGAAAATAAATTGTAAGGAATATTAGTTTGCGCGTTAGATTATCGATAAGTTTATCCTTTTTCTTTTATAGATTTCTATCAGCATGATCATTTATCGAAATTACTATTAACATAACGAAAACAATCCTGCTCGATTGATGTATTTATTATTTAATTTATTTATCTATTCGATGGGCAACATATTGTTTTATTTATATTCTTGGAACATTACGGCAGAATCGGTTAAAATGTTTGAAATGTATCCGTCGCAGCTGACTGACCAAGATTTATGCGGTAGTACGGCTTACCGATTCTTAGATCTATGATTCGGGGCTATCCAACCTTTCTTTTCCGTCAAATTATTCCCGTTTGTTTCTCGACAACGCAACTCGTAATGTTGCACGAAAAGAAAAGGGGAGTAGAGGGAGTAGAGTGATTCGCAACGAAACAGAACGGATAGAAACGAATCGAATCGGATTTCAGATCAGATCACCGCTTTACACGGGGAAAGGACGGAAAGAGACCAGAATGGTCGTCGGCTGATCAGTGGGGAGAAACTCCTTCAACGTGGACGCGTGTATACGTGAAAGTAACTCTTACAGTTGAGCTGGAATCGTATGCTTGTCAGTGTTTTATGGTGTCGGTGATCCCGTCGTTCACCACAAAGTTGAGATACGGTACTCGTTCCCGTACATCGTTCCACACTTTGTCAGCATAGGGACAATCGCGCGCGCGCGAGAGAGAGAGAGAAAGAGAGAGAGAGAGAGAGAGAGAGAGAGAGAGAGAGAGAGAGAATTCAACCGAAGGAACTGAATCGAGTAGGGATGATGGAATCGTGAGTATGGCACGAGCTTCGGTCTTCTCTGATCCGCACCGATACAGTACTATCGAATATACATAACGCAAAGATCAGGGATCGGGCTCAGCTCGGAACCAGAGCCTTCAGAGAGACGGACGTCTCACGCACACCGGACTGTTTCACGGCGCGGACGCGCGTTCCCGCGTGTCTCTGTGTTTGTTCGCGCTTGTCTGCATCTACACATCCGTCTTCTTCTTCTTCGTCTTCATCTTCATCTTCATCTTCACCTACATCTACGTCTACGTTTACATCTACGCTTCGTGCTACGTTTACGTATATGCGTGTATCCATTGAATGGTGGACCGATCAGCCGCGATCGTCGACGCACATCGAATAAATAATATTTTCGGCGGTTTCAGTCGTTAAAGTATAACATGGAACTGTAAACTATCAATTTCCGTTTTTTACGAAGTTTATCATCTGTTTGAAATCTATATCTTGTATCAAGTTCTCCACCGAATGTAATCTCGTTCCTTCGGAAACTCAATTCGACTCGTCAGTCTACATAGTGTTCGAAGAAGAGAAATACACGTGTCATGTTTCGATCGATTTATTGCTATGCCTAATTTGATCCATTGAAATTGTACAGCAGCAGCAATATTATCGAACAAGGATTACTCAAATGCTGTGGCGTTTGTCAGCATTGGTTCAAGTTCATCAGTGTCATCGTGACAATTCGAAGCAGTGCGTTCAACGCATCTATGTAAACAAGTAGCAGGAAACGAGAAAGTTAATCGAATTGTTCAATCGAATCAGAATTCATACATACGTTTGTTGAAGAGAAGAAACCAAGGGAACAGTGGAACGCGTATCCTTGTATGAATTCAACTTTGATTCATGAAATACCGAATAAGGAAAGGGCATCGAAGCAAAAACATCGTCGACAGCTGAAAATCATTAGAGTCGTGTAAAGACATTCCAAAAGAGAAGGAATCGTTGAAAATCAGTTGCTCGCGCTGTCATTACATGTATGTACAGTTTTCATTGTGTTCGCGTACGAATGCGCGCGTCCGTCGCGAATGTATCGTGGTTCGTGGTATGTGTGACCGTGCATGTGCGTGCGTGCATGCGTGCGTCGTTGCGCGAGCGTGTACGAGCTTGTTTACGCGTGTCTAATTTGTGATTCTCGAATCTTTGAAATCCTCCACGTTTGAAAAAACAATCGTACCTGATAATCCGGACTCGTGCACACCGAAACTTGGGATAATCTGTTCGATTTGGTGCGGTTTTCTCTGCTTCGTGTGGATATTCCGAAGGATAAAGAATAAATGGATATTCCGGCGAGGAACGGAAGAGGAGTTCGTTGCACGTGAACAGCTAATCGAATCTAACCCGAAGCGATCTACACCGGAGCATCGGAAGTGTCGGTACGTGTTATTAAAATCGCGCGTTTCTTTTCTTCTTTTCTATGCTATTGCCTTCTCTTTCTCTCCCGACTTTTTCTTCTTGTTATTCGTCTATTTCTTCTCTGTCTTCTTCTTTATTTTCAACAGCATCGTTATTCCGACCTTTTCACCATCTGCTTCCTTGTCTGTCGTATCCTGTTTATTCTTCTTCTCTTCGAGTTTTCGATTATGAGAGAAGCCGTAATCATTGCCACGTGCCTGTTGGGTTTCGTGTTCGCTGGAAGTCCTAGATTGCCCAGGACCTCTGCCGATGAGCGTAACATCCGCAATGTCAGCAACAATGGAAACAACGTCACTGGAAACGCTGTGCCTGCACCAGCTCGAAATCCTCAGCGTAATAGGTAAGCTGAAAGAATAGTTGCTCCTCTCACCAACGATCAAGTATCGAAATAATCTATCTGTCGATACAATACATAATGCGTGTGCTCGTATCATTGTAACAGCGTATAATAATATCGAAGTGTCCTAGTACGTACCTGCCATATGTTTCACTACCACTGCCGATATATCATTGCCGAACGATCAATTAGACCTACAATCTCGATTAAATTCGAAATTCGGTAATGTGTTTTGATGTTAGCGGTTGGATCGTCGTGTCGGGGTTTCTGGATTGATATTACATATGTACGTCCGAACGAGAGTGTCGCGAATCCTGTGATCGCATTATAATTGCAAAAAACTCAAGTAAGCATTTCCGCTATTGTAGGGAACAGGTTTGTACTCTCCTTTTTCTCGCTTTCTCTTTTCATCCTCTCGATTCGCATGGTATGTAGCAACGTACACCTACAATATACTACTATAAATCCTCTTGTGTCGCGCGCGGTTCCCTTATGTTGTTGATACTGTCATACCGTTGACTTACGTTAGCTCTTTGCTTACGTAACTTGACAAAACACCGAAACAAGTTGGCTTTTTAATAGGAACGAACTTTCCGTAGACACCATTTAACACTTGCCAATACAAATAGCCTGTTTCTACGAGCGACGTAGTCGAATTTTACAAAATCTCCAGACAAACAATGTGTCGTTCCTCCTCGTATTGCGATTTCTGTTGATTCATTTGTTTTTTTTTTCTTTCTTTCCTATCATTTCTTTTCTTCTTTATCTCTATTTTTCCTTTCTTCCTCCTTTCTCCTCGTTTTTTCTCGTTCTCCCGAATATAAATACGTTGAATATGCAGATCTGTGCGTGCAACATCTCGCTAATAAAAGCATGTCCTCGCAAGTAAATGGGACACGCTTGTATGTTATGAAGATAAACTTTCTGTAAATGTCCGATTCGTCATTGGACGAAGATATTGTATGTAAATGAGCAATGAGAAATATTTCGCTGATAGTTTTTATTTAACTACAGCAAACAGTGTTTGACTTGCAAAAATAATTGGGTTCCTTCGATTGACGCAATCGAGTCGACTGTAATAACGAACTTTGGGTAGTCAGCTTGAAATTCGGAGGACACGCAGTCTCGATCAAATGGCTGTTACACGAATCGGTAAATTTGGGTTAGTGAAAGCATCAATGACTATCAACACCCCTGGCTGATCTTACAATGTAGCATCCACGAAGGATGTTCCGTCTCGTTTTCTTTTTACATTGTGCTCTGCTTGTTCAATTATGCAATTATGTACGTACATATACGGTGGCCAATCAATCGAATCCCCTATAAATTGAAATGTTCTTTTATTGGTTGCTCTAAAGATTTCTTTCGTTCGATATTGGCTGGGCAGTAATGGGACACGCGTGGATTCAAATCGGAAAAGAAATCAATATTATTTTCCTTAGATCGTTCCTGGTATCTACGAATGACACGGATCCTCCTACGTAAATGTCCGTGTTCACAATTTTGTAACTTAAGGAATCCGGGACAAGTTGTTTGGACCCCGTTACGGTAGTTGTAGCATTCATTGAATTTGAGCCGACGACTCGATATCTTCCCGTCGACAGATTCGACCAACAATTCTTCTTTTTTCGTCCGAAGGATTTTCAGAGGTCAATTGTCTAAAATCGTCCACGATTCGCACAGGCTACATTTTCATTTCTAACAATGAAAAATTAGCCGAAGCTTATCAACCGTGCGAAAGCGTTCCATTTTCTTTCGTCTCGAATTAATGTTCATTAAATTCCAGTTACGAGAATAATTTGTCTCTGCTTTCGCCCTCCCCCTCACTCTCCTTTCTCCCACCATCTCGTTCCTAGCACCCCACCCTTTCTCTGTCTCTCTCTCTCTCTCTCATTCTTTCTCACGCGTGCGTACCTTGCAAAAATGAAAGGGTTCGAGAACTTTTTCCTTTCACTTTATCCTCGCCTATGTACGTAGATTATTTTCAGTTTTGTACTTTTCAATGGAATCGTATTCACCATAACGCTAATAATGCTCATAACGTGTACGTTGGTGAGCGTGTGCACGCGGATGCGTGAAAAAAAAACGTACCGCGCGATGTTCGTGGTAAATTGCAGTCGACAATATGAACAAGTGTATGACCGCTTTCTCTGAAAACCGGCACTATCCAATATCCAATATCCGAAGAATATATGTTTGTATACCGCGCAATAGAATGCTACAATCGATTGTCACAGAATCAAGCGTTCCAATTTATCGCGAACAAGAGAATATGTACCCATGTACCTCTTTGCCAGGACCAATCGATATTAGCCCGCCGATGCTTACAATTAGCTTCGCTTTTCATTTACCTTATCCAAGGTCGCGTTACATTTCTCTCCGATAGCTTAAAGAACATTCCATTTGTTCGTTTCTCATTGATTCCTTACGTTTTAGAGAGAATATTTCTCTACTTGTCGTTGTCTTGAATTTGAAGCGAGTCAGTTTTCAAAGAGAACCAAATTAATGGTTACGAATCTTACGCGCTGTGAAACCGAGCCAACAGGTTGTGCGATACGCACGCAAGTGCACAAGAAGTACACGAGTACGCGAGTACACGTGTATAGACATCGTTGCATGCATGAGACTCCGCGCGTACGTGTACTCGCTTAACACTGTTCAAAAGAAGGACACAAAGGGAACGGAAAGAGAACCGATTGAATCACGAGGATAGAACGACATCGCTAGTGGGGTACTAGTTCTCCTTTGGTTACGTAACAAATCCGAGCTCCAGTTATGACAATACGATTGCACAAGCTCTACCAGATTCCTCGGAAGAAACGAAGGAACAGTAATCAGGGCATACTTGAATCCAATCTATGAGTTCTATGCATATTGTGTATGCATCGGAAATATCAGAGTTGAGTCCAGTAGAGCACAAGAAAAAATGGAACCGCACGCGCACGGCACAGTCAAAGTTCAAGCATCGAATCCTATCGATATCTATATCTATATCTACATCTATGTATCTACATATATCTATATCTATAGCAAGATCGAAAGTTTCCTATGACGTAAAATTACGATTTTCTACAGGTTGCTTTGAATCTGGAATCGTTTTTAGGCTATGCCAGCGGTGAGTCGCAACTGTCACTTTCGCCCTACAATTTCTTGTATCTTTCTGCAAACATTCTTCTAGATGTTTCCGGTCGCGGAATGTCGTTTGTTGTGTGTGTGTCTTGGATCGTTCCGCTTCCACGTTCTCGCTGCTGAATCGAGTTCCCAGTCCTCCTTTCTTTCCATTGCTATTGTATTTCTCGTCAACACAAAGTTCGTCCGACATTATTACCAATAATATTGCCACAAGTGTAATACACTAGCAATAAGTTTTAAAAGAAAAATAATTACCGTGAAAGAGTAGTTAGTCTGCAACAGTTTTTGTGTGTACGCGGTACACGATATATGTATACGCTGTGTACTACGTGTAGTAATTTGTCATTACTATGGTAAATGAGCTTTACCGATTCGAAAGGACCCTGGTAAATAGGTACCGCTGACCTGTCCGCGAACCGATTGCGTAAAATTCAAGGTACACTTGCAGCTTACGCCGTAACGAGGGAAAGGATACCAACAACTATCCAATTGGTTATCTTATTCTTGAGTCATAGACGAAGCTCTGTTTCAGATATCATGGAATCGCATTTATGTGAAAAGCTGTGTGTTCATTAACAGAACGAAAAAGAATCTTCCTTCCACTACAGGGGTTCCCACTTGTCGATTGTCATTTCGTGATTGAAATACTGTTTTCAGGGAGCAATACCTCTTCAACGTTTTCGAGGTAATAGTGTCAACGCTGGAGTCGAAATTACAACGAATCGAAAATTTGGACAAAGCCGTGGAGCATCTAATGAGAAGAGTAGAAGCTTTGGATTCGCGCGTAAACGACAACATCGATAAAACCGACGCCGTCATTACGAAGCTGCGAACATTGGATTTAAAACTGTTTAATACTCAACCAACCTATTTATCAGCCGATCATGCTGTCTATTCGGCTACTACGTCGAACAATAAAACCGTCGGTGAAACCAGAGGTGGTACGTATACTTGTATCCTTGAATAGTAAATGATAAATACTATTATAATATCTCTGTTCGAAAGATCCTGCGACTGCCCTTTTCCTCTTTTCTCTTTTCTTCTTTTCTTCTTTTCTTCTTTTCTTCTTCTCTTTCCTTTTCTTTTCTTTTCTCTGTTTTCTCACATGATCTAGATAACGAGTAGACGCGATCCATTTTTATTATATTTGTCGAGCGTCTAGAAAAAAACGATGCGATTTATTGAAAAAATTCTGACGATAGAATGTCAGAAAGATGTTTGCCATTTCCTCGATAATACGTAGAAAAGGAACGTGTTCGCGCTTGTGCTCTTGTTCAATTACACGCTCGCTTGTTCGCTGTCGTCGATCGTTGGTATTATTATACTCGTATAATATAATGTAGCATGCATAGTACCACCGTTTTATCATTCGCATATCTTCGATGGAACAGTTCGCACGACGCAAACGGTTCATCAGGACGGTTCATCATCCTCCGAAGCTCTTGGCGAGAAATTGTTGTCGCTCGATCAAAAGGTTTCCGACATCGATAATAAACTGGTCGATCTGAAAAATCAATTGGATAACAATCTTTTGCAAAATGACGATATAAATGCTGAAGCAAGTGAAAAGAAACCAGTTAGCATGAGTGTGATCGAAATCACGAAAGCGATGAGTAACGAAGTGATCAATCATATATCGATCGAAATAGATAATCTTCGGCAGACCACCGGAAACATGGATAGAAAGTTACAATTCCATATGAATTTGGTCTCCGAACAGTTGGAAGGCGTTTACAATATGATGACGGATGTGCACGACGCGATAATTGTCAGGGGAAATACAAACGATCAGCGGATTTTCAACGTTACGGCTACGGCAACAACAGCAACAACGGCAACAACGACAGCAACGTCAACGACAACCACGGAAACGCCGTCATCGAAGCAAAGTAAGATCGATCGACTCGTCGAACAGATGTATCCTATGTTGACCGTTTCCGAAAAGATGGACGAAGTTTGGAATGTCGTGGTAAGCCGACAAATCGATCATCGAAACGATCGAGATCCAGATTAGGCGCGGAACTCAATTTGATTACGATACGTTTCTCTTTCATGCCTAGAAAACACCAAATTAAACGATAAGCACTAATAGACGCCATAAATGAACGATGCGATCATTACGAACATTACCAAACATTATTCGCTTTTAAAGAACGCTTGTATCGTATAATTTTGTTGTCTTTTAGACCGTCAGATTCTTAATTCGAAAATTATACACACACATTATATCACGCCCGTATTGTAAAGTAGGATATACTTATTTTGTATGCGTGTGTGCGTGCGTGTGCGCGCGCGCGCGTGTGTGTGTACACGTGTAATACGCGCAATCTAATCTCATTAGTAAATACTTGGAATCGTGAGAATTTTGTCTCTTCGAAGTTGCAATCGCTTTTCCTTTCTTCTTTTTCGTTCTTTCTCCTTGCTCTTTTCTTCGTTTTTGTTTGAATTTCTTTTTAATATGTCTCTGCGCTTGCTAGTATTTCTTTCTCGTGAATGATATAAACAGTTAAAATAACGTTAGTAATCGATATATTACAGTTGCTTTTATTTAAGCTGATCTGTCTGGTCGCATTCATTGAAACTGTAACGTCTGAACAGGTTGGTACGAAAAGTTCTGTAGATGACCTTTTACCAAAATCAGACGAACTGCTGACGCAAACTCAAAGGCAAGAGAGAGCGATCAATGAAATTCACGCGGATTTACGTTCAAAAACAAACAAGATCATCGAAAACTTGGAAGGGGTGGAGAATAGACTGAGGAAGCAAGAAGACGACGTTGCTACTCTTGCTCAGCGTCCCATTCCAGCAGAACTTTTACTCGATCCTACGATCGACCGTCTCGTCGAATATGATTCGAGCAGGTGAGTGGGGCTATTATTCTCATCCAAATCTGAAGTACCGAGTATTTCCTCTAAAAGATAAACGTACATACGCACAGCGCATGCATATGCAATATTCTTTTCTGTTTTCTTCTTCCGTTTAGATACGTTGGAGTGTCCGAAGATGTTACACCAGAGACTACCATTCCACCGGTGACGCCAACTACCGTCGTTTCATCGGTCTCTATGTCGACGTCCTCGTCGACTTCATCCAACATTATACCGTCCAATAATTTCAGCAATTCTACCAACAATATCGGTAGTACGAACGGCTCTCCTAATTCGACCACATCATCCGGGGTAACGACACCAGCTTCGAATGCCCTACGATCTTCTACCAAAAGTCGTGGCGTTATATTTCCAAGTGTGAAAAATAAACCGAGCCCTGCGAATTCGACATTTACCACGGATGCGTTTCTTAGTTACAAGGATGTTAAGGTAAACATTTTGCTAAAAATAATTCACACGTTTCGTTTTCCGTAATGTTATCTCACGAGTCGTGATACAAGACGCGACTGAATTTCAAATCAAGTGGAACGCGGTTGAATGGCTCGCATTACAATGTCTCTCGAAACCACAGATACGTTGTTTCATGGTTATTCCATAGATATCGCGATCCGCATTAATTATTAATACTAATTGTGCGACCAGCGTATCAACTGCCAATTCCCTTTCGGTAAGTCTAGAAAGTTAAACTGCATCGGTTGTCTCGGCCGAATAAGCGCGAACGCATGCAGTTTCCAACGATGTACTGACATTCGTCGGATCGTGAGCGTTCGTGCATGATTCGGCGCAAGTTTCAACGACTCGTCGTTAAAATCGGTCACGCACAACCAAACATGCCAGTACACGTGCGCATATACGCGTTTCCATATACATATACATATGCATATCCATCCATACATACATACATACATACATACATACATACATACATACATACATACATTTTGTATTTTTCCTAGATATTTTGTGCAAAACCGTTTCCAGAGCTACTGTAACAAATGCATGCGCATAATAAACATTCGGAAGCAAATACAAACGCCGACGTCGCAGGTCACAGTTAAATCGGTTCGTGAACTCGAACTACCAGATTCGGTAAAAGTACCTCTGAATCTAGACGTACTGGCATCTATGCACGTGTATACGTATAGGACGAGTAGATACGGATGTGTCGACAAGGAAGGTGAACCTCATGCTTGAAAATCGATTATGCAACGAATCCATTACCATTACGGACATTTCATTTAAACGTAGGCACGACCTATAGTGTTGCCTGTAATCGCGCGTCTCGACAACTTTTAACCGTGACGTGAAAGTCGCCACACTGGATTTACTCGTTTACCCAGCTTAAACGATCACGACGAATAATCGAAAATCATCGTACCTCGGTGTGTATCTTTGAGTCACCGCCATCTCTTTTACTTTCTTTTCTTAACTATTCCCTGTTCCACACGGGGAAATATTTTAAAGGGCCTCGGAAAAAGCAACGTATGATTCGTCATTCTCTACCTACTTGTCGCGATTAGGTACTAGATACACACGAGATGGGTCCATAATCGGTAGAAAAAGATGATGTTAAGAAAGTAAAAGTTTCTTCCGTAAGTGACACGAAGGATCATACGTCGAACGTTTATCAACTGTCACAAGTATAAACCAATATAATAAATTAGGCGGTCACGGTTCAATAGTTCCCAACAAGGATAACAGTAACGAGACAACGATAGCAACAATAACAAAAGAAAATAATAATGACGAAACAACGATAAAGATTCCTGAGGAAAGAAAATATCGCGCGAATACGTCTCCTACAATCTGTAACGTTAGCTGCTGAACGCTTCCTGTTCATCCGGCAAGGGATGCACGGGGTCGTGTGTCCCAGTCGACGACTTTCCGAATTGGCAAGGAGTGTGAAATTTCCTCTCTCGCAAGACAAAAGGAGAATTATCTCCAAGAAAACCAATTCAGAGAAATCGTCGCCTATGAGGACTTTCATGCGACCAGGCCCAGGATATCTGGACTTCGTTACATTTACGACCGACCCTTGAGACCCGGCCGCCTACGGCACGCACTCGGGAAAGCTAGAATTTCCGCGTCCGAAAATTTCTTCTTTCCCACGTTGCGGGTCCGCTACATGTTGTTTCCTTTGATCGTAATGTACCTATCGAGTGTTCCTATAACTGTAAAGGCGACATAATACCGAATATATGAATCTGATCGAGCAAACTGTCGTAACGACGGATACAGGATCGATGTTTGTACGAACGTCGAATATAAGCGGAAGCAAACAGCAACAAACTCGACATCCACATTCTCTATATGTATTATATATGTATCATATGTATCATACGTATAAGCATTGAACATTTCGAAACGTTGACGATCGCATGTGTAAATTGTTGTAGGGCTACTCGTGCGTTGATTTGTTGAACGCAGGCATGAGAGACAGCGGTGTCTATTATCTTCAAATACGTGGTACCACCTACTGGTTCCTAAAAGTTTTTTGCGAGCAAGACATTGCCGACGGAGGTTGGACGGTAAATACAAATTCAACGAATTTCTGCGCTTTCTAACGATTTACGCATTCGCAGTTGTTCACTCGATTTTTCTATGTGTTTGGGCAGGTTATTCAAAGAAGAGACGATTTTGGAGAGCCTAGAGAAAATTTCAATCGCGATTGGGCCGACTACAAGAATGGCTTTGGCGATCCGGCCAGAGAATTTTGGCTGGGTAACGAAAACATATATATGTTAACGAACAATGAAGATTACACTCTTAGAGTGGAACTTGAAGACTTCGAAGGCAACAAAAGGTAACGAATATCCGCGCGTCCATCTGTCTTTTTCCCTTTTCTTTTGCTTCCGTGCCTGTTTCTGCTTTTGTTATTCGTTTGTTCCATACGATCAGGATCTTTGGACAATCAATATACGTATGTATGCATGTATATTACCAGCATCGAATCGTTGATGATTGATTATTCTGTAGGTATGCACAGTATTCTCATTTTAAAATCTACTCCGAGGCGGAGTATTACAAATTGGAAATCGATGGCTACGATGGAAACGCGGGCGATTCTTTAAACGATCCTTGGTACGGTTCAAACAATAGCCCGTTCTCGACGTATAACAGGTAAATTCTATGTTATTATTATGACGACGAATCCCGTTGCCCGATGGGATCGCGGACACGGATCGTATTCCCGTTTCCAAACTGTACTGCTTAACGCGTCCACCTGATCTTCCAGAGACAATGACAGGTCGTCGTTGAACTGCGCGTCCATGTTAAAGGGCGGCTGGTGGTGGAAATCGTGTGGACGCGGGTTAAACGGACTTTATTTGAACGATCCTCAAGATCTGACTGCCCGGCAAGGTATGCTGAAGGAAATATTTTCACTCTTCTCCTTTCTTTCTTTTCTTTTCTTCTTTTCTTTTTGTCGTTCGCTTCAGATGTTCCGTCTGCGGAAACTTACTCGCAAATTTAGCACTTTTATTATTTATTCTTTCCTCTCGTTTTCTTTGATGTAGCTTGTTGTTACATTGTTAGTAATGAAAGCATTCTCCTTGTTTATTGAATCAGGTATCGTCTGGTTTCGTTGGAGAGGTTGGGATTATACGTTGAAACGGGCCACAATGATGATCAAACCTAAAGGACCGTCGGTGCCAGTATAGAGTAACAAACAATAGTTAGAAAAAGCAAATATGTTGTAAAGAAATTTTAGGAATTGCGTTTCTTGTGCCGCTTCGTGCAAGCGACACGATTCGTTGAATTACCAAATACGTAAACATTCCGTATACACCAAGCAACTTTTCTCTCCGTTCTAACACAATTTCTAACTCCGTTAAACACAATTTCATTTCGAATTCCTTAATGCTAGAAATACATACGCGTATGTATTTATTTTCGTTGAATTACTGGTGAATTCGCCGAAATAAATCTTAGCAAAGGTAAATAAACGCGTGTATTCATTATTTCGTTCGACAAATATCTCTATGAAATGAGTGACCGCATCAAATGAAACGCCACCCCTTTTTTCTTTTTTACTTTAATGCAGATTAAAGTACAGCATCTTATTTATGCAAACTTGAGTAAATCACCATTTACATCAAGCCAATTCAAAACGATAACATCATATCATGCACGATAACATTCGTTGAACACGGTATATTAATGGTAAACGAAGAAACGAATGACAGTGTAATTGAAAATTGTAAAAAGAGAAAAACCTATTAAAAGACATTTACCTCAATAAATGAAAATGATTATTGAAAAATGGGCATTATTATTTCCTCCAACTTTCAGCAGATGGTCTCATTCTAGCTAGCTTGCCGTGCTAGCTTGTCTCATTCTACCGTGCTTGCGGTCCTACTCTTTCGCGCATCCATTTGGTTCGCGCGCCATCAAAGGCACGCGGCGCGAAATTCGCTTTTAAAGAAGCATTAAATAATAAAGTCTCTGTTACCTCATAGGATTCTCGAGAACGTATTTGTCAAGTCCATTTTTGC
Source organism: Augochlorella aurata (assembly GCA_028455555.1). Taxonomy (NCBI): domain Eukaryota; kingdom Metazoa; phylum Arthropoda; class Insecta; order Hymenoptera; family Halictidae; genus Augochlorella; species Augochlorella aurata. The sequence goes on from CM052149.1 coordinate 14,003,022, forward strand.
GTCTATTTACTATTTAAATAATCCATTTTACCCCAACTGGGTAAACTTGCTCGCACGCTGTTTTCCCTCTTTTTCTTTGGTTGCGAGGGCAGCACTGTCTCACGCCAGCACTGTCTCTTGCCAACCAATCGGAAAAGAGAATTTCTATATTAGCCCTCGTTAACTGATCGAGCTGTGGCCTGGATTTGTGCGGGAGTAGGACCCGTTACTGAATCGTCGACCGACTTCAGGGCCAGTTTCTTGAACAGTAGACGTAAGCAATTCAAAATAATTACGAAACTATAATCAATAATTAAGGAGCAATTTTTTGGTCTATCATACTGCATTTTATGCATTATTTCCGAAATTACGTACTATTAAAATTCTCTAGCCTCTAGTCCCTAGTTTTGAGTTAGAGCAATTTTTTGAGTATTCATGCCAATTGATATTTGGCAGCCATGAACGGCAAGTGCCCTTAGTTCCTTATATATTTGTTTACTCGAAATTCACTGTTTATTGATTAAATTGTCATCTGTGAAAGATTGAGCAATTGGTTAAATGTAAAGAGCAATTCTTTGATCGATCGTACAGCACGTTTTATGTGTTATTTCAGAAATTACGTATTATTAAAATTCTCCAGTCAGCCATGAAAGTCCCTAGTTGGCCCGAAGAAGTTTTTTGGAAATTTCGATTCATAAATTTACTAAAATATATTAACTTGGATCTTGAAATAATTGAGCTTCGCCTGAAAATTAGTTGACATTCCTTTATTTTCTATGTACATACATGTTCCGCAGCGAAACCCCATTCGATAAAAGGTATTTACGTAACAAGAAAATGAAATTAAACGTGCATGTAATGATAGAGACATAATAAACAAAAAATTTGCAAATTACAGTTTTTCTGACTTAAAAATATTTTGGAGATTTTAATACTATTACACAATTGTACAATCGAATAATGATAAACGGAAAGTTATTTCTTCCTTGTCAGACAAACATTTATCGATGTCGATTAGTTTACGTAAGATACTGATTTATTACAATCGAATAAAAGTCTACCGATATAAACTTCCTAAGACGCTTAATATTATATCATAATATTTTACTTACACAAGTAAGCGCAATAATGATTCCTGACTAAACTACTCCGATAAATGTATTACAATATTACGGATCATTAGACGACCAGTAATGTATTTAAATTTTTTGTACCTTTTGACTACGAGAATTTCGAACGGTTTCTGAAATTTCTTTCGAATCGAGTTTGTCGTACCACTTCTCGTTAGATAATTTTTACATGTTATAGAAAGAGATATATCTTATAATAATGAACACATTTCTTTCAGAAATGGAATATGTATAGTCCAGATTATTGAACACACGAAATGCGTCGACTACAATAGGAAGAGATTCCAATTTTGTCGGAATCCACTTACGCAATAGGTATATTAAATATTTATCCATGCATGGATATCCAGGGTGTCCCATTTCAAGTTACGCACTCAATTATCCCCCGAACTATAGTTCGTTTCAAAAAAATGTTTCAAATGAAACTTACCCTGTTTCGAGGGGGACATCCTATAATCGTCGCAAATTCTTGCTAGGTGGGCGTGCTTCCGAGATTTCAAATTGACCTCGGTTTTTTCTAATAGAACTGTATATTTTGTTTTATGTAAGCAGATAGTGTATTTCAAGATGAATTCATTGACCGAACACTTTGGTCTTTGAAGATCCTTTAATATCATTTAATGTTGCTTAAATCTTCGTTAAACACCCCGAAATTACATTTTTCATTAGTATTTCGTTGTTTCATATGTCAACATAATGCGAACTCGCACTAAAAGAGATAAACTTTAAACAACATTAAATGACATTGAACGATCTTCAAAGACCAAAGTATTCTAGGACAATGAATTTATCTTGAAAAAAGCATTATCCGCTTACGTAAAAAAAGATACGGTTCCATTACAAAAAACCAAGGTCACCTTGAAATCTCGGAAGCACGTCCACATAGCAAGAATTTGCGACCATTATAGGATGTCCCCCTCGAAACAGGGTAAGCTTCATTTGAAACATTTTTTGAAACGAACTATAGTTCGGGAAATAATTGAGTGCGTAACTTCAAATGGGACACCCTGTATGATGTGTGTGTGTGTGTTTGGGTGTGTACGTATGTATGTATATATCTATATATATCTATATCTATATATAGATATATATAGATATGCATTTTTGTATACGTATGTGCGTGCGCGTAAGCACGTGTGTATGTACGTGTGTAAGTATGTACATATCATCTCCGCTCTCATTTCTGATGCATTTTCGTCAAACAAAATTGAATTGGTATCTTTTATTCGTACCGAACGTTTATCAAGTATCGTTCTCTGAATATGCATATGTATATATTTGGTCGATACATGTATGTGTAATATTATCGTTACGCTTTTTTCGTTGTAAACTGCGTAGAATATCAATTCTTGTTTTAGGATTCAAGAAATTCTGAATAATTCTTCAAAGATTATTTTCTCTTACGAAATGATGTAACCCAGATTTTGGTAGATCGACCGGAACGACTAAAAATTATTGAACAACCTTGTGGATGATCATTTGACGTCTATAATTGTTTGGATGTAGAACGTAGATCATTGGACATTCACGTTTAAATATGATATCTGTATGTTTATATTAATGTACATGTATGTATGTTTCGTTTAATAATTTCAGAAACATGTATTGAGACAGGTAATTAAACAACATCAGAGTCCTTAACGAGGAATTTTACGAATTACATAGGTATATTTTCAGTTTTACTTTGAAAATATTTGTATAGATTCTATCGCATCGATTTTCTTAGTAATTGTAATTAAGATCAAATCACGCATAGATTACGATATAACATGTAATGTTTTATTATTAAGAGTATACCAACACTTTGGATACTTTTCTCATTGTTAGTTTGAAATAATGGTAATTTTTCCAGTATTCACGATGTATGATATACAATTTTGGATCATTATACGAGTATAATAGGTCCATGGTTATTGTGATTGTGGAATAATCATGAATCATACGATAAGAGATTGTTTGCAGATCGTTATGCATTTTGTTTCTTCTTCCCTAATGTTAATGTTGCATTGTTTCATTTTACTCTTAAAGTATTTCAATGAAACGTCAAACACCACGTACGAGTATTATGATGCCGACGATACCTTCGGTATATTGATCATTATTATATGTATTGTGAAACAGTAGAATACCGATTGTCAGTGGTTCAAATATTTAAGAGCGTTCCAAGAAAATTTATTTTTTTTCTTTTTTCATTCAAACGAAGAACTTTGTATAGGTAAAGTTGTCTCACGTTAAACAAGACTGTCAAACGTTTGTCTATTCTATTGTATTTATTCATTTTAAAAACGATGCCATGGAATAAAAGATCGTAGAAAATTCATTCGATTCGCTGAAAGTATATCATTATCAAATATTATCTTATTTGATAATGTGCGAATACATAAAACACTGTGAGATATCGGGAAATAAATGGCGATGTACAGTTTTAGTAACGTAGCAAATGTGCGGATAGCTTTACAAATATCTGCAAATTGACTGTGATTTAGAAATAATTATATTTTCAATCTCAGAATTCAATTAACCATTCAAATATTTTATAGCGTACATTCGGATTGTAAATGTATAATGTGGCCAATATAAACCACAGATGTTGGTATCGACACCGGCACCTGGCAATATTTATGATACATGTAACGTCATGTATAACTGCAAGTTTCGTGAGTTTTCTATCAAGACAATTCTGATACGGCAATGAAGGAAGACTATTTGATGTATCATATAACAATAAATGAAACCAAAAGAATAAAGAAAAAAACGTGAAATGGGATAAAGAAAATAGAAGAAGATGAAATAATTGGAGAAGCATTATCTTCACGTGCTTCTACGAGGTATAATTTTTACCTCGGTCCATACAGAAGTCTTTCATAATTGGCAAACATAATTGGCGAGATTCTTAAATGCTATTAATCCAATAACTAGACATCGGAACTGTTATACATGTTTATGATTATGTGATCTAACAAATTATATGTTTCTTTTCATCCAACACAGCTTAATGGTCAGTAATTATGAATGGTAGACTGTAAACAGTTTGTTTACTGTACGCGTACAGCAAATACTAAAAGTATGTAATATTTATTATTATATGATCCTAAAACGAATATAATTTTTTCTTATAACTGTAAGGGGTGTCATTTCGCATTTCGACTAAAAACGTTCACTTTTACGTCAACTTTGTAAAGTCGTTATAAAGTTTTACGATAGATCATGCGATTAGATTAAAACGATTCGTCGAGTGAAAAAAAAAACTGATTGTGCTGTATGTTTCTATGAGAAATCTGGGAAGAAATGAATCATCAAACTGGTATTAAATAGAAAAAGCGAAAGGTCTTGAGTTCAAATGCAATATGTGGTTGAAACAATACACATATGTACATACACATGTTTTTACATTAGGATACGTACAGAAGCACATACATACGTACGCGCGTATGCATGCATGTAGAAATAGGCAATGAATAATGTTCTACCGTAATCTAATCATTAGCAAAAATCTGATCACGTGTACGTATGCGCGAGACATACTAAAGAGATTTTAGATGTTTTAAAGTAATGGAACCGCTGCTTCATATGGCATTTTCAAAGAGTACGTTGCAAAGATTTCCAGAAACGAACTGTTAGAATGATAGAAATTCGGTGGCATGCAGAAATTGATTGCGATGGAAAGTCGTCGTATCTATGCAATTTAATATGATCTTATAATTTCCACTGATATGTATTGTCTAAAGATTTTAGAACGGCACATCTCACAAATCGAATGCGACAGTAAACAGGTATTAAAATGATATTTCTTTAAAGAGATCTATGGACTATCAACGTTATCAACCAATGTGAAATACATAATATTTTGCAACATTACGGTGGACGTAACTGTGTAAAGTATAAGAAAAATACAGCAGTCGACAACGCACAAGTTCAAATATATCACATTGATGGAACAGTCGATACAAATGTAACGATATTATGATAAGAAGTTCGATTGGCACTGGTTTACAACTATAATTCTTTATTTAGAGTTTAGAGTATCACGTTCGATTTTTTGCAATCTCGGCAAGAATATACTTGAACTGAACAAATTGTCAATGCGTTGGTTATTTGTAACAGTATATATTTACAGAGCGTAAATCAATCTACTCTTCTCGCATCGGTGAAATAAGTTATCAGATCACTCGGAATATTTGCACAGATGCTTTTTTATGAAGACGAGAGGACGCTAATGTTTGTATTGTACAACACCAATGAAGTGGTAAAAATCTAGCTTGCCAACCGTTGGAATAAATTCGTGAAAGATGATACTTATAGAATATACTGTAGTCGCATACGAGAGTCTTGGAAAGGCTATAAAATGATCTTCTTGTTTAATATACGTCGTACGTTATTCAAAAATATACATAAATGAAAATAATGGAAAAGAATATCGATTATGTGTAGACATACGTAGCGGAGTTTGACCCTACATAGTATAACAACGTGTAAAACAACTATGAAAGCAAAAGTATGATCGACTTTCATGGTATACCGTGTACCGTCCCCACACATACATGTATGTTTGCATGGATTACGTGAACAGTTCAGAGTTGACAATGAACAAAATTGAAAATCTTTTACATTGGTACTAAACTTCTATTGACAACGGTGTGACACTATTGTTGCCCGCAACGCAACGCAACGCAACGCAGACTTGTCGTAGTTTGTTATAATACTGAATTTGTATAATGACAAATGCATCGTAAATCATCTTAATACCTACGCGGTGCGCAAGAATTATAAAACCTATTCTCGCGATTAGTTTTCATCCGATGATTCCGTAGAACTTTGTGGCATGGTATTGAACCAATTTTCTCGAACTCCAGTACTCCTGAAGGAAAAGGAAACGTTAAAGCATTCCATGTAAAGTTTCGGCCGGGCTCTTTGTATATTCGTCTAATCGTTTCTAAACATCTAGATTTCGTTTAATCAAGTACCTGGCTCGTTGACGGGTACTTATAGGCAGTGTAAGTGAAGTTCTGTAATACTGGGGAGTAGTACTCGAAGCTGTTTCATCCGGTCTTCTGTGCAACGTCATAGTTTCATGCGGAGATGTAATCAGTTCGTTCTCGTTATCCAAGTAATAACGAGAGCCCGTCGCGCTTTTACAATTTTCACATTCGCTTCTGTAATCGTCGGTATCGTCGTGTAAAGTAGGAAGGGCCTGCATACTGCAAACGCACGCTACCGACTCGAAACTTCCCTCTTCGTTAATTTCATTTGCCACGTTCAACGGTGGCTGAAACATAAATCGAAGTTGGCGTGACACTTAATGATAATCGTAATCACAGCGCTGTATACGCGTGCATATACATACATGTACATATACATATGGATATACATACGTATGTATTGCATCGCATTCGGTAGTATTATATGTATATTGGAATACCATCGATCGTGGATAGTAGATTGGAATACCTTGTAATTATGAGATTCCTCGGATCGGTGATCCGATTGATGGTGCCTCTCGGCCTGCTGTTGTTGCCTCGACGAGGATGAAATCGAGGGAGGTTGTGTTTGCACGTCTTGATGATAAAATGTGCTTGCATTTCGATTTTCTTGATCCGTTAACGAGTCTTGTTGCGCAATAAGTGGCAAATTCGAGGAAGCATTTGTCGGCGAGGGTCGCAGCAACTCGCTCGCGGAGTAATCGTTTATAATGCCTTGCTGCAGTCTGGTGGCGGTACGAGCTGTGGTTAAAGTCCTAGGAATTGTACGGTGGGCAGATATATTCGAATTGGACAACGTCGCGGATATCGTAAACGCTCCGGTTTGACGTGGAAGAGTAGTATGCGTTTGATAATTTTTTGAAACGGATGTCTGCAAATTCGAGGACACGGGATGCGCGGCTGCATCCGCATGCTGGTTAACAAAATTTGAGATTCCGATCGAGGCGGGCAAATTCTCGTAAGTGTTTGTCCCCATGGTGAAATTTGTAGTACAAGTCCCTACGCTAACTCCTTGAGACGGTTCGTTTTGATTCGATTGACGATAGCTGGTATATATGTTTGGATTTGAAATTGGTCTATTGGGTGTGGATGTCAAGCCGCTCGAATCGGCGATACTGTTGTCGCATATCAGATTCGACGGGTTGCCGACAGTACCGTTTATACCGCTTTGCGTGCTTCCTACCAGCGATATATTGGTACGACTGGCGGCATTGGTCAGATAACTGTTTGGAAAATTCAATTGCGGGAGCGCTTGCGGGTTCATCGATAAAAGGGCTTGCTCCGCTCTTGCTGCCGCGACAGCTTCTTCGTAAGGCGGCGGAGCTTCTCCTCGCGGAAAGTAATTGCTGGGTGGCTTCCATAATGGATAATTGGCTCCGCATGGAATGTCGTCCATAGGAACCCCGTACGACAGTCCATCTCGTTCTAAGTATCCCATACTACCTAAATTTCTTTGGTCCTCTGCCAATTGTCTGTTCTGTCTTCCTGCCACGCAAACTTTTACAATATAATCAGCATTTCTGTTCTATGGATGTAAGAAACAAATGAGCAATACACGTTGAGTAAGGTCAAATACCTCGTATTTTTCTTTGGCGCAAGCGATGTATTAAAAAAAATAATAGACTCAGCGACAGCACAGCCGTTACAAAACTAGCAACAGATCGTAATCCTATATCATAATTTGGTGTAGTGTCGGTCGCATTGTTGCCAATTCCATCCGTTTTATAATTCAAAATAGACGACAGCCTGTCATCCAGGCAAATGTACTGGCAACAGATGTTCGAACGTAGGAAGGATTTACAATCTTCCTGCCCAACATACAAGTATATTTGAATAGCATATTGTCCAATAGCTTGACAATTAAATTCAATAAAAGCAACATGTTATCTTGCTGTATGAAATACCTCTGGGAATTTGGTGCAGACAAATGCTTTACACAATTTTGGATTGCCATTATCGCAAATGCACAATGTACAAGGATTCGAGCCAAGAATGTAAGATCCCCCGGTCTCGTAAGATCGCCCTTGATGATCTTTACAGGGGACACCGCTCTCCGCACGTGTGACTGTAAAACATTTCAAGAAAATTGCTGTACCATTTCTGCGATGAAACGCTCTCTTTTTCATATACGTATGTACGTATGTATATACGCTGTAACGCGTGTACGTATGCTCGCACGCACAACTCGACTCGTTTACCGGTTACAGACGTGTCTCTAGTCTATACATTTGCTGAATTCGACTGCTAGGAGAATCTCGTCTATATCTGTAATCTGTAGATATTTATACACAGTCGGTGCGTGGGCGCGTTTGCACGTGTACGCCTGCGCATCCGCGCGCAATCGTGCTAAACGAGCAACCAGATGAGCGACAACGATACATGCGTCATATGAACATTACGTCAATCACTCGATTCTCCAATTTCAACAAGATCTTTGCCGTTAAATAAATCTCAACGACCTAATCTACTATACAAACTAGCCAAAAGAAAATATTCCCAAGAACCGTAGTCGTAGTCGTAGTCGTAGTCGTAGTCGTAGTCGTTAGTCGTTAGTCGTAGTTGCAGTCGTAGTTGCAGTCGTAGTCGCAGTCGTAGTCGCAGTCAGAGTTAGAATCAGAATCAAGATTGGTTTAACGCTTGATAGTAGATACTTGGGGAAACATGAATGACGACTAACGGGTCGACAAGTGTCACTTGCCAACTATGCTACGTTTGGGGACACTTGGAGAAACATGGGAATGGCATCAAATATGATTGGCAGAGATGAAAAAGAATATTTTTACAATGGACTTACCGGTAAAAAATAGGATAAACGCGGAAACTGCATAACCGAGAAGGTTACTGCCGCTGTATCTCATTCTGCGTTCGTTATCTCATCATAATCATGACCATTTGTCGCGGTGTGAAACGGAAACGAGCGTAAGAGTGCCCTACGGGATTTCAAACGACGTGCCGTCCTGTCGATTCCTCGTTGCACCTCGTCGACATGTTTTCGAACACAGTGCCAGCCAGCAGCATCTCGCACCAATACACCTGTATCACGGGTTGCTTATGCAGGAGCAACAGTTATTTTCGCACACCTGCATATCTTCGAAACTCTTCTTTTGCTCGTAAGTGTCCTCGCACAGTATGCGTCCTCTCAAATAGACACACCAACTTTCACCTACTCGCACCTACTCGCACCTACTTGCACCTACTTGCACCTACTTGCACCGACTCCCGACACTCGACACCCGACACCCGGGATGATCGATTAGTGAACGAAGCAGCTATCGGTGTCGAGCACCGATACCACGACAGCACCGCCATCTTCGAGCGTTTTCCAAAGTCTTGTCTTTCTCGCTGGATTCGCTGGAAGCCCTCTGTACTGCTCTCTGTACCTGAACTTACCACGTCGCACGCTGCACACCATTGTACACCACTGTACACTACTCTTGCAAGATTAACGCGAATCTCCTGTATTCGTTGTGTACTTATTCGTTAGCAAACGGTTCCAGCTGCGTTAAACCAGCCGCATACACATCTTAGCTTATCGTTGGCCGTAATCGTTCGATTGCAATCTATTCATTCATTTTCATTCATTTCTTTCCATTTCTTTTCATCTCTTCTCGTATCAATCTAGACCTCGCGTTAATCTTCTCTTACCTTTGTTTATACTTTATACGCTTGTAACGCTGTACATTCTTTGTCCAGGAAAACCTCTCGAATGGAACGGACCACATTGTAGGTTATACGATACACGAAGCTGTTACGTTCATTCCGCTGTTCGATGATTACTCGCGCAGGTATTACCTGGTCGGTAATCAAGTTTGCTTCTTTTCTCGCAAAAAAAGACCGAGGAACAATCGCGTTTCTCTGTCTCTGTATCGGAATCGGAATCGGTATCAGTATCGGTATCCTTGTTTACAAATAAAAAGTTGAAGCAAGCACCATACGTCGTTCATACATAAGGACATACGTCGTTCGACGTGACGCGACGCAACGTTACGCGACCCAACCCAACAAAATTCCCGTTTCAACAAAATTCTAAAGCAAAATGTCATAAAAATTTCCAATACTGTCATCTTGTTGTTTGTAAAAGAAGAAAGCAAACGTTCACCATCATCGTTACCGCGTTAAACTAAGACAGAAATAAGACAGAAATAAGACAGAAAATAAGAAAGAAAAAGCAGAAAAAAATCGAAAAATTCATAATAAATTTAAATAGATTTAGGTAGAAGGGCGATACGTTCATGGAAAAAAACGACGATTCACCGGAAGATGTCAAACGGGCTACGTCTGTCGAGCGCGAAATAAAACGAGGGGAAAAGGATGATACCTTTGAAGGATATCCGCGTCAAGAAAAGAAGAAAAGATGGGAACATTGTGATAAAACAAGTTCAAAGAAATCCAAGGCATACCGAAAATCTTGACCTTTTGCAACGTTATCGCATAGTTTTTCCTTGTATCATCTTTTAATTTGACATTGTGTCTGCTTTATTTCGAGGAAGATAGAAACCACGTCAACGGCGTCGCAAATTTTACGGGCTATAGAAATGCTAATTGAAAATATTTTTAGCGGCAGAAAACAAAGTCGAATGGCGATTGCTGTGAAACGCGAAAAGGCGAAACGAGGAAGGCAAAAAAGTTTACGAAGGTTTCAGTATTTGGGGAACCGTGTACGTTCCCAAAAGTGGACATAATACCCAGACATTGTTTGACGAAAGAAGCCTACGTCGATCTATTGGCAAAGCCGAGGTGACGATCCAATTATTTAAATCGAATTTTGTGTATACGTATACCTAGGTCTAGCTATAGAACCGTTGCTAGCAAGCGTTACATATTTCGCTAGTATCTTTAGTTTCTTTGCCGGTTTAGTTGTAACAACTGGCCGGAAGATCCGAATCAACGTTTTGATTTCTAGTCGAATTCAGCGACATCAAACGTATCGTAATCCTTTTGTTCAGTCGAAAATGTCCACCGGATTGTATAAAGAAAACTGTGCTGAGAAGATTACGGCCTGTTTCGCGACGCATCAAGGAATTGGCTCAACCACCTAGGCAACGGATGCTGATAAGCTTACAACAAGGCGCAGCAGTGTTACCACCGGCGCTTTTGGACAATCTGGCGCGGACCTTGGAAAATGAAACATGCCTGAGCCCCGAGTAACGTATCGGTCCTACGCAATCTCTTCTTGATTCCTTCCCATCGTACATATATTTGTCGATGGATCAATTTTCGATTTTCGATTTCCAATTTTGCGTCAGTTGCGGAGGTATTTGTGAATGCTTTCAAAGGTTAAAATCTTATGCTTACAAGTCTAGTTTTGTCTTAAGCCTGCTTTAAATCTTTCTTTCTAGAGATGACAAAAGTGGACTATTTTTTCAGACAAGCGGCGATTGTTTCGCGAAAACATAAATTAGGGAAGAAACAGAAGGAGAAGAAACAGACGTGGCGACAGAAAGAAACGAGTAAATCGAGTAAACCGAGCGTAGGTCATGCTATCACAGGATCGTTGGACAAGGATTCGATCTCGTGCCAATACTTGATGGCCGAACGTTTCGTCAAAAGTATTTTAAAATGGAAGTGTCGAATTCCCATGTCGGAATTCGGTGACATCTCGAAAGTGATCACCGAACGTTTGGTCGACGTTCTTGAGTACACTCCTTCGCACAACGAAGATCGTAAGTGGCAGCAGTTGCGTTCCTTGGCCGATATGATAGCTTGTTGGATATCCGGAGTGCTGTCGGATGTTGCTCGATATCAGGAGGCAAAGCTGAAGGAAATATGCAAAGAGAAGGAGGAAGAATGGGCAATGGCAGAAGAGGAGCAGGAGGAAGAAGATGAAGATGAAGATGAAGATGAAGATGAAGATGAAGACGAAGACAGAGACGAAGACGAAGACGAGGATGCGAGCGGAATCGGAGATGCGAAGGAAGACAAAGATGAGGATCTGGAGAGGAAGAGCGTGGACCATAAGGAAGATGAAATGACGACCGTAGATGAAGTTTCTACCGTCGACGCGGAAGAAAAGATGGACGACGATGTAACGGAAACGGAAACACAAGTAGACGAACCGGATTCGAAAGCCGCTGAAACAGAAACAGAAGCAGTGGTTATGGAAGATGTAGAGGTTGAAACGAGCCCGATTACGCCTTCGGAAGTAGAAACGGAAGAGAAAATGGAAGATGAACGAACAGACTTGGAGCGGGAAGCGGAGCAGAAAACAGAAACAGAAATTGAAACTGCGACGATAGAAACCGAGGAGCCAGAGCCGTTACAAGCAGAAACGGTAGCGGACGTCGAAGAAGAAGCGGAAACGGAAGCGGAAACGGAAGCCGAACCGGAAACAATAGCAACGGAAGAAATCGAACAATTCAGGATGGATGCAGCGATTGAACCAACGGAGGGCGATAGAGAGGAGGGCGAACCGATGGCAGAAGAAATAGAACAAGCAGAAAAGGTAGATGAAGAAGAAGAGAAAGAAGAAGAAAGGGGAGAAGATGAAGGGGAGGAGAAACGTGACGAGCTACCGGAAGACGCACAGATTGAAACAGAGATTCCATTTGCGCCACCGGCAGAGGAGAAAGTTACACTCGAAGAAGAGAAATGGAAAGATATATTGACTGGAGGAGACTTGGAGGAATTGTTTAAATCCGATATTCCATTCGTTACCTTTGGCAAAATTATCGATACAATTTACAAGATGATCGAAAAGACTCCGGAAAATACGGGCAAAGATCCTGTAACGAACGGTATGCACCGTGTAATTTATGAAAAACTGACCAACATCGTGATGTTGGAGGATCCGAATCTATTGACGGAAGAATTAAAGGATATTGTGGACGTGGTGTGTGGAAAAGTTGCAAATTGGTTGAAAACTATCCTGAGCAAATCGCAGGTTGCGTTCATGGAACAATGTATGCCGGTAGTGGAATCGAAGGAGATTAGGGATTGGACGAAATGGCTCGAACACGTAAGCAACGAAGCTTTAGATTGGAATATATGGTTACGAGGAGTAATCGAGAAAATTTTTGAGATGAGACTCTCGAATGTGACACGGGGCGAATGGAAAGATTGGACGAAATCCGTTGACAAAGGAGCCTTGCTTTGGAGAAGGTTTCATCTGCAAACTATACATCAAGCACACCGTAATATTACAATGATGATAGGTCGACGCGTTGTCAAAACTGGAACTAAAACTCCTTGCACCACTTCGGAACAGTTAATAGCCTCTACGGAGTTACAAGCATAATGCTTGAATAATTATTGCGTAATTGTTAAATTATCGAATACTTTACATAGCGGTACGAGAGACAGGCACGTATGCGTATGTACACGATTATATTGTCACGGAATAATGCAGCTGTGCTGCAAAGATTTGGACATTGTAATTTTATGCAGCTTGGGACTCGATGTTGGCAGAAAAAGTTAAATCGTTTCCGATCACACTATCGGAATTTATAACACCTTTAAGATCGAACTTACCGTCGATGATGTTGATCAAACAATTTCTGTGAACCTTTACCCACGAACCTTCGCTTTTCTCCTAATGTAATGTCGTTTCAAGCGTTGTGTATATACTCGATTCAGTAGGACGTATAACGTGCTTAATGCCCATTATATTCCATCTTCAGTCTACAGTCTGCAGTCTACAGCGTTACATTTTCATACGTCCGAGGAAGAATAGGGACGCGGTATGTGGTCGATTCTCCCACTTTGAATCGAACATGTAATTGGAAACCTGGACTTTGAAAGCAAGATGACCTAAATCGAAAGTTCCAACTTTCAAGCTGGCCGTTCGGCAAACGAAAACGATCGGCTGACATAGATGCGTACTTGCAAGCGATGTCTATAACCTGCCAGAGGAACTGGAGTCGGGAAAACGTGAATTTTCTTTGTATATCTAAAACTGTTCGATGGATTACAAAGTTTCTACAGCTGTCACCTAAAGAAATAGAATATCTATTGTAGACGAAGTGGAGATAATATTTCAATTGCAAGCAGCAAAGTTTCTAGGCGATACGGTATACTGAAATATATTTTACAAGGCAATCAGGCTGCAATACTTTGCATCAGAACGGATTCCGTGAGTGGTCGATCGTCGATGCTGTCAGTTTTATTTGTCGCAAATCATACCAGCGCGACGCGGTGCGGCGCGGCGCGGCGCGGCGGCGGCACGTGTTATGCGTTGTTACGCGCGCGTTTCGCGGGAATCTTGGTAAGCGTGGTAAGTGTGTCAGAGAAAGAATCGACTGTTCTCCCCACTCGTCGAAGGAAAGGTGGACACGATGACCTTCTTCTGGAACGGTGGCTTGGCCCTGACATTGCCCCCGCGACAACGTAGCTGCGTATTGCCGGTCGAACTCGACATTCGAACTCGTTCACGTATATACTACATTTTACGAAAATTTGTTTCCGCATCGCCCTTGTATCTCTTTTGGCTTAATATTCGTGCCCATGTCCGGTGTAGTACCCGTGTTCGCGCCCGCGCAGACTATACCAGCCTACTCGACATCGACCGTTTCACGATATCGCGTCTTCTCGTTTTCTCGTTTAGACTTTCGGCTTTCTATCCCCCTTTCGCCTTGATTGCTGCCTTAGTCCCGCTTTCTCTTTCTCCTCCCATTTCTCCCATCTTTCGATTCCTGTATTTTTTTCAAAGTGTCCTGTGCAGTGTAGACTCGGTGTTGTCTGACTTTCTGCGAAACGAAACCGATTGTAAGCGAAGCGAAACGGAACGAAACACACGGCGCGTCGTCGTTTTGGAACGGTGCTTGAACCAGAAGGGCACGATACGACAGGACACGCCGCGCCAGCTATATTCATCCTCCCTTTTCGCGCGTTTGCCAAATGTTTCTGCGAGTATAGAGTTTTTATGGAAGTGATGCTGCATTTATTGCGTCGAGGAGATATTCGTTGAATCAATAAGGATCTTGTTCACTCGTCCAATCTAAACGAGAACGAATATACAGGTAAGTCAAGATAAAATCGTGTATTCTGTGATCGACTACCACTTGCTCGTGACATACGCAATCGTTAAGAACGCGATTGCGATTTCCGGTCGACGAACACCGCGATACTTAACGATGCTACTACTACTACTACTATTACTGCTACTACACTCGATCGATTTCTTTGCTGCTCTCCACGTGCTTGCAATTTTCGTGCTTATCAATTTTCAACAAGTGCCATCTTATGGACCTAACCGGTAGTGTAGCGAGAGAATTGTACTCGTGCCGAGCAATTCCAAATTCATATTTGCTCGCATAACTCGTCGTGGATCGACAGCGATTCGATTATCTAAAAATCTGATGCGAATAACTGTACTTTTCCATTTCTATTATAATCTGTAGCTTTCCATTTCTATTATAAATGTTCGCTTTAATATTGGTCTTCGTCCCAGAACATATCTTACGCGTGTATACGTACACTACCCTTCTAATAAATAGGGGGAATATATTTGAAACGAATAAAACGATGATGTTTTGTTCTTTGGAAACGTGTGTCGTAGTCGGAACGTGACTAAATTCGATTGCAGTTGTAGGTGCAACGTGGTCGATGCAGCGATTGCATATTAAAAAACGTGAACGTTAGGAAATAAGATATTTTCGCTTATCAGCGTGACGCGTTGGAAACAAAGTCCGGCGACCCCGAATAAGAAACGGCAGCGATCAATGTCTTATGACCCCGAATAACACACGGCTGGTAATGAGCGCTATCGGGATAGAACCAGTTGCGTGGGGTTAAGCGACGATGCAAAATAGTTGGGGTCGCGAGAATATTTATTAGCGACGTATCGTCAACCAGGTATGGACACCTCGGAAATGGTCGTAATCTAGTCGATCTGAATACATTCGCGGTAGTTACGACTCACGACAACGAGTAGACGTCGGGGTAACCGATATTCAAAGTTTCAGCCAGACCGTCGGTGGTATTCGATCGATTCGGTACCAGAACCGAATAGAATACCAGATCCAGAACCAGCACATAATTCGTAATCGTGTTCTCCCGAATCTTTTCAGGATGACACTAACGTGCAGCGAAATAGTGTCTTTGGTGGTATTGGCGGTAATCGGTCTAAGAATTTTACTTAGAGTCGGCGTGCTCGTGTGGAGAAAACTTATTGCACCTAGTTTCGGCTTGGGAATCGATCTAAGGTCACAGGGCAGATGGGCATTGATTACCGGTGCCACTGCTGGAATCGGAAAAGCGTACGCGGAACAACTCGCGGCAAAAGGTCTGGACATCGTGCTGGTGGCACGGAACGGGGCCCAGCTTGAGGAGACCGCGGCAGAGATCAAACAACGATGCAACGTTCAAGTTCGAACCGTGGAAGCAGATTTGTCCGAAGGCGAACCAATCTTTGCAAAAATCGCCAAAGCAACCGAAGATCTCGAGGTTTGTTTTCGTTTCAGTCTAATTAATCTTTCATGCAACTGCCCATTGTAGCTGCCCGTTGTACCTGTTAGCGCGGATCGTTCCCTTGTTTCAAGAACCAGTTTCTCTTTCCTTCTTTGACGAACAAACAAGAATCGTAATCTGTCGAGTGGTTCTTCTCAACAGGTTGGCGTTGTCGTCAATAATGCCGGAGCCAGCTACGATCATCCCGAACTATTTACCGAACTTGCGGACGAGCGTGTATCAACCATTTTGCGATTAAACGTGATAGCCTTGACGGGAATTACGCGAATTTTTTCTCCCGAAAATGTTCGAGCGCAGAAAAGGAGTGCTCATAAACATCAGTTCGATATTGTCCTATATACCGAGTCCTTATTTGTCCGTTTATGCTGCGACCAAAGCTTATACGAAAAAGCTTAGTTACGATTTGGCTGCGGAAGCTGAACCGAGAGGGGTCACCGTCCAATGCGTGTCTCCTGGCATCGTAGCGACCAAAATGTCAAAGATCAAGTAAGCGAGTCGAATGTCACGCATTCGTGTGTCGTCTATTTCTTCTCTTCTCTTCTCTTCTCTTCTCTTCTCTTCGCTTCGCTTTTCTTCGTTTCCTTTCGCTTCTCTTTCCCTTACAAGAATAAAACAAAGATTACTTTGACTTTTAGGAAGGCGACATGGATGGCGCCCACACCCGAGAAATACGTCGAAGCGTCGTTAAAGACGGTCGGCATCGAAGTGTGTACAACTGGTTATCTCACTCATTTCTTGCTTGCTGCCATTATACAGGGATTGTGTTGCGTATGCGAGAAGGGCACTATTTGGCTCATTTCGAGGACATTGTGCAATTTAAGGGCACGCGGTTTAAAAAGCAAGGAAAGAAAAATGAAAAATAGCGAATAAGATTCTGTTTCCATCAAATAATTCTTGAATTTCTTCAGTTTCGATTGAAAAGGTGATTCTATCGTTATACATATGTTTCACGTGTATGCTTCAAAGTGTTTTTCGGGCGAATGTTCTTTTCGTATTTGTAAATGCGTGTGTATGTATAGATGAATAATTGTATAATGTTATATGTTGTTATATGTTATATCGTTATACTTCGTAACAATAAATGTTGCCGAATGAAATAAAAGATTACGATGGTCAGCTTTCCAAGTTATCCAGTAATTAGATGTTTCCTCGCAAATCAAATCTTGGCGTCTAGGGCAAGCCGCTCTACATTAGCCTACCAGTGAATGGGTTAACGCGTAATACTAACAATTTGCCTTTGTTATTATTTTTTTTTTATGAGAACTACTTAGTTTTTATCTATGGTTCTTTTGTGGCCATTGTTTCTCCATACAAGTATTCTACGATACAGTAATATAAAAATTTAACCTTGGAAATCGTGCTCACGGTGAATTTTCGGGCAACTATCTTTATGAAATCTCCATCGATCCAAAGGTGTAGAATCACCGTGTAGAGGTTGTGGTCGTAACATACATATAGTTCCTTACACCCTGCACACACATACATACTTAATGCTACCATGTAAATGATTAGATACTGTTTGTGGATTATAACGTTGCAAAATTACGACGTCACTTCTCTGTTTTAAACGACGGAGGAAACTGCGAATTCGAATAGAGAGGGAGACTCTCTCGTAAGACACGCGATAAGGGTAAAGTTGGGTCGTTGGACACCATTTCTCAGCACATCCATGTGTCCAGTCCGTGTTCACGCGCAACACAATCGTCGTGTCGTACTATATACATACATACGTATCCCCTCTTCAATCTACACAATCCACAAAATCCTCTAATTATCATAGCCCACACATGCACACTTCAGGATCACCTAAAAACAGTGATTACGGCAAAATTACGACACGAAAAGCTAAGCCAAGGCCACGAAACCATTCAGGAAAACCTACTATACCGATATCGTCTAAAAACCCAAACGACGGCAGCCCAAAATACAATTAGTTAAAATAATAGTTAACCCAATTTCAAACAGATGCTACATAATTACGTTTCGCAATGTTCTAATTTATTTTCGTATTCGATATTGAATGTCAACACAGTAGATTCTTCTGAATAATTTCGAATCCATCGTTTAGTTTTTTATGCCCCAATTTAATCGAAATTAACGTCTTTAGACGATCCTGTGTTGAGCAGATGTGGGCGACTATAGCACTCGTTGTGGAAAAAATGTGAAGCTTGGTTTGGTGTTTGCACAGCGTTAATTGGTGTAGCGGCGGAACGTTGAAACTGTTAGCGATAGTCGACTATCGGTAATTTGGCTAACAGTTTCAGCGTTTTGCCACTATCCAAACTAGCGCTGCAGAGACTTCTGAAGAACGATGCTTCGAGATTACGACACTCGAGGCGCCATTATTGTCCAAAGTCGTTGATTCGTGCCGCAATTGGAGAGCCGTGTCCGCCAGCGTTTCCATGGCACCGTTGCCCGTGAATTCCGTCGAATGTTACGTTGCTCCATTCGTGACGTCATGGTCGAGCAGCTCCAGAGAGCAGACGTAGGGGGCAGCTTAGTCGACCGACGCGACTCGACCAATCGCAAACGCGAGTTGTCATCCCTGGCAACGGTGCTGCCTCTACCCGAACTCTGCTAAAATGGTTGTTCGTAACGTCGAGGATCGTGTCGCGCGACATTTGAGAGAATACACGGCAACGGTGTTCATGCAACGTACGTATGCTGTACGTATGCGTTGAGTCATCGAGTTTACATATATATATATGTATATATACATCTTGTACGTGTGCTATTGAATATGACTTTCCGCAAGGTGTAGGTGTACATAAATTAAATCACATGTTGGGTTTTCAGAGAGTATGTACATATTTTTGGTGTTCAGAATCTGTGGAACGATGCTCCATTGAAACTGCTCGGTGTTCGAAACAAGTTGGGAAATAACTGATATACGCGTAGGGAAATCATCTAATTTCGAAAGCAAAGCATCCGATCGTGCTTTGTGCGGCTGCGGCAGTCTAACCTCCAAACAGGAATCGAATAGGTATGAAAGATCTCTTCTTCCACGAATAACGTACTAGACCGTACAAACGTTTTGCCGTGAAACGAGCGACAAAGCAAACAAGTCGAACAAAACATACGAATCTTCGAACGGATATTCGTTTCCGTTCTGGTCGATACAGCACATCGCACGACAAAATTGGCATGCTGAAGAAAACTATGAGGATGCAAGCGACGAGGTTACGGCACATTTTGGTCTTTGTTGAACATTGCGTTCTTTGGAAACCGAATAAACCGAAAGTGAAATAGTGATTATTCTTCTTACCAATTGAGAAATAGGAATTGGTATACATATTGCTACTCTATGATACTCGCGACGCGATAAAACGCATCGTTGGTTTCTTATTCCATTTCGTATTCACGCATTCCCACGGCTGTCGCTTCATAGAGAACCGATTCATGCTTCACCGAAATTTTCGTAGGTAAATGTAGAGCAGATGTTTAAGAACTGAGAGTTTGTAATCTGAAATCTGGAATCTGAGATCTAAAATAGAAACCGAAAGTTTGGTATTCGATTCTGAAACGAAATTGGAAAAAGCGACGGTGACGCGGATATCAATGTTTGTACAATTTCTGGAAATTCTTCTTTTTGTTATCGATTGGACGGAAGCGATTGCAGAATGCGACTCATCAGCTCGGAAAAATTATCAGACATTCAAAAGAATCCGAACAATATTCGGAATATTTGTATATTAGCGCACGTTGATCATGGGAAAACCACGTTGGCTGATTCGTTGGTGGCCAGTAATGGAATTATCTCGAAGAAACTCGCAGGCAAGCTTCGATACTTGGACAGTCGACCGGATGAACAGGTACGTGGAATCACTATGAAGTCCAGTTCGATCTTGTTGTACCATGCGTACGATCGTCGAGAGTTTGCGGTGAATCTGATCGATTCGCCGGGTCATGTAGACTTTGCTTCCGAAGTTTCGTCGGCGGTTCGACTATGCGACGGAGCGATCATCTTGATCGACGTGGTGGAGGGTGTGTGCCCGCAGACGCGGGGTGCCCTGTCTACTTCATACGCCGAGGGACTGAAGCCGATCTTGGTTTTGAACAAGATCGACAGGTTGATCACGGAAATGAAACTGTCGCCGTTGGACGCTTATGTGCACTTGAGCCAAGTACTCGAACAGGTGAACGCTGTGATGGGCGAGCTGTTTGCCAGCGACGCGATGCAACGGGAAGAAAATGAGGAGCAGGGGGAGAAGGGGGAACAGGATGAAGAAGAAGCAGAAGGAGAGTTAGGAGAAGGCCGAGTTTCGAAGAACGTCTCGGAAACCGTTTCGGAACGACGTTTGACCGACTGGCAGTCGGTGATGGAGGACATGGACGATTCCGGTCTCTATTTCTCGCCCGAACAAGGTAACGTTCTGTTTTCGAGTGCCACGGATGGCTGGGGATTCGGCGTCAAGGATTTTGCCAAGATATTTGCTGCAAAATTGGGTTTTAGCGAGACGGTATTGTCGAGAACGCTCTGGGGCGATTTCTATGCAAACACCAAGACCAAAAGGATCTTGAAAGGAGCTCAGGAAAAGGCCAAGAAGCCCCTGTTCGTCCAGCTGATTCTGGACAACTTGTGGACGCTGTACGAAACGATAACGATAAGAAAGGACAAGGAGAAGATCAGCTCAATAGCAGAGAAACTCGACATCAAGTTGACGAGCAGAGATCTGAGGCACACGGATCCCAGAGCTCAGCTGCAAGCCATTTGTTCGCAGTGGTTGCCACTGGCTCGAGCTTGCCTCGACGCTGTCTGCGAGAACGTCCCAGCACCAAACAACTTGACAACCGAGAAGATCGAACGTCTGTTGAGTGGACGCTTCGATTTTTCTTCGTTACCCGGCGAGACGCGCCGCTTGAAAGAAGCCTTCTCAGCCTGTGACCCGTCCTCTGGTTCACCCGTGATCGTTTTTGTGTCAAAAATGTTCCCGGTCGAGAAGAAGACCTTACCAGAGAATAAACCAAAACTGCTCACTCCGGAGGAATTGGCGCAACGAAAAGAAATCGCACGCCTCAGGCACGCGGCGAAGACTGCTGACAAGGCTGTCGACAAAACGGCGGTGAAGACGGTGGCGGAACAAGATGTAGCGGAACGTCGAGTAGAATGCGATGTCATAGGAAACCAGGCGAGATCGTCGTGGCACGGAGCAATCGAAAAGGAAAGGGAAAAGAAAAAGACCGCGGAAGCCCCCGAAGCCACCGAAATCGATGCGAGAACAGAAACGACCGACCCAAGCGATGAAACTGCGATGATTGCATTTGCCAGAGCTTATTCCGGCAGGTTGACCAGGGGCAGCACCGTGTTCGTTTTAGGGCCGAAACACGATCCGCGGAGAATCGGTGAATTACCGACAGACCAAACTATCACGCTCAAGGACTTGAAAGCTAGCAGACACGTGACCAGAGTCACCGTACGAAAGCTTTATTTTTTGATGGGCAGGGAACTGGAACCTACGGACATGGTCACCGCTGGGAACGTTTTCGGAATCGGCGACTTGGAGGAACACGTACTGAAGACGGCCACTCTTTCTTCCACCGTTGCCTGTCCTCCGTTTTCCGAACCGATGTCGTTCGGCATCCCCATAATGAGGGTTGCTCTGGAACCGAAACATCCAAACGATTTGCCGGCTCTGATCAATGGTTTGAAGCTGTTGAATCAGGCAGACGCTTGCGCCGTAGTTCGTATTCAAGAGAGCGGAGAAATTGTACTGAACACCGCCGGAGAAGTGCATTTGGAACGATGCTTGGAAGATTTGCGACTGAGATATGCCAAAGTCGATGTAAACGTATCAGAGCCTATTGTACCGTTCCGGGAGACGGTCGTACCTCCGCCGAAGGTCGACATGGTCAACGAGGCGATCGAAAAAAAGCCGGAGGACGTCAGCCTTATCACCTGGACGGCAAATCGACGATGCTACTTTGAAATAGACGCCAGACCTTTGCCAGAAAATGTTACCAAGATTTTGGAGAAAAACACGGGTTTGATCAAGTCGTTGTATCGTCGACATGGCAAATTATCCTTGGAGAATGAGCAAGAACATGAACTGGGGCCTGGACAGGAACAGGCGCAGGAACTGGTGCGAGAGCAGGATGAGGACGATTACGAGGACGAGAGCGAAGAAATGGGAACAGCAACAGCGAAACCGTTGCCAGGAGGTGAGAAGAAGCAAAAAGCGCTTGCTGCATTCAAACACGAATTATCCATTGGTTTTCGAGAGGCAGGTCAAGAAAATATCTTGGACAAGATATGGTCGTTCGGACCACGAAACTGCGGCCCTAATATCTTTTTAAACGAAACAGATTACAGGCAGAACAAATTTTGGGAAGGTCATTCAAACTCTACCGACCCACGTTTTCCGTGAGTACTTGACAATTATAATCGCAATCGCAATCGCAATCGTAATCGTAATCGTAGTCGACTATAGAAATATCCATAATATCGTTTACAATGTATCAGATACGAAAGCAGTATGGTTAGCGGATTTCAACTGGCAACGCTTGCCGGGCCGTTGTGCGAAGAGCCTATGACGGGTGTCTGTTTCGTCCTGAAGAAGTGGATCATCTGTCAAGATTCCCAAGGGTATAGCGAAATTGAAATCCTACAACGCTGTAGATAGTAACCGAAACCTGTTCGAATTCGGCCGCCGTTCGACCGCTTTACCATTTTTCTTTTCTCTTTTGTTCTCCTTTAATCGCAAGCATTGTGGAACAACTAATTGAAAAGTTGTGCGTTTCGTTTGTTCGCAGTGAAAATTGCGGTCAAAACCAAGGCCGTGTAGGCGGACTTTTGATGTCAGCGTGTAAAGAAGCTTGTCGTCGAGCGTTCAACTCTAGATATCCTCGACTGGTCACACCGATGTACAGCTGCAGTGTTTTAGTTAACTCTGATGTTTTGGGTAAGTTGACCATGAAATATTTTTTTCGTAACACTTGGTTTTCCGGTGAACGTGATACCAATTTCATTTTGGAACGATGTCCCATTTGTCGAATCTTTCCTACTCGATCGACCGACAAATGTTTTGCGTTCAATCATAAGTACAGTGCACTTGGGCGTTGCGTACACACAGAAACGATTAGAAAAAATGCAATCGAAGGATGTTGGACGGGGTGAAGGTTATTGCATTCGATCAACAAATCCACCACTGTACTATTTGCTTGTAATTATTAATAATTATTATAAGTACAATAAATTATCAATAGCTATAATAATTATTAATAATTATAACAATTATTAGGTTATTAAATTATTAAGTTATTAAGTTATTAAATTATTAAATTAAGTTATTAATTAAGAATTCCTACTTGACATGTGGTTGGACGCGCGATCACGAGACGGTGTCGTTTCTTTCGACAAGAGAGAGACGGCAAACGAACTCGACTTTGCGAAAATACTAGTGCGCGACAACATTTTCGGTAATGTCGGTAAGCGAACACCAAGTTGTTCACTGTGGCGACGAATCTATGATCTTCGGGAAGAGACATTTAGAGCGAAATAGGTTTCTCCGTGGAGTAAGTCGATTCGTTCGAATTTCAGCTTCCAGCTACGCTTACGCTAACGCGTAAGTGGACGCGGCAGCATTGTTATAAATAAGATTAAATAGAAGACTAATCGTGAAGTGAATCGTAGGAAAGCGAGAGAAAGCGAAGAAACAAATGCTAAGCAAAACGCATAATAAATAAAAGGATGAATGGCGATAAGCGGATTGCACGTTTCGAGGTGTTCTCCTTGTATGGACGTCGAGGATACGTTCGAAAAGATGAATTATTTTAATTCCAAACAGCTGTATCCATTAGTTGTTGCACCTTGTACCACGGAAAGCTTAATCGTTCGTCCGCTGCTTCGGCGTCGATGCGGACTGGATTCTCTGCAGCGTATTTGTTTGGACGATCTGCGAACAAGGGAGATTAGATGAATCGTTAACAAGATCGAACGTTCGGACGCAGAGACGATCGTCACTCACCCGATATGCTTCGCGTGTATCGCAAAGGTCGGCCTTTTCTATTTCCTTGTACGCACATCATTCCGTAGACACGAATTCCTGGCACGCTAGCATAAGTCGGCTGGTCGTGGCTCATGGGGCCTTCTACGAAACGGAATATATCCAACAAATTATTTCAGATTATTTAAAACTATAGATACGGATACGGTAGTAAGAATGTCAGGATGAACGGGATGATGGGATGACAAAGTCGCGCACGAGCTCGATTGCTGAGAACAACGAAAGAAACTTGACGGTTGCGGTCGTGGTCGTGGTCGTGGTCGTGGTCGTGGTCGCGGTCGTGGCCACGGTAGCGACGCGACATCGATCGACATGCTGTTTCTGATCGAGGTGAGACGAGACTTTTTTTCGAGCAGCCAACGCCGTCCTCGAGCTGTTCATTGATACGCTACCGACGTACCCGAATGTTTTTACATCGATCGATGTTTCGTTAAGAGAAGAGAAAGAAAAGGTTTGCAACGGAGAAACAAGTTCATTTCGTACGTTAGAAACACGATCGTGTTTCCAAGTAACCATCGACGATGCCCATGACACCGATGACACCAATATTTTTCGTTAATCTACAAAAGGGTTGGTCCGCGTCGTACTTCCTATATATCGTACACGTATAAGCGTTGCATCGAAAGATTCGCACTGGCTTACCGAGTATATTGGCGTCCGGGCAACGGCATATTACGAGATAATGAGATTTTCCAGTTCGTACGTTCTGCAACGCGAGAAGAGACCAATCTCTCGGTGTTCTGCATTCTCGCATTTCCGCCACCGGTTCGCAAGTCTTCACCAAAGTGAGAGCCTGAATCGTAAAACGTGAAACATTTGATTAGCGCGACAACGCCAACGATGTGCTACGAAATAGTTTGTCGCCGTCAAGTTCTAGTTTCTAGTTTCTAGTCGGCAGAGAACGATTGTGCCGGCAATTTTCACAGGTTGCTGCGTTCGATCGAAACCAGTTTAATAGAATGGGTGCGCGATCGGCGTCAGCACGCACACCTCGGTGCGCGACGCTCTTTCGAAAACTCGTTGCACCGGCTGAAAGCGAATGAGACTATTTCTTGCGTTCTCGTTGAGCGTCAACTCGAAGAATTTTACGCTTCCCGCGTTTCGTCGCGTCCTCTTCGCGCGCGCGCGCGCGCGTGCTGGACGACGATGGGCCGCCAGCCGGCTCGTGTCACCGTGTCAACTAAACGATCGCGTATCGTATCGCATTGTCATCTCTACAAGCCCATCGAACCATCGCGAAAGTCGTGAAAATAGAACTAGTAAGTTGAAAGCTGTTAGAATTGCGCGACTCGTTGATCGGCGTAAACGATTACCTCGATGGATAACGTTCGGTTTTCGGATGCCAAAGTGTCCGTTTATACAAGGAAAACCAGAAGAGACCTAGACGCGTATGGAAGCGGCGACAGTTTCTTCGGTGCTATACGTAGATCGACGAGATCGATTTCAAATTCCAACGTAGAGCTTGAACGATTTAAAGTTCGAGTTGGTTCGACAACGTTGTAGCGGAATAAAAGAGTAAAAGTTTGAAAACTGTAACGACTAACCTTGGTCCGTGGGTCGGTGACCAGCTCGGTAGTGTGAAGGTCGTCGCTGTCGAGAGACGCGCTGCAAGGATCTCGATATCTTCCCGGACAAGCGCACAAAGGCTGCGTAAAATTCAGTCGAACGTAGACAGCGTTGCAAACTTGCTGCACCGCGCACTCCGGCAACAGATAAATGTGCTGATTGTGTGGGTAGTAGTGGTATTTCGTTGGTTTCGCTAGTGCCGCGCTCGCACCCTCCGGTAATCGCACTCCTGTCTAAGAAACCGAGAAATCGAGAAACAAAATGATCCTTGGAATTAAGTTTCTATCGCGATTTACCGATGGATCCGCGGTCTGCCGCGAATAGCGGAAAACCCCTATCGTTTCTATCTCTCGAGTTGTTGGTTCGTTCGCAACGATACGCGTGGAAGCATTTCGTACTCGTTGCACGAAGAAAGCACGAATCACGGTGACTCTAGAGGTTCGCTCGCTCGCGCGTTCATATCGCGTGATTCGCTAAACTCGTTATTACGTTCTTTCGTTTCTTTTCTCCTTCCTTCCCCTTTCCCCTATTCCTCTGTCCCCTCTCACCACCGTCGTCGCCCCGCTCCCTCCCCACCTCCTCTACCCCGTTTCCACTTTTTCGTTTCTTTCCCTCTTATTACCTGTTCGATGATTACCTTCGCCTTACCCAAAGCAAATGGTTGGTGTCTTCGCGAGGTAGCGGTAATTGGAAGGCAGAAACAATGGGAGGAAAAGAAAAGGAAAAATCGAATAAAGCGGCGGAGAAGAAACGTCGGAACGGTCGGAAAGATCGGAACGATCCGGTCGAAGGACGTGAAATGATAGAGCGGAATATTGAGAAAGGATAGGGAATCGGGAAGTAAAGCCAAAGCCGGTGTCGAGTCGTGAATGCGCGATCGTGACACTCGAGGAGTCTCTCCGCGTGTTTCGGCGTCTCGCGGCGTCTCGCGGCGTCCCCCGCGCGGACCACAAACTCGACTATTGTATCGCGAATGACGCAATGTTATTATGGTATCCGTGCCGCACGGCTCGACGAGTAGCGTAGTGTCGACGTCGATTAGCGGATTTCTATTCGCTCTATTCGTTCGTTTCTAAGAATCTCGTCCGCGGTCCGTGTAATTGGCTCGACTTTACGGAGGAAGAACCGTTTTACGAAGCCTCGATGCTTTTCCGTCTAATGTCTCTCCCATCCGTTTCACGACGCTTCGACGAACTGATTTATCGAACGATTGCTCGACGAAGAGACGTCGGGATCTTCCGAACAAAAATAGGAATCTGTAGGTTCGCGGCGACTCGTCGATATCCATCGAAGCTCGCGACACCTTCTTCGCCGTTTTCTCGCACGATCGTTTCGTCGATTCTCGATCGAACTCCTTCGTTTTTACCACGTTTTCTTTTCTATCGGCTAGCCCCTCCGTTTTCATTTTCTTCGATTTCGTTTCTTTTCGTTTCTCTTCGTTATCGTTACTCTTCGCTTCTTTTCCCTTCGTTCTTGTATTATTTTTCTCTCGTCGTCACGTTCCACTACCGATATTAACACCGGTCGGTCCGTTCGCGCGTCACGGTCATGAACACTTGCCCTCCTTTTGCAAAGTTAAAGCGAGCAACGCGATTCGTGACAACTTCCTAAGCGAGTCCGAACGATTCTTTCTTGGATGTTTCGAGCGGAACGGCTCGAAAAACTTCACTATTTTTCTCCCGCTTCGCGTTCAACCGAAGCGAAGCAAGGTATACGAAGAAAGAAACGCGAAACGAACGGAATGGAATGGAACGGAATTCGCAGCTTCCTAGGGCTTTTTCTTTCGAGCGACGTAAACGCGAAACGTGTCGCGCGCGCGCGCCCTTGCGCGTGTCCGTAACCCTCGCGTCGTTGGGCATTCGATAAGAATGCCGGGACAATCGAGGAGCGCGTTTGCTTTGGACACGGCAACGATGGAGGTTCCGTCTTCGAACAGATTGATGTGCTCTCGATGTCTCGCGGCCGTCCCGCCGTAGATCTCGACGTACGTAGAGGTCCGGCAGATAAGAACCGCGATTCTTGGTACAAACGTTCTCGGATAGAAAAGGCTAACTTTGCAAACTGAAAATGAAAGCGACGAACGCCGTAAAGACTCGCGTAACCGAGTAAGGATGTCACATCGCTGATCGCGCTTTCGGACTCTGCCGGAGTCTAGTCGCTGCTAATTCGTAACTCGTAGCTCGTCGAGCTTAACCGTACGCGAAGCGTAAAAAGATGGGACGGATCGAGCGCGATGCACCGTCTCGTCCATTAACCTTAACCCAGACCTAACCCTTAACGGATCCTCGGAAAGAAACAGTTGACCGGCCATGAAACATTTCGTAACATCTCGTAGTCGGGGACGCGTGTAATGCGTCGGCTGCTCTATTGGAAAGAACGTAGGAGAAAGTACGTGGCGCTACGACGGTCTACGCGGTCCTACATCGTAGTACCTAATCCCAATAGCTATCGGTGCGCGAGTAGAAGCGACGAAAAAGGCCGATCCGACACGTTGCGTTGCGTTCCATTGCCAGACGCTGATCCACGGAACGCCAAACGATTGTTTGACGCCGAATCGTCGCAAACGACAACGCTTCGATGATGAAACGAAAAGAAACGAATACGCGGCAAAGCGAAACAACGCGTCGCGAAACAGCGAAACGGCGAAGCAGCGAAAGACCGCAGGCTAAACGCGCCGTGTACCCTCGCTTAACGTCCGTAACTTTCTAGACCGACCCATATGACATTTTTTCTCAAGTTCGTGACACTTGACGGTTCTCTCTGTACGGCTCGCGAATCTGGGTCCCTTTCTACGCTATGGCTCTATTGCTCTATTGCTCGGAGACTCGTCGCTTTCGGTGGGCAAAAATCAATTTCTCAAGGTTGATAGATCGCGAACATTGCTATTCCTATGAAATGGCAACCCTTTAAAATTCAAGGCATTCAAATCGAAAATGATGTTCGCGCATAGTACGTCAAAGCCAAAATCCGCAAAATTCAAAGCAACGAGCATAAATTTCAGGTACTCGGTATGAAGTACATTTCGGTTATCGTCAACGGCATACTTTCGATTTTTCTCAAGAGAAAACGTACAAGTTGCGAGGGGACATATCTGCAGCTTTGAAAGCCGTGCTAATTTTAGCGCCGTAGCATCGAAGCCCGTAGCCCTGTAACTCTGTTGTAACCCTGTAGTAACCCTGTAGTAACCCTGTAGTCCTGTAGCCCCGCACCTCTGAACTTTTAACATGCGAGTACTCGAATTGAATAATGTTGTAGTCGGGAAGGGACACTTTACTGATCGTTTAGCTTATGCGAGAGCAAAAGTGTCTGCGGCAAAAGTTGATATCGGTGATGCAACCTCGATAGCTCTAACTCGAAAACCTAAAATAATTTCGGCCATCGAATGCGACGTCTTTTTCTCGTTCCTTTGCACGGGTACGTTACATGAACCGCATCGCGCGCGCGTCATGCTGCCGTAAATGTCCAATTTATTCCCGTTCGTTCGTTTAACACTTTGGGTGCACAGCGTTCCGATCGATCCGTAAATTGAAAGCAGCCGAAAAGTGTGTACACCTTATATATGATATCGTTCGACATCGACGTCGTACGTTCAATTTTCTTCGCGATCAAAGCGAGGGTCAAATTCCTCGAAAAATCGAATATGGAACGAGGAAGAACGATCGAACCGATCGCGAGTTTTCTTACCTCGGTTAGGCTGGTATAATTGGTGGTTAATTTGATCTGAGGCCGAATTTTTCCAGGCGATTCTCGCGTTTCCTTCGCTGAAATTGAAATCGGGGTGGTCGTGAAGTTTTCGAAAAGAGCCGTCGAATTTTTCGACGACAGCGACGTATCGTCGTTTCCTTCCGCGTCCTGAACAGGGGTAATGGTTCTCGAGGAAGTTTCAACGGAAGCTGTGTTCGCGTTGATCGGCGTGGCGGTCCCTCCTGCGGCCGTCGTACCGTTCGCTGTCGTCGATGCCCCGACGGATTTCTCGGTGTTGGAAGATGCTGGCAACGACGTTGTCGGCATTGTCTCGATAGTTTGGGTTAACGCATTCTGGCCGGTCGACATCGGTGAAATCATTGAGAACGGCGAGGACGGTGACGGCGAGGGTGACAACGACAACGATAACGATAACGGCGACGAGAGCGATAGCGACGACATTGGAATAACAGGATCAACGATGGTCGTGGTCGCAGACGCCGCGACGGATACCGGCCTCGAACCCGTGTCATCGTCAACCTCGTCGTTACCCGCGTTTCTAGTTCCAATTTTAAAATCGACGTCGATGCTGTTGCTGTTTAGGTTTCCGTTCCCGCTGCCGCCACCGTTTCCATTCCCATTTCCATTTCCATTTCCATTTCCATTTCCATTTCCATTTCCGTTTACGGTTCCAGTTCCACTTGCACTTTTGGTAATAGGACTGCTGTTCGATTCAGCTGGGAAACTCGCAGAGCTATCCACGCCGAAATAGGTTGGGGTGGTCTGCTTCGACTTGGTTTGCACGCCTCGAAGATGAGCGAGCGACTGGGAGGGTAAAGCCACGGTTCCTGTCGTCAGAATGACCAACCATGCCAGTCCATCGATAGGCTTCATCGTTTCTTCGATCTGGAATCAGTGGAGAGACAGGCACGTGAGCAATGAGCTTTCGCGATTTCACGGAATCGAAACGAACGATAGGTTCTATACCGTCCGTTTAAGTCAAGGGTTGGCAGTTTAAGGTTTAGAGTTTCAACGACCGCATTGAAATCTGCCGCGCGCAATTTCTGTCGTCAAGATCTCGTTTCACGGCGGATCGTATCCTAACCGTGGAGTACGAGATCCTACGAAATTTCGACAAGAGTATCTTTGTTGCGAAAGAAATGCAACGTGGAAAGGAGCATAAGTAAAGAAACGCGTGTAGCGAGGACGAAAATGCAAAGGTTCCTACGGAAGAATTCGGTGCCTACCAAAAATATTTTTGTTCGTTTCAAACTCTATTTCTATTTCTTCCGTTCTATCGAACACGTGTTCGAACAGTGAACACTTTAATAATAGAAATTTTATCGAAATCCGAAAGTCTCGCTTCTCCGATTCTGACGCGTCCAACTACGAGATTACGAGATCGCTTGAAATCTACGCAAAGCGAGATGATGGTGTCCCGTGAGTGTATGTACTAGAATCGCTTAGACGTGCAATAACCTAATCAAAATCGTAGGATCGAACATTGAGCTAGCAAAATCGAGTAAACACGAGCGAGCGAGCGAGCGAGCAACCGAGCAACCGACCGACCGACCGACCGACCGATCGATGAACCGGTGAACGTTGTTTACTTTTTCTATTCTCGCGAAGGTGTTCAGGGTGGTACGATAATTATGGCGCAATATAATTTACCACGCGGATGTGGTGAAATTAGGTTAACTGGTACTCGCGTTACTCGCGTAATCGCGTTCCTCGCGAGCCGTTATCTTTCTTCGCATTTTCAAGGTCGCCGTGCATATATAATAAGTTACATACAGTTACATACGAATCAAGCGGCACCGATCGGGCATCTTTATATCGACTCGTTCTGTTTTATTTCACCTTTCGCATCCGTACCCGTAGACATGCTCGTTACAATTCTCGCATATCCTCCTCGCATCGAAAGAAACGAAAATACTTGAAACCGACGCGACGCGACGCGCGATACATTAGTTTTTCAATACATCGTTTGCGATGTACGAGTATAATAAGTACAAAAGTGGACCACTCGACCAAACGGTTTGCTCGTCGTAAACGCGGTAAGCACGATCTTCTCGAAACCGTTGCAAAGCAAGATACCGATGGAATTCTGCGAATAATTAAACATTTTATTTCGCAAGATACGCGATACTACCATTACTGCAACGTTCTCTTTTCTTTCTTTGGTCAATCAAAAGCTGTCGATCCGTCGTTTTTCCAACAAAACGTGTATGTCGCGAAAGAAAACGATCTTCGAAGCATAATATTTCGGTATCGCGTCGATCGAATACCATGGAGAAAAATGTATCGCATCGTACCTTCCGAAAATGTTTAAACGACTAGCAAATGAGTCGATGCTCTGACCTTGCTCAACTTTCAATTGTACGTTCGACGTCGGTCGACTCGGCTCGGCTCGGCTCGGCTTCGAGTCCGATGTGGTACTGGATATCGACCTCGGGCTCGAGCTTGACCTTGACCTTGACCCTGACCCTGACCCTGACTTTGTCTCCGATCAGAAGCTCGAATCGAAGCTCGATCTTGACCTTCCGCTCGAAATCGATCCGACGTATTCGAGTTTCGATCGTTGAACGTAGCCCACCAGCGGACAAGATGATGTCGCGTCGAGCTGTCGAATCGGTGCAGCAGTTTCGAGAGCGAGAAGCGGCCGTCCAGGACGGAGCGACTTTCGGTTAAATCGGTCTCGAGTTCGACGAATCGGTCGAGTCTGGATCTGGAGTCTTTCGACGTTCCGACGTTTGTTTTTCCCGATTACCGATGAAACGGTTATCACGCAATTTCGGGAGAACGTACAACTGAGAAAGAACGCGCGCGCGCGCTTAGATGCGTTCCAGTTCCGGATGAGACTGCGAGCTCTCGTGGAAGACATGCTGCCTATGAGTCCCGGCTAGTCCCACTTACCAACCAACCAGAAACCCCTTGACTATGCGTGGAATCCCAAGCTGCATCATCTCCACCAATCCTCTAGCTTGGTTCGTGCTCCGCGCTTACTTCTACGCTTACCAACTGGATGTCGTGGTTGTATACTCGTATACTCGCGTACCAGCATATACCTACGATAAACCGAGTCCTTGTCCTCTCGATGGACGGAACCACAGAACCATGGAATCGAGACCCAAGCGATCCAACAAATCCGAGCAAATATCAACCTTGAAACGAAAAACGGCCGAGAAAGAGAGGAGAGGGTTGGCGGGGTGGGGGGAGATGTAGACGAATGCACACCTTCCTTCCAGTGACACTTATCGTATGCAGTTAGCTGCAGCGAACATCCGTTCGAACGATGAAGCGACAACAGAACCTCCAGATTAACGACATCGTTCCCCCTTTTTCTTCTTTTGCTTCTCTTCCCCTCGTGCATCTTACCTACAGTTTACTTACATACTTCCTATCACGATTCTTATTTCTTGTTCCGCTTCCTCGGCATCCTCAGTTTATGTATTTCTTATTATTTTCCTTCATTTTCTTTCCTTTCTCTTCCCTTTCCTTTCCTTTCTCTCGATTATTTACATGGTTTTGTTATCGTTTGCTTTAGTCGCTAATAACGTTTAATACATCGATGATTTTCCGATTGCATGATTCTATCGAAAATAAAATTCCGTCGATCGAAATAAAATATAAATGGAGGACCGATGAACGCAAGACCGACGTCTGCAACACGAAAATGTTCTCCTTTAGAGACCCGACGATCTACCGTTACCGTCAGTAGGACACGACTACTCGAGCATAAAATACACTCGATCGATTCTACCGTCGATACCGTGATACGGAGGAGCGTTTCAAACTGGTCTATTACTATTTGCTTCGTCCTATCGAGTAAAACAAATCCTATCGTTAAAACTTGGGTAATGGGCCCGAATGCGAACCCGAACTCGAATCCGAACCCAAACTCGAACGCGAGTCGTGAAAACCAAGAAGGAAGAGGCGGGAAGATTAACGAATCGCGGTGCATCGGTAGCGATACCGCTATTTTTCGCGAGTTCCATCGAATACCAGAAAACTATATCGAGCATGAAATCACCGCGATTCTCACCGACCAGATAGTCGATAGAGACCATCGTTGGCATTCCCTGTCGGGAAATTCTCTATTCTCGCCTCGTAGCTCGCCTCGTAGCTCGCCTCGTAGCTCGCCTCGTAGCTCGCCTCGTAGTTCGTCTCGTAGCTCGCCTCGATCTCGGAACAAGGAATGCAACGGTTGAATATTCTATACGGCCAATTGAAAATATAGATCATTACCCGTTGGCTTTGCTTGCTATAGAAACCTGGCGAAATCTTAATATCACCGCGTACTACGAACGCGCATCGTCTTGCGACAGACGATCGATGGTATATCCATGGTATTTCGATTTTAAATATATAGTCGGAATTAATCGTCCGAAGATTATGTAGACATTTTTTAGTTGCGCGATCCTGTAGTAGAATCGAGCCGGTGCAACTCGTTCATAAGACTAAATGAATTTCAGCGAAAGAAGGAAATGGAACCAGTAGAAAACGCGCGGTACAGTTACGTAGCAATTTCATTGGACGCGCCGCGTATACGATCACTCGTTACGCTCGAATATTTCTCTATCGAAGCGAAACGCGGTCTCCGCGTAACGAAGCAACAACGCGACAACAAATACACGCGTCGAGCCTATACGTTCGCGATCGAAATTTCATTGAAACGGACAGCTTTCGGTAAAAAGTAAAAGTGCAAGATCTTTGTTACGTGAACTGTACACTGTCTACTTCACCGTATACCGTATACCGTATACCGTATACCGTATACGACGCCTCGTGGACGATTACCCGACCATCGTCGCAGCAATCGTCCGAAAATTGTTGTACTCGACGCGATCGCACTTCGAGCATCTTATCGTAGATATCGTTCTTCTCCTCCGGGCAATCGAATAAGCTGTTTGGCAGCTTCGCGCTTACAGGTTTCCATCGTATCGTTCAAAAGAGTTGATTAACGTTAACGTTCTACCGCCTCTCGCATACGATGATGCTTGTGCGACGCAGCGTTGCATCGATTGATCGCTGGGGCGATACGAACGATGCCGCGAATCTTATGCTACCGCAATTCTTGCTCTAGCAGCATCCGCGCGAGTTCGATTTTGCAGCTATATTTATATGTTACATATGGCTCCGTAAATGCTTCGTTGCATTTTCAAACGTTGCTCGCAACTCTTAGCAGTGGCAGAATCTAGCGCAGCGTACATAGAAGTAGAGAATTTTTCGCACGATTCCAGCGATACCGAGGTCACCGAACTGTTTCGCCATCTAGCGTCGCCGAGCGAACTCGCGAAAATACTGAACCGATACGACGAGGCTCTCGCGCGTCGATTAATATTCTTAGTTTATCGAGAAAATCTTCTCGAAAGAAAACACTCTATTTTATCGAACTGGTTCGTTGGACCACGACATCGACCGTCGTCTTTTCCGATAACTCGTCGGTCCGAAATTTTAGAGATTTTAAAAATATTTTAGAATTACTTGAAACTTTTGAAATGATTTGTTTTTCAAGCTTTTAGGTAGGTACGACAGATTAATTAGCCGTGTCTTTTTTATTAAATTGGTATACTCGTTACCGCAGCTCTACGATACATCTGGTATAATGGTAGTAGCGTAGTACGCCGATGATAAGCCTAATCGTAAAAACACATTTTTCCCGATATAGCGTTAGATCGGTACAATACCGCGATATCGAAAGTTCTCGATGAAATTGTAATATTTACAAAGTATAACATGTAAGGTACAATGGTGTAGAAAACCTATAGATACGAGATATCGTCGCAAACGAGAACGACACCGAACGATATCGATGGAAGGAAGCGTTACACTCGCCGTAATTTAATCCGATTACTCGTTAATTTTTTGCGGTTCGCATTGGTAGACGATCAACTCTGTTCGCAGAGCCATGATTTCGATCGCGTATATACGCAACCGTATTATACGCCCCAAGTTTCTAGGTTCCAACTTTTTACGTTTTACGTTCTACGTTCTACGTTCTACGTTCTACGTTCTACGTTCTACGTTCTACGTTCCGTGATCTATGCTCGACGCGAAGTTGCAGCGCGACCAAAGGGTCATCATTTCTGATTAAGCTGAATCGGCGACATCAATTTCAAAGCGATTTGCAATCGCCGCAATAAATAACGAATACTATACATATATTCTACGATGTATTCTATATACTAATGTCAAGAAATACTAATACCGACACTGACGCTAACGCCAACGCCAACGCTTCATCTATACTGTACATTGCCGACGATCTCTAGCCCCTTCTGTAATTCAGAATCAGTTCGAATTCGACGATTTCATTGAATCCGAACAAGCGAAACAAATTGCTTGCAATTAATGGTAGACTCTTTGATCGCATCCGAACGCGATCGAAACTGTACCCGTAAATATGTATAACGATTATACGGGTCGTATCGTAGTTTTATCATAACAGAAAAGCTGTACAAGCTATACACAAACGTTACATAGGCCTGACGATCTGCATAGGCTGTGCGCACTATGCGGACTGCGTAGCGATGTAAAAGGGGATGCGGATGGTGACAGTTTCTACTTTATACGGTGTAAACGGCTTCGGAACGATGGGATTGCGAAGTCACGCAATATCCGCTATAAGTCTTAATCTCCAAGACACCGGAATAGGATCTTGCCGGAAGCGAACCCGGATCCGTGTGACGTCTGGGACATCGATGACCCTTCGGACATTGGCAAAGGGGCGACGCGTTCACTTCTTCGAGTTGCGAGGTCCGTCTCTTGCGCACGGTGAACAGTCGACAAGGCTCTTTGTGTTGACACCGGAGTCTCTGAAATCGAACATTCCCTTCGAATCTTGAACAGTTGAAACGAAACGGAAAGAAACGAATACACGACCAAGAAGTATCTTAACAGCAGGGTAAAGGAACTTACGCTTTGCGGAGAACACGCGAAAGCATAAATAAATCCTGGATTTCCCCCGGGAGATCTGTGCGCTTGTCTCCGAACTAGATAGGGCACGCTGCTGGGCCGACAGCGGCAGTAGACTCGTTGAACGGTCGCGTTCGCCGGGCCTCCGCCTGGCGCCAAGGTCCATGTAATGTCTCTGCAAACAGCGAACCCATTCTCTGTACGCAATGTCGATTAGAGCGCGTAGCGATCTGTGTGCCGCGATGCAGCGCATCGTGACTCGTGACTCGTGATTCGTGACTCGTGACTCGTCGTGACGCGAGCCATCCCGGCGCGGCGCATCGCGCGGCACGTTTGATCGCTTCGTTGTGCTCGTACTTGCTCGAACAACCGACTAACTTGAAGTAACGACAGATAGGAAGATGTTTCACTGGTTCGCAAAGCTTGTATTGCCGTGTTTTATCGACTATCGTATGTCCGTCGTCTCCGTGCAAGCTACTAGGACAGGCACGGCCATCCGGACAACGACATTGTCTCTCGACCCACGGTGATCCATATAGATCCACCTTGCTGCAAACTTCGCTTCGATCCGAGCATTCGGGCAGCTCTTCCTCGCTGTCCTGAAAATTCAAAATATTCGTAATGCGTCGATGCGCGTGAGCCCGTGTAAACGGCAACGGTGGCATTCTACCATCGTCTATTATGATTTCGCAACAATTTCCTTTCCAATTTATAGGTCCTGCGGAAAACTGATGCAAAATAAATCATTATTAAAATTCATGACTTCCGGATGGATGCCATGTCTAATTTCAGCGGACTGCCGACGATTCGCAAACGTTACAGTCTGCATTATCAGAGCTAGAAGCTCCTGATACTACCTGATACCTTTCAAATAAAACGATTAATGAAAGGGACGACAAGATCTATGCGGAGCGAAGCAGAGCCATTGTGCCCCATCGAACTGTATGCACAAAATATACGATACCTGTATGCATGAAATGATATGCGTAACACGATGCATACGCAATAAGACGCATTCGCGAACGTATACGTATACGAATACGGACGCGGACACACGGATCAAAACTTGTAGTCGAATTGCAGCAACAGAGCCAAATATCAGTTCGTGCGCGCTCAAGTTTGGAGAGAGAGAGAGAGAGAGAGAGAGAGAGAGAGAGAGAGAGAGAGAAGAAAAAGATGTGCGAATGCGCGGATGTCGGGATGTTGGATGAAGAAAGAGGAACTTGCGTAGCAAAGGCGTTGAAGAGCACGCATCTCCCCGCGCCGCATCGTCAAGGAATAGGCATCTAGTCTAACTGCACTATTCAAAGAGCTTCGGTCAATCCACTGAATGGGGCAATCACGTACGTCCTGTCGAGTCGCCGTTGGCAATCTACGGCAGCGAACGAGAATCGGAGCCAAACTCTTTATACATACACGTACGATCCATCTGGTCTTGTCTCCTCTATAGCGTATAGAACTTTTCCCCAAGACAAGAGCGGATAGCCGTTTTCGTTACTTTCATCGACCTTTCATCGGCCCGTCGAGCTTTCTGTTCCTTTTGTTCTTTCTGTTGCTTTGCTTCCTCTACTTTTCGAATCGAAATAGACGAGGATTCCTTTGACAGGATCTACCAACGATGTTTCGATCGAACAAAATCTATTGTTGGTCGCGGTCGTTGTCGTTGTCAACGTTCGAACACAAGCGTCGCAACGTCAAATTTACCGCGATCAGATAACATCGTTAACCTACAC
The DNA here is from genome assembly GCA_028455555.1 of Augochlorella aurata. NCBI lineage: Eukaryota > Metazoa > Arthropoda > Insecta > Hymenoptera > Halictidae > Augochlorella > Augochlorella aurata. The sequence continues at coordinate 14,041,418 of CM052149.1, forward strand.
GCTGCGTCGTCCGAATATGTCGTTCGGTGGAGCTGCTTTAAAAACATTCTACGACTTTTCCATTTGCTCCAGACCCCCGCAGTCGACCGATGCCCTTCCGTTCCGTCGCGTTCTTTGCTTCTACTCTCTCCCACTCCCTTTTTCTTCGGGCGTCTCTTCCTCTTGGAATATTCCCAGAAGATCGTTCGTATCAATGCTGCCGGTGGCAGTAAACTAAAATGGGATAATAGGGGGACCGGAAAGGTTGTGCGATTCATCCGGAAGTTCTCACGAGTCTCCCGCTTCTCTCACAACCACAGTGAAAATGACACCTGGCCGTGGTGCTCGCTCGTTCCCTTGCTCGTTCGCTCGTTCACGCGATTGCGAGCTCGCGCACACAACCAGATGACATCCAGAATACATTCGACATCGGAGATACCTACATGAATGTAAACGCCTCGACGACGCGCAGTGGGAATTTACCCGATTTTCGCGCAACGACTCGCTTCTATTTGCGCCGGATTCGACAAAATCGACTTTTGGCCAGCGAAATTGGACAAATAAGAACCGGATCGAGCGCTCCAACCGTAACAGAAACCTGCGACCGATGAAGCGAACATTAAAAGTCCTATACGTCGAACGCGTTGAACGTGGCTCCGCGATGAGTCGATATATCGCAAGTACCAACTATTATTTTGCAATCAAATTTGCATCGCGATCCTTCGATAGCACCATGAATCGCGCCCAAAAAACATTTCTTCTCGGTCGCCACGTCGAAATCCCAGAGCAAGATTGTTTCTTTGACAAATCATCGTACCCTGCGAGCTATAGTAGTAGAGAGATTATCATATAACGTACTACCTAGAATGACTGTGCCAACTTCCACGAATGAAAAGAAATGAAGTGAGAAGAGACGGGACGGGACGAAACCAAACGAAACCGGACAAAGCGAATTTGATTTTTGATTAATCGATTTCTCTATTTTTAGCCGAATAATTTTTGCTTGTCGCAAGATACCCAACTTTAGGTATCAAACTTACCCCGACTTGATACAGAATTCTGGGCGGTTGATGAACCGGGCGATGCTTTCTCTTCCTATCGATCGAGTCGATCTTGACAGCCGTGTCTCGGAACTGGTGCAGTTCCGTCAGGTACTTGTCCTCGTCGAGAGACAAATATTCGTTGAGCAATCGTTGACCAGTTTCGTCGAGTTCCACGCCGAGAAGGCTACCATGGCTCTCACGAATAAACAACTGGCCAAACATCGCCAATAACAGGCACATCAAATCGGCCATTCTTCCCAGCCTCGATCTTCGTTTTCGTCGGCGTTCGTTATGTTCGCGATCGATGGAAACGTTCGCGAGCGGTTACTTTCACGATCGACGATGGATGAGAAATTCTTGAATCGGGTTAAAATCGACCGAACACTCGAATCGATAACAGCGCGGATTCGTACGCGTGCATTTGGCACGGTTCAACGATCGTCGCGATCCATTGAAAACACTTTGCATCGCGAAAATCGAGACTCGATCACCTGCCGATGTTTCGAGCTGACAAAATTCGCTGGAAGACCACGCGACCGCGCGCGTACGATTACGCGTAAAGAATTCGAAACGATTTCGATGAGACTCGGGAGCGACTCGAAAGCGAATCGATCGCAAAATCGGTTCGCGAAGCGTGCGCCGTCGAAGATCGTACAGATTTCTGTTTCTTACGTCGCCGTGTTCGTCTCGAACGTCTCGAAGAGGAAGCCGCGAGTACAGTGGATGGACGTTCGTCGATCGATCAATCGGCAATAACAGAATTCGTAACTCGTAGAAAACTTTCTCCAGCGATTTTCTTGCGACGCGAATCGGACGTACAGCTTGCTCCGTTCGGATCGTCGGTCGATCGATGCTGCGGTCGAGCCTGGGGTCAAAGAAACGAGGTCGTTGCAGATTACCTCCTTTCCGACACGATCTCGCGCTCGTCTTACCAATCGATCGATCCAACAACCGATCAACCGGTCGAGAATCGATCAGAATCACTTTTCAGACGGTGTACGCTTTATTCGAACGGAAACTTGATTCTCGAAAGAAACCCTGAACCGTCTATGGTTAACGGAATCTTATTCCAAGCACAAGAAAACGTTCGGTCTTCTCGCGTTTGTCCTTTCGCGCCGATAAAGTAGCGCATATGTTCACTGGTAGTCACCGACGGACAAACGTAACGTCTTCTCAACAATCGTTTCCTTTTTCCCTTTTCTTGCTGGTCTTTACTCGTTTCTCGCCTTTCTTTTCACGTTTCCCGATTCTTCTGGTCTTGCCTTCTGCTCCGACTATCCCCCCTACGGTGCCGTTTGCGCGTAGTCTATGCTCTAGCTGGCGCGACGCAATCTAAATCAACCAGAGACCCACCGGCTCACAACTTTCGTGCCTCGCGAACTTGTACCATTCGTTCAACTGGACTTCTAACAGCTACAGGCAAAGCATGAATGAGTACTCCCTTCTCTTGTTTCTCTACTCCACACCACTCCACTCCACTCCACTCCACTCCACTCCACTCCACTCCACTCCATTCCATTCCATTCCATTCCATTCCACTCCACTCCACTCCACACCACTCTACTCTACTCTACTTTACTCTACTCTACTCTATTCTACTCTACTCTACTCTATTCTACTCTACTCTACTCTACTCTACTATATTGTACTGTACTTTTACTCCACTCCACTCCACTCCACTCCACTCCACTCCACTCCACTCCACTCCATTCCATTCCATTCCACTCCACTCCACTCCACACCACTCTACTCCACACCACTCTACTCTACTCTACTTTACTCTACTCTACTCTATTCTACTCTACTCTACTCTATTCTACTCTACTCTACTCTACTCTACTCTACTATATTGTACTGTACTTTTACTCCACTCCACTTCACTCCACTCCACTCCACTCCACTCCACTCCACTCCACTCCACTCCAAAACACTCAACTGCACTCCACAGGACTCTTTGCTTCATTCTACGCTCGACTCTCTATACCATTCTTCAACTCATTCGACTTGACTCGACTCGGCGCGATCCTGCTGTGTCCTACTCCACTCTGCCCTATTCGAAACTAGCACGCTCTGCTATACCCTACTATTTCTTACACTATTCTATATCCTTCCATTCATCCGTTCAACACTTGTAATCGTTGGTCGATTCGATCGCTATCGTTATAGCATCCTTTATCATATTTTCTGTTGCCTTCGCCTCCCGGTTTACTCTTTTAATCTATCTCTTACGTAGAAAGTCCTCGTTACGAGTCGCTTGGCTTTTCAGTTGATATTCTTCTTGCGGTGTGGAAGCAACATATTTGATTTGTACAGATCTCGATAACATGCAAACAAATTTCTTCAAATTTCTCTGCATCGGAGAAAAACGAATAGTTTTTCAACTATTTTTACACTTTTTAATGATGAACTTTTCAACCATTCGTGGTACCTTTATCGTACGGATGTTTCTGTAAACTGCATATAAAAGATCGGTTTTCCTTATCGCTACCGTGCGCTTCGAATATTTGTTATACACGTATACGAATGTATGCGCGTACCTACTTTGTCGATAAAAGACGATAATCAATTCTATTATGTATTCTAGAATGAACAGAGATGTGTGCGGATCGCGCGGGCACGCTTATTTATATAACATACGTGTGCGTTACGCGATCCAGTATTTCGCTCCTTTCTCTGCTTCGGTCTTGCCGATGTCGCTCAATGGCTTTTCTCGCCTGTTGCACGTTTCGCATGATCGTCGACGTAAAATAGATCTCTAAAGGACGAGCTTTTTCGAAACACTGCCGTACACTGCCATGTGTAATATACGAAAATATGATATAATACGGTAGAAATAATAATTGTATAACGATCGCATAGCATACACAAGTATCATATACATTTATTGTAGAAAAACGCAACCTGGACAGATAATTACGCTGAGGATTGAGAATAATATCCAGCCATCAGGTGTAAACAGGAAAGATAGTATCTATCGATAAATACGTACGCGTCGTGCTCGTTGAGCGAGTACGTTTGAGGATCGCTGTTTCATTGATGGAGGCCACGATCCATTCACTCCTACTTTCTCTCTGTTCCTCTTCAGTTGTTGCTCTCTCATTCCCACGCTCTCCCTACTCGAATGATTCGAGAAACGTCGTCGTCGTCGTCGTCGTCGTCGTCGTGCTCCTCTCGTTCCCTGCATCGATGCTCCTGAAAATGAATAGATTCGCTTGACTGGAATTGCTCGACACGAATCAATTTCGATACGATTCAGATCCAATTAGATTCGATTCGATCCGATCCGTTCATGATCCAATCCGGTGTGTTCTGTTCGACAGTCTTTTACGAGAATTTGACCAAAATCTATTAATTCCCGAGTTAGTATACTCGAAAAAATACATCGAACGAGCGAAGCGTATTAGATGCACCTTCTGTGCAGCTATCCAACGAGGCTTGTGGAACTCGAGTTAACTCGTTAGAATCGACTCTACGTAGTTTCATTTTCCGAAGGGGTCGCCTTTAAATTTCTCGCGCAATCCTTCTAATGCTATAAAAACCGCTACAACGAACCGCTGGAAACATATACAATCTCGAACGTTCGGGAAACTTGATTTACTTTACGAGAGAACCACTGAACGACATGAATGAATTCTTGAGGAAGAGAGGGGAACGAAACTTGGCAATGGGATTGCTAAGCAAGTGTGTTGTACGTGTATAGGGTGCGTTAGGCTGCGGCGGGGATTAAGTACGCGACGCGTATTATTATGTGTACGTATACGAGCGTAATACATAAAAAATTCTTGGAATCGGACCGAGACTTCGACTCCCGTATGCAAGTACTATCGCGATTCTTGAAAAACAATCGGGTCATTCTAAATACAAATTACTCCGATGAAAATAAATCCGAGACTATTAAATATATTGGTTTTGTTAGTACGTGTTAGTTGATTCATCTCTGTTGGGACAAAAGGAAACCAAATTTTCGTGTCATACGCAACGAGTCTTGAATTCGATGAAATTCCAGCTTCCGAATTAAGGGATTAATCACAATTTCATTTGTCGATCGTCGACGCTCATTCGTTTGAAAATATTTCTGTTTCAGGAAAATTGTACGCTGTATTTGGAAAGAGACAAGGCCGTGTAATCGCTGCGGAGAGTGCTGGATTTGGTGGTCATTTTCGTGTGTTGGCAACATTACCTGTACCAGAAAGTTTTCAACTTGCCAGAGAATTGCGAACTCAAACGTCCGGGCTGGCTAGTCCTCAACTGGTTTTCAGTCATTGGGAGGCAAGTTTTTTCATACCGAGGAACGCGCGTTCCTCTGCATTTTTCCACTTTTCTCGATCGAGAACTGACCTCGCGTGTCGCTAACCGTTACTTCTATTCCAATCATTCATAAATACTTAAACGGAGCAACTTCCGACGGTTATTGTTATCGAAACAAGTAATGCCGTATTTAGTTCTGCACTTATTTCAGTCTGTTTCCTTATTTCTATTTCTTTATTTGTACGTCGCGTTGTTACAGTTTAGTCGTTGTACCGATTGCGAGTAATAATCCATCGATTTTTAAGTATTGCCTCTGCGTTGTATGTCGTAGGTGATCGAGCAAGATCCTTATTGGACACCTTCCACCGACGAGGAATATCTTCATTTCGGTGACAAAGCGGACAGTGAGAACAGAGCCAAGAAATACATGGATGCGGTTCGTCGACGCAAAGGTCTATCCGTCGATTCTCAGCTTGTTACGCACGCGGAGAAGCAACGAACTTTAGCGAAAAAAAAATAATGCATTCACCATCTTTTGCCAGAAGATAAAATAACTATCCGACCTCAATTTACATATTTTTTTGTTTGCACGTATATATATTATAATACATTTTTCAAAAAGAAATGACCAATACACGGATCATGTCCTCGTTAATAATAATAATAATAATAATAATAATAATAATAATAATAATATTTTTCTGTAATTCCACGAGCACCGATCGAACCAGACTCTTGCGGACTCGTCGTGGTTGAAGTAGCGTTAAATGTTTTTTACGTGTTCCGTTTCGCATTCTGTTTGTTGCTTGATTAAAATTGCGCGTCAGTAATTGGCGAGTACGAGTATGTATCATATAAAATGTACAAAACTAATAATTCAACAAATATACGAACACTAGTTTTCTATGTTTACCAAATAAATAATTCTCAACTCCTCGTACGCGTTAAAGGTAATATATCGAGTGTACCTACTACTACTACTACTACTACTATTACTACTACTGAAATACAATAATGAAATTTCTCCATGTAATGGATCATCCAATGGCGAAGATGGCGAACTGCAAATAATTCAATCGTGTACCTATGGAATTGCCAATGGGGGGAAAGATCGGGAATTGGGAATAATGAAAATGAAAGGAAACAAACGAAAATGTAAACTCGATACAAACCCGATTATACTAAACATGTTAGATATGTTGTTCAAACGAAACTAGTTTGGCACGCGTTTACAAACGCCGAATCTAGTTTCAAGTATACTCCGAGTTAACAAGATAATTAGCCGATGTGTAATATACATGGGTAGAATGATTCGCGATAACCGTTTACCTTTTATTCGTTTCTTGTGTTTGCAGTAATTGCGTCTGTACAGTGTAATGGAGTAACATATTTTCTACGACACGTCTCTGCATCGACCATAACAAAATAGTGGAAAACTACCTCGAGAATCGACTAGTCGATCGTATAAGATGTTTACTAATTAATAATGATTGATAGAATGTGTGTGTGTGTGTGTGTGTGTGTGCGTGTGCGTGTGCGCGCGCGCGTGCGTGTGTGTTTGGAAGCATAACACAGCGCGTACGAAAAATTCAATGTGGCAAAAATGTTGTTCGTAAACTCAAGCGCTGGACGCAGTTACAGTTTACTTATACTTACACGTCAGTTTTATTGTCGTTGCAAATGTCGTAGCCATTTTATACAATTTATAAATGAAGTCGATATTTGAATAAAAAAAATTAATAAATTTGTGCCCTTAAAATTTTAATTTACATATAGAATAAAATATCTGTATAAAAACGTGTCGTAATTGAATGACCTAATGAATTAAGTCTCCTCGAATCGAATCCTTTTCCCTTGAAATCCTTGTTTCATCGTGTCTTGTAATTTTCTTCTTGCTGCCCACGACGGATGTAAACTTTCATTTTCCATAGGCTTTGTCTGTCTGAACTTTTCGTGTGCAAACGCTTCTTTGGTCCCTGGAAATCGTTGCTTCTCCTTGGTAATCGCTCGGTTCGTCTCTTTCGCGTTATTTCGATGATATACAACATTTTTATTATTCACTTGTTGCCTCTTATTGCTTTGCTTCCTTTGAGACCTACCGTATGTACAACTATCGCCCTTTACGCTTCTTTTGTGAATATTTGTCGGCGCTGTCCTGTCTACCCTAAGTGTAATATTTAAGTCTTCTTTCGGTGATAATATTGTAGTATTTACGCGTGCAGCAGTCTTATCCGAACATAAAAAAAAATCATCTAATCCCGCAACGGTCAATGACGTTGATCGATGCTGGTGCTCTTTATTTTCTTCGCATATGTCGTCTGTTCTTAATGTACCAGACTCTTCCACGACATCTGCAAATCTCTTGACCGTAGCTTCTTTGCTTACAGCTTTGCTAACGCATATGGCGCTTTTCTCGTTATTTTTAATGCTACCTTTTTCGACACGTACGTCTTGTCCATTCTTTTCTGTATTTAAATTTAGCCGAATACTCCCATCGTCGCTGTCATCGTTTCTATTTGGCAATTGTTTCGAATTTTTCTTTTCGTCTTTACTTACAGAATTCTTCCTTTTCTTTTTCGGCAAATGCTTCTTTTCGCTCAAAGAAATATATTCTTTACAGTTTGGAAACTTCTTCAGGAATTCCGAGATCTTTTCGTTTAGACATTTGTAACGAACAACTTTTACCATGACTCTGGTCCTATCGTCGGTTTCTGAATTCTGGAGTATATGCTGCAAGTTCTCGAAATTAATAATTCCAAATTTTGACACTTCATCATCCTTGATACGTTTCAACTCGAAAACCTCCTTTAAATATTTCTCTGCTCTATTTTTATTCTTTTCAGAGAGTTTCTCGTTACCACGATTCATACGCAGTCTCTTGGCTTCTCTGACCAACTTATTTATCACACAAATGCGAGCTCGACGAACATAATGCCTTAATAAAACAATCTAAAAGATTAACAAAACATCTATGGTCTTAAATCATAAAATAACTAGGTGCTGCGAAAGTAAAGTGTTTAAAACAAAAAAATATTGATTACATCGTTTTTCTTTTGTGATAATTGAAAATACTGTGTTAGGTTACCTCATTATTAATTTCGATCAAGGTTTTCGTCACAGTCATAATGTCTGTGAGATTACGGTGTTAAATTCAGATAAATTCAATTGTTACAACTTTGATGGTTCTTTTTCTTTTAGAGATTATTCTTTTTCTTTTAACGATATGCAATGTGTAGAAATTTCTTTATACATAAATATGTATCCTCCACGATAAAGTGCGTGCACGTAACCTGTGCGCTGACACTCAGGCACTGTACATACATGTGTACATACCTGACTAGACCAGCACAATATTTATAGATCTGTGCCCGGCACCCTGCCCTGTGCAGCTACAACTTATAGGGTATAGAAGAAATACTCCAATCGGATATTTGCGCTGAACTAACTTATCCGGTGGAACTATGACTAGTGGAATTTTATGAAAAACTGGTGCAAGTGCCTTACAATTTGATAGAAATAAAACGAAATTTCGAACTTGGTTGAACGTGTCGTAGATTTGTACGCACCACAACGCAGGATTCCATTTTGTACACACATATTCCGTATCATCTAATTTAAAGTCTAAATGGGCGCCCTCGAGTGATCGTAGGTGTAAACATACTGACGTTTTGTTATGCAGTTCGTAGGAACGTCATTTTGTCAAGTGAGCGCGCATGTAAGGAATACATACGATTAAAACTTCTTTTAGAAAATTCTAATCTACATACATATATATCCAACACAAAATATTGTTTTTGCCTAAAGATCTGTCGCATTAAATCAACTCTACAATCGTGTCCGTCAATTATTTGAAAGAAATTGAACGTTAGTTAGTGAGACTAGCTATAAAGTTTTTGTAACCGTGGCTGATCGCATATACGCATGTATGATGCGCATCTATACGTGTATTCATATGTATACATATTGGCCACGTATGTAGGTAACGTGTGTACACACCATTGTGTAGTACGAGACGAGTGTCACAGAATTTAGTAGTTTTTAGATGTTTCATTGACATGGAGTTAAATTGCAATTACCTCGACCAGTAGGTAGTTGCGTTTTAATAAATTTAAAGATCGATACGTATAACTGAAAAAGTATTAGAGAATAATCACGAGTGACCTTGAATCATGGTCAACCGATTGTTGAATCTTCTAACCCGATGTGTCAGACATTCGCGTCTTTAAATTAATAGACTTATTGACTTCACTCTCGGTAACACATTAGTAAATCATTATTTGGGCGACTCGATCTGTTACGCATCTTGTGATAAACATGAATGAATTGTGAATAATAACAAACAATTTCTGTGCTTGTGTTTATTTGAAAGGTTAGTATTTTCGACACTTGAGTGTTTTCGTACAACTTCGAGCATTCTCAGAGTTTATTTTTATAATGATATTGCGCTCGTGTCCATATTTTGATTTCCTAATGTATATATCACACCTTCGTTCTTTCTATAAGCACCGAGTGACAACGTTATATTTAATCGTTCTCTAAAAAGTTTTCTGATATTCTCGTTCGTTATTTTTAATTTTGTTAAAATTCCATTAACATTTGCAATTACACGTAATGTATTTTATTTTTCAGTCAGTGACGACATAATTTCTGCAGTACGTGCTGTTTTCTAAATGTAATACAAATTGTTATACGTTTATCTGTTTTCCCATATTTTTCTGTAACCATTTTTACACCTCTACCAATGTTTGCCTAATCGTGATCTACAATCGCAGGTTTCATTACAAGTAATTTTGCTAATATTCTTTTCGTACCACACCATATCGTTCAAATATCCCTATACAAGGATGAGTTGCGTACGTTGTTGTTTAATTAGTGCCGGTCGCATTGCATCTTCTAATCACATAGCCAATCATGGTAAGTTTTTAATGCTATCTGTAACATTTGTAAATACAAGAAATAGAAGTTGTATTTTTGTACAAATAATTAACAGAGTTCTATGTTAGTTCACAAAATTGTTAGAGTAGCTGTGACCAGGTCCTTGACGATCGGTAGTACCTTGGGCAAAGCACCTACAGAACCTACACCACCCGGAAAAGACGGTAGTAGCGGAGTATCCTCTGTAGGTGGTGGTGGAGGAAAAAAAAACACTCTGACTTGTCCAAAATGTGGAGATCCGTGTACGCACGTGGAAACGTTTGTGTGTAAGTAATAATACTTATACTCGGAATCGTATATCACGGACAAGTATATCAAATTTATGAGATTTCATTTTGTTTGTCAGCATCGTCAAGATTTGTGAAATGCGAGAAATGTCATCATTTTTTCCTTGTACTCTCAGAGATAGATTCGAAAAAAAGCTTGAAAGAAGCTTTGAGACCGGATGATACGAAACAAGGATTTTATAGGAAGCCGCCACCACCACCTAAAAAGGTAACGGTTTTATTTGGGAATTGGGCGGACCATATTCTTTAGAAATATAATTTCGTTTATATCACATGTTCTATATCTTAAGAATGAATGGATGAACATAAGAATAATGTATGTAGACCGTAGGCTAACTACTGTTTTTCGTGTTCTCAGATTTTTGAGTACCTAAATAAACACGTTGTGGGGCAAGAATTTGCTAAAAAAGTACTGAGCGTTGCTGTTTATAATCACTATAAACGAATCTACAATAACTTGCCGGTGCAGAATTCAATGCAAGGATCCACAAATTCAACCGGTACACAAGATCTGAATCATCCCTTCACTCACAGAGGTCTTAAACCACGTAAATAACGATTTCCCCATTTTACGTATAGTCCCATAGAAAGAGAAAATATAACTTGTTTCAAATTCCAGTTCCAAACGAACCGGTAGAGCATTCAATTTATTCGCGTCTACGTTATGTCTGAAATGTAAAGCAAAACGAACTTTTTGTCTTTCTGGTTTGCAGACTTATTGCACATCTCTACCATTGGGAATTCACTTGGTGTTGGATTTCAACAGTTTCCACCGGGAAACGAGCAGAAGTCGAGTAACAATCAGTCAGTCCCTGGCTCGGATATTTTGGATAGCAAACAGCACCAGTTGAAATTAGAGAAAAGCAATATACTGTTGCTCGGTCCTACCGGTAGTGGAAAGACGTTGCTCGCGCAAACAATAGCTCAGTGTTTGGATGTGCCTTTTGCTATTTGCGACTGTACTACGTTAACGCAAGCAGGTTACGTCGGTGAAGATATAGAAAGCGTGATAGCAAAACTCCTCCAAGATGCCAACTATGTAGTTGACAGAGCACAAATGGGCATCGTATTTTTAGACGAAGTCGATAAGATTGGTGCCGTTCCTGGCATACATCAGTTGCGAGACGTTGGCGGAGAAGGCGTTCAACAAGGGATGTTAAAAATGTTAGAGGGCACGATCGTGAACGTCCCTGAAAGAAACAGTTCTAGGAAATTACGCGGTGATACACTGCAAGTCGACACTACGAATATCTTGTTTGTTGCTTCTGGTGCTTATAACGGATTAGATCGGTTGATTTCACGGCGAAAAACCGAGAAGTATCTCGGATTCGGTGCAACGCCTTCTTCGGAAAGTCCTGGAAGAAGAGCCGCTAGTTTGGCGGACGTTGCAAATATGTCACCATCGACGGAAAAGGACAACAAGGAGAAAGACTTTTTACTGCAACAAGTCGAAGCGAGAGATTTAATTGACTTTGGTATGATACCTGAATTCGTCGGCAGATTTCCCGTTTTAGTACCTTTCCACACTCTCGATAGAGATATGTTGGTTCGAATTCTAACCGAACCCCAAAATGCCATGGTACCTCAATATCAGATGTTATTCTCAATGGATAAGGTACGTAAGGCTGGTACATACTAACGTTGGGAGGTCGAGAGTTGGCACACTCTGCGATTGTACACACCGTCACGAATAGAAAAGATGAAGGGCAGTCCTCGTGCAGAGACACATTCAATGCTGAAGACAACCGAGGGTTGCCTTGACACATCTTAGGGACCAACAATTTTAGAAACTCTCGAGCTTCCAACGATACAAAATAAAAACATCCGTCACCTTATCTGCGAAATTCACAGAATACTGCTGATTCGTACAATTCTAATAGGTAGAATTGACGTTCACTACGGAGGCTTTACGTGCGATAGCTGCGCTCGCGATGGAGAAGAAAACAGGTGCCAGAGGACTTCGAGCTATCATGGAATCGTTATTGTTAGAACCGATGTTCGAGGTACCGGGCAGTGATGTAATGTCCGTCCATGTGACGGAAGGTTGTGTACAAGGACAGGAGAAACCACAATACATTAAAAGGGGCGATGCTACCGAGGAAGAGCTCCAAGCTCAACATATACACAACTAACAAATAATCCGTTCAAACACAACTAGGCCCTGTGCTTGATTATTATATCAAACACGAGAAGAATAGGGCTCCTTCGACGCTCATTCTTTTAAAAACCGAGATTCTCGTACGGAAACAAACAAAGACGATACGATCGATTGGTAAATACCTTTTACATTGTGTCAGCATTGCAAAATAAATTCTATATACATATGATATATGTACGTGTTCAAGTCGACGCAAACGGTGATATCTCTACAACTTTGTATTTGATTAATTCGTCGTCGTGTAAAAGGATATTTCAACAGAAACAGCTGTTTAACTACACAACATCGTCTCGTTTCCTTTACACCTCGGTTCATGTACAAACAATTGAATTTAACAAATTTCCATTATCTCATATATTTTAGCTAGATTGAGGCCAGACAGACAATTCATATTTATGTTCGTTACAAATGTATCGTTCGCGCATCAATACTCTATGAAATTATAACGAAATCGATAAAGTTTGTGTTGGAAAAATCACAAAATGTCAACGACAATACTCGTTGATGCTTCGTCTTATCCAATTGAAATTTTAATGTAAAAGAGATGAACTTATAAAAAAGGAATAAAACATTATGAACGAATATGAACAGTTATAGGTGAAAGACGATATCGTGCCTGTAGGTAATCGAAGAATTTTGTAATATATTGTATATAATAATAGTTTAGCTAAATTGATGAAATTAGAAATTTAGGAACTGTGTACCGTAGTTTTGACATTTCTTTAATGATATACACGTACGTGTATATTGTGTACATTACGCAGTACTTTTTTAGTTAGTGTTACATTGTGCGAAATCATCGTGTAGCGTTAATCGAGGTAAACTATTTTTCGGTGTCCTACGCTGCGGTGTGCATCGAAAAATTTTTAAAACGTCAAGACAAAATGACAGGATGCACGGACGCATAGATCCGAGTTTATAGGTTTCGCGACTTATATACATGATCTTCATCAATGGATAGGTACGGTTTTACCTAATAAAGTTTAGTTTAAACACGATTACGTTCATTTTTCTTTCAAGTCGTTATAGGTTTGTTCGAAAAGTGCACCATATTTAACGTACATTGAACGAATTATTCGAGATTCTAGAAGACTATCATTTAAACATTCGTTTTCCAAAATCTTACTTATCCATTATTAATAATCTTGTAATGTAAAATAAAATCGTTCGAAATTCCATTATACTTCCTCGGGAAAATTTAACTCTACGAGCTAAATCTCAATACTACCCCTAATAACGACTATGTACGTAACATCGTTTATATATGTATATGTAGAAACAGAGAGAAGAATGCCTACTGTCATGCTATGAAGATGGTTCCAACGAAGGAAAAGCAACGATTTAACACTAATTGAGAAAATGCTGTACATGCGATATATGTATGTACATAAAAGAAAGGCTGTGTAACATACTATATAAATTGGAGACAGATAAATGCAAGATAAAGTAAGCATGTACAACAAAAGCTAAATGAAACTATTTCATAGAATGTATGATACTTTACGAGGATTGGCGCATTAAATTTTTTATTAGTAATAAATTGAAATTGAAGGTCCATATATAACTATAAAAACATCTGCTTTTGTTTACCAAGCTTTTGTTTCTTCCTAATTAGTGTTTGGGTTTAATTAATCGTATCTTTATGTACAATATTTTTTTTATCTCCGATCTACTTATTTTGATCTATTTTATTTCAGATAAATTTACAAAGATTCATAATGGATCGGAAATAGCATGATTTACGATGCACTCTCATTACTCATCCTTTATACTATGGAGAGTTTTACAATTTATAAGTACGTTCAGTATCAATAATGTGTTCGATGAGGGGGTTTCTGAACAGATTTTGGTTTCGGCGTTGACGGTGTGCGTAATCCTGTCAGAATCCAACTCACTGCTCGTACTATTATTAAATGTACAGCAGATTGTAAAAGAAGAGCCCCGAACCCTTTGTATAAACCGAGGGGACCTTCGGTCGAAATTATTGTACTATAACAATCCCGTGCTCCACTATATCCAGTTAATAAAGGTGTTACGCTTCGGCCCGTGTCTAAATTATCGATAATAGTACGAGTGCCCTGAAGGTGAAGTCTATGAATCACGGTTTCCCATGGATAAAACAATACGTCTGCCATAATTCTGGAGACCAGGATCGATTGTAGTTCTATGTTTAGAATCACTTCGGACATCAGAGATCTGCTGAATGCACCCTGGAAACAACATAAATTCATTGTTTATCGGTTCGATAAATAAATTTGTAATCGTTTAACAACTCACCCCTAATTCTTGTGAACGTTTTTGCCTACACTGCATAATGTAGCTGGTAATTCTGTGGACAGTTGTGGTGAAAAGATATCTTGAAACTCCGTATGCAATAGTCGGCGGTAGAAGAGCATATATAGGAATTAGTCTACCCTTGTTGCTCACTTCTACCAAGCGAATAGCGCCGTCTTTAAAAACGTCCAATATTCCAGGGCTTTCGGATGCAATTTCGGACTGTACCGTTTCAACTAACGACGCAGAGTAGAATGGTGCGGTTAAACCTATCGAAACACTATTGTGTTTTCTATTAATATATTTTGTAATTAGTTAATTAAGATCGACAAAATGTATCTGCCAATGTATCGTTACCATTTAAGGAAAATGTGTTGACCGAATGCTTTCAATGAGTTGCTGCATGGCATTTCCCTAGAATAAAGTGTCTGTTCATTTTATCGTTGCATACAATCCAATACAGATAGTTGTAGAAAAATGCAAATGAAAAAGAAAAACTTGAAAATTGAGTGCCTTTGATTTGACATCTTTCTTGATCAGAGGTTTAGAATATTTACACATGCGTATACAAGCAACAAAAGGTATATCTTGCAACGGATCACCTTACTTTGGCCACAATGTAATTTTACACACAAAGTCCTCGATAGCTAATACCATTCCATTTACAAGTAAGACCGATCCAATCCCTTTCCACAGAGTATTTATGCCTTGGGTCTGATGAAGCCGTGCAACAACAGGTATCAAGGTAATCGGTATTATATGGTACTTCGCTGATCCAGGATTTACTTGACATTGTCTTCGTAGGACAATAAATGGATGAACCAATAAAGTTTCGGTAATTAAAGTTACTAGACCACAACCAGTGTCGACATACT
Organism: Augochlorella aurata; assembly: GCA_028455555.1. Classification (NCBI taxonomy): domain Eukaryota; kingdom Metazoa; phylum Arthropoda; class Insecta; order Hymenoptera; family Halictidae; genus Augochlorella; species Augochlorella aurata. The sequence continues at coordinate 14,057,217 of CM052149.1, forward strand.
TTTTCAGAATGGTATCTGAAACAAGTTAATAGAAATATATAAGCTGACTAAAATACTCTAACGAATAAATAATAACGACTGTTTCATAGAACAATGAACATACTTTTGTGATTTGTCATATCATAATTATTTTATTAAAACTTACCATCAGCGGAAGGTATGTCTTTGGCTAAAGGGTGCGGAACAGGCACATCCAAAGGACGAATAACCTTTTGTTCGTACATATAAGAAAAATTGTCATCGTCTCTCGAAGGCTTTATCGATTTTCCGCGGTAGACAGATTCATAACCTTCTAACCCCGCCATTATATAATAAATAGATTTACAAAACTGTAATCGTATATTGTCAGTAATTTTACCTTTTGACTGAACGTTTAAACCAACACTATTTACTTATGTACTTACATTACAAGTTATAACTTACAAGTCGTATATTACATGTATGTGAATCTTTAGATAACAGAAATGTGACAGAAATGTTCTCTCACCCCTTTTCTATCCTCCTGAAAAATCTAAATAAACCAATATCTAACGGCTTAAATTAATGTTATTGAATTCAAAATATTTTTGGCGATCAACCGCATCGAATTCATACCACAGATAGCCATAATTACGCCTATTCACATCTATCTATGTTTTTCAAATGCAAGGGCCTGTTTATGGACTACGAAACATTCTCGCTACATAATGTACATACATACATACATACACATAACTGCATAGATATGTGTACATCCCACGGTATGGACCCGAATTGGAACTTCATTTTTATCTCGAAATGAGGCGCCACAATGCAGAGTCGGTGGCGGATGTAGATAATTAACGTTTTCTATTTTATCGACGTCTTTCAAATATCGATTAAATTAATGAATAAGTTTTTGCCACCTTATAAATATTTATTCAATTGTTATTGTTTTCATACCAACGAGTTATTCAATTTATAATAAATCTTCTTCATTTGACAATTTCATTTAAAAAGTTTAATTAAATTATAAGTGATGGCTGTAAATATTTTAAATAATTCGATTACTTATGTGACTACTGGTCAACTAACCACTGACCACTGACCATTGGTCAAATGACCACTGACCAATGGTCGTGCACTTCCCCATCATTTTACTGTGCTTCCAATACGCAGTGGATCCTGTCTCAGCAATGAATCGTCAGCTAATCAGAGCAAAGAAAATTTCTATATCGAACGTCGGTAACAGTTAATTACGGTGGTTAAGGGTCTGAAGGTTTTCCGGATTAGGACCCATTACCGTATGTACAGTAATCTATCGATTCTAGAATCATATACAGCGGCAACGAGGTTTTTGAATTGAGAGAATGCAGCGAATTGCTGTGCTCTGCTTGGCTGACGATTCACAGCTGAATAGTGCTGCCCTCATAGTCAACGAGATAGTAACGACGTCGTACAATAACGACAAGCACAACGTCAGTACAACCACATGCGACGAAACTAGTCACACAACACAACCAATGTTGCTTGTCTCATCTTACCGTGCTTGCGGTCTCACTCTTTTCACGCATCAGTATGTGCCTGGCGCTGCATCTGAAATACGCGGCGCGATATTCGAATCATCGAACTTTTCGCGTCGTAGAATTATCAACTACATTTGCCAGCTAATTTGTGAACGATGCTGAGTGCACATTGTGATATGTTTCGAACGTATGTGTTTGTAGAAACTCGTTTCATCAAGTTGAACAGAATCAAACCCAGCTAATTATTGTAAACTTCATATTTTTTTTCGAAAGATGTTTATTTGCTCGGAATATGACCTAATTGCTTCGATACACTTTTCACGTCGAACTTTTAATGCATAAATGCCATTTTTAAACAAGTTCTGGTATTTTGATGAATAAATTCAGCAATGAAGATTTTAATACTACCTTTCCAAACAAGGTGTTTATTCCGTGGAGAGTTGTACAGGTGTTTAAAAACATAAAAATCTATTGGTGAAAAATCGAGTGAATGTTGTAAAATTTCATACTTTTTTATTCATTCTATATTGATACCGTTTCTTGCGACGTAATACAGAATTTGAAAAAAATTTGCTATGTAAAAAGTTACATACTTTGAATGACATCGGAAACCCCTCATTTTGTATGTTCGATCTGTAGTTCATGCTTTTTTCTTTTCTCCTATCATTACGACTACCATATCATACATGTATGTATTACTTGGTTCATTACTTTAGTTACTAAACTTTATATATAAATTTACAAAGCTCTTTCAATCCTCTCTTCCTAAATTCAAAAATAGAAATTATTCAATTGGTGGATCAATTTTAAAAATTTTATTGAATTGTGCCTACTTTAAAGTTTTCTATATGTATATCTAAATATGCAAATGTATACAAATTATACGTTACGTCTTAGCTATATACAAAATATGTACACATGTATCAACAAAATACATGATAATACACGTGGTTCTGTTCAAGTACCATTTTCATTATCTCATTCTCTTAAAATACGCATTCGTACAAACAACCGTTATCTAAATGTAATATATGTATATACAAATCTATATATTTCGAGGATAAGATCTGATGAACATTAACATTAGTTGTGTAATGTGAAGGGATCAATTATCGATAATACCATAGTAATCGCAAAACATCACAGTATAGGAGGACAACTCTCTTCTCGACTGTCGCTATCTACAGTGTAAAGAACTAAATGTAATCCAATATTGAGGTGAATTCAGCTATTAACCTATTAAATCGTTTCACGAGACGAACAATTTCTTAATTTAATTAATGTACGTAACTGTTTTTAATATTTAATATTGATAATTTGAAAAGCGATAACGAGCATCATAAATTCGGTCAATTATAATAGTTTTTGTAAAATTGACGACAATAAAAATATTTCTGGAGTATTTACATTAGTTTATACGAAATATACAACAGTTTCTTTTTCAAGGAAATTTTATCGATTTCGTGGAAGAATCGTTTGAATTCGTTGGAATAGAAAAACAGGGTATGATCGAAGCGAATGATACAAGTTGATACAAGAATTACTGAATGCGAATGATACAAGAAATGAATTTTACAAGTTTCAATGCCATGTTAAACATGCCTGACGTGAAAGCTGACGATATATTCAGCGTTCGTTCGCTGAACAGAAATAGCAAACGGGTCCGTTGGATGAAACGTAAATGCAACTAATCGCCTTGCGGCCGTTGGTGTTGTACGGCCCAACATTCCCGCGTACATTCGAAACTTCAAAAGACCAGAATCGCGAGCGTAAAACCTGTATAAGAAATACATGTGAATATTATCTAACGCTTTAGTAAACACACAGGTTACTTACAGGCACGTTTTTCAAACGAATGATCACAATAAACACATTCGGCATCTATAAGTTATGACTACAGAATTTATACGGGGCGTCCCAAAAATGTCAAACAATCAAGAAATGGGGGGTTCCCGAGGTCATTTGAAGCAACTTTCTTCTTAGAACAAATGCAATTCGCGGCTTTGTTTGCATGTTATTAACGAAAAACAGTGACCAATGAGAGTCGAGTTCTTCTGGCGCGAGGCGACCAAGGCAATAAGCGGAATTGAGCTTCGTTAGCTCGTTGAGGAAGAGCTCATCTCTCATTGGTCAATGTTCTTCGATAATAATTTCTAAACAAAGCCGCGGATTGCATTTTCACGAAAGAAAAAGTTACTTCAAATGAACTCAAGGACCCCTAATTTTCCGATTGCGAGTGACTTTTGGGACACCTTGTGTAATTTTAATTTTGATATTATAGATAGTGCAAAACTGATACCGTATAGGATGTTCTCCGCATGCTTTAGGTCGCTCCATCATCGATACCCATTTATCGTCGTAACAAAATAATGATAAATCTAGGTACGGAGAACTAGAGTAAGACTGTGCGCATATCGGTAATTGAGCAAGTAGTCTTTTTGTAGCTTCCGTAACACCGCCATATCTAGCACTCACTATAGTTTGTTTGAATCTTTGCTGTAATAGTCTGCAACAAAGTAAAAAATTATTTTGAATCACAAAGTATGACGATTTATACATCCGAAACAATATAAATAGGTTGAAATTTTTAACTAATTTAGTCGCTACCGATGCGTTGCTATACCTTGCGTATATATTATTAGATGGTGAACACATGTATTGACAGTCTGTACTCATTCTAGCATTTCTAAAGAAATCGCTAAAATTCTCAAATTGCGTCAACAACTGTGTAGACGCGTTATCATAAGCAGCCAATATTTTAGCTGTTACCATGTCATAAACTACCAAAAGAGCAGGTTGTGCGTTCGGTTCGTTTGCTTGAAGCGTTGCTACCTCCTCGCTTGCAAATCTTACAAGGATATGATTCGTATCTAATAATTGCATCTTCCACATGCGTAACGCGTTCAACTAGAATTTCGAACAACAGGTATTATAAAAAGTGAAGGCGCGTGTCCATCTGAGAGTTCCTCACACGATTTGCTCTCGCGAATACTCTCAAATTGTGTATCCATTTCAAAGCAGCGCTTCGGATAATTTTTCCTCCTCGCATAATTTGTTTGTCTAATTAACTGTATCGGTAATATACGCATTATCGTTAACGATATAATGTGACGGCTACGCAACTCGCGAAGTGCTACTTTCATAATTATAATACGAACCGGTTTCGTACTGTCAGAGTAGCACTCTAGGAGTGAGCCCATTGCATTTATAGAACAACTCAAGCCGACGGAGCTATTCTTAAGAGTTTTACTCTCAGATGCACACCCGTCCTTACAGTAAATGTAATATACTATCTGAAAATTTGATGGAATACCTGATCAAAATATTGATAAAAACGTCTTAATTCGTAAGGATCTTTTGTTGTATCGCTAATGTATGCCGCTCTTTTATATAAATAAACCAATAACTTGTGTTTGAGACTGTTTATTGTAATGTCTCTAAATGGACGGCAATTTACTCCTGGACAAGCACTTGTAACCAAATATGCATCGTCTTCTAAACAGAATCTGTTGTAAATTAAAAACAACTTGTAAGAATACAGTGAAATTATTATATCTACCAGCAGTCATTGGAAGACATCGTATATAATACCTTCCTATTGTTCTGACATTTATGAACATTCCATCAAGTATTTGAAATATGTGAATAGTTTGATGTTGAACCGATAAAACTGCTAATATATCTTTATACAAATAAAGACCTGTAAAATAAAATATATTCCTATCGATTGATTTATTAAATGCTTTGAGCACACAATTTTGTACTACTACTTAATCGGAGATCTATACCTTGATTGTGTGACAAGTATATTTTGTCTACTTTAAAGTGTCTAGTATCACATAACTTTCCTCCACGTAAATCAACAAGATGTAAACTGTAATCTTCTAATGGAGATCTAGGATTTGGAGTTAGCGCTTCATTGTTGGAATAAATCTTGAATCAACAGTTTTTGGTCATTCGCATTTCAGCAACTAGTTGTTTATTTATAAAAGAAGAAAAGAAAAAGAAAAAGTAGAAGGTGTCACGTACTTGGTAAAAATGGGGCCTTAATTCATCCGGGATATGAGCAGCAGAACCCACAATTACATATCGACCGTCATCCGTAAATAAACTACATTCTCTGTTTAATTGTTCGTTACTTTGAACTACATTCACAATCCATTTTGTCTACAAATATTATAGTAAATGATTATCAAAACAATAATTGCTTACAAGTTATATAAAAATTCGAACAGAAAAATAGAATGTAATGTGCAACATACCTTGAAGAATCGATTAAAAATGTTACTTCTAATTTGAAAACTGTACTCATCGTTCTTATGACCAATGTATTCACCTTCGCAGTTTGCTAACAAATCAGCAGCTGCGGACGCACCACGATATTCATAAACTTCTATAGAAGTTTGATCAGCGCTAAAAGCTATCAAGAAACGTCCGTCGGGACTAAATTTTCTAAGAAAACAAGGTGGCTTTTCTACATTCATAATAGTAAAATTTGGAAATACGTTTTGATAAAATTGTCTGGCATTGTGTACATGTGTTCCTGGGTAAGGACAACCAAATGTTTCACGACGTTTCAAACGAACAACAATGTTTTGTGGTCCTATTTTACGAGGTTTTATTGGACAAGGTTCTGTCACATATTCGATCTTTGCCTCCTTTTCGGCCATTCCTTACGACTGTTCCAAATATTCATTAAAATATACATTTCACTCAATTCATGTCACTTAACGCACAAATATCTTCACTTTTTCTTACTCAATCTCTTTGAAAATTTTTCATTGTGTCTTTGGTTATGTTGAACGTTGTTTAAAGGGTTATAATTGCGTACGACGTGCGTTGAAAATTCTAAACCGCTTTCAAGCTACATACATATTGCTCGTTGTGGAATTTACAAACAGAGAGACATTTCCTGCTGTTTGCGATTTCTAACGTTCTAAATTCTAACTTGAATTCTTTTGGGTCTCACCACATCCCATGTATAGTATCTCGCAATCGCAATCGACAATGGCACAACTTATATGTACATATGTACGTGCAAAGTAGAGACATTTGTTATAATTATCCTTTTTTTTCTGTTGTACATACGTGTTGTCTCTTATTTTGTATGTACAATATGTCATTAAATTCACCATTGCTTATAATTTCTTATGATGTGAAATCACATACAACATGCATAGAACCTTTTGCTTTCCTTTTCGCAATGTACGTTTATCAATTATGTATGTATTTTCTTTATATATATATATATATATATATATATATATATATATATATATATATATATATATGCAAATCTTATTATACATACTACATGTATACGCAGATCTGTAAGATGTATACATACACATAGTTATTGTCGTGTAACAATTAATTAACCTTTACGTTTTTTGTAATTTGTAAAAGATATCAATAGTTTCATTGAAAATTCTATCTTATATCATTTTAGAACATTATGTAAATTCTATTACGGGCATATTCGTTACACGACAATCCATGTATATGTACATAGAATGGTATGCCAGTTAGGACATCTGTACTCATATTTTATACATTTTTCAAAACATACAGATAAAATCAAAATTGCATATTATTAAAGACATTTATAATTTTATCGTAATTCTCGTAACTTTCTGCTGTAGCAATACACATCTTACGTTTGGGTATATGCAAAATAACATTATTTTCAAAGGATAACAAATTAATATTTGGCTGTGATACAGAAATTTGGTTCCTACAGAACCACTATACATGTGTTACGAAAAACCATTTCCGATAGATTAGTTGTTATACTTATGCACGAACATCGAACAAAATACATTTATTTAGTTTTAATGAACTGTTTACAATTTTGTTGTCTCATTAGCGCCCATCTTACAATAACTTTAAAACAAGCGATCTAAATATATGTGTGTTTGAAACATTGATAAATACCATGTTTAAACGAACAAAACTATCAATTTATAAGGTCACAATACATGCTATGTATACATACATACGTACATACTTAAAAATTATCTAGCTAATATGGCAAACTAAAGAAGCATTTGGCCCTCTCGTCATAAATTATAGCTTCAGTCATGTAATATATTCATGTAATTATTAATAAAGTGGAGCATAAGAAACTGCTGTTTCTAATTGTTAATTACAAAATTTACTACAGATATGTATCCATTAGACATAAATTGTCCGAAACGTGTTGTTGTGACCATTAACTCAACGAAAACGTTTGTCATATTAATCGCGTGGTACTCTTAATACGCGTAATGTATTCTTCTGTTGTAAGAAATTTATGATTATGTTCATAAACAGATTTGACTATCCCCATGAAACCACTGCAAAGAATGACGGTAGTCCGCGCAAGCGAGCGTCGACAAGAATATTTCAAATCAACGTAAATAAATATTAAATGTTGCCCTACGTATGTATACTCAACAATTTTTCTATTTCACACATTTTCTCCCCCTTCAAAATATGTATATTTCTCATATAATATGGTATAATAAAGTAAATAGTCTGCAGTATAGGCTATGATTTAAACGAAATTTGTTGTACAATTAGATGTGCTTATGATGCACAGAAATTTTCGAGGGAACTGTACAAAATTAAAATTAGTAATCTTTACCCACAAAGTCTACACGATACATTTTTCATACTTGCATTATATTACAGAGTTTATTTTTGTAAGTAATAGTCAACTATATTATATTCATTAAATATCAAAATTCGAATTTTTATAAGTAAACGCATATGTTTTTAAAAATTTTCGATACGCCTGTTTATGGTATCCATTTTAAATTGTGTTTTGTTTGAAACTGTAATACGCAGTGTATACCATTTTCTATTTGAAACATGTATGCGCACACTCGTAGTAATCCGTACCTTGATATATTTATTCAAAGTAATATATGCAAATTGTAACTTGATAATTCATTATTCTTTATGATTTATATTACATTGTTGATTAAGGTATAAAGCTTGAAATTTATATTAGCATCGGGATACAATATTTACGTGATGTATAAGCATTGCTGAAGTCAACAGTGGCGGCAAAGAAATCTGAGGTGAAAAACATGTTTGTGTATGTGTATGCCTGTGTACTTGCGTGTCTTGCTAGGTAAAGGAAATGTCAAGATTGGATAATCAATTTGGACTCGATCTTGTTGAACTGGAGTTGCTATCACTGGAGTTGCTATTATTCAAAGATGACGATGATGTTCTAGTATTGTTTCTAGATTCGCTTGCGGACCTAGAAACAAAGAAATACGTTTATATGGAACTTTGGATCATTTCAGAAAAGATTTCATCTACACAATACAGGAATTTATAATAACTACAGAGATGTAACATTTTGAAAATAATGCATTTCGTTATCAGCAATATTCATCGTTACTTTGAGGTCAATATACAAACATTATGCGTAACAAGGCACGTCAGTGTACCTAAAACGGGCAGATAGACTAGGTCTAACAGTATCCTGATTTGCTTCTGCAGTGTTTTGATCTCCTAAGTTTTGCCTACAAATTGGGCATGTTCCATGCTAAAAGCAAAGAAAGAAAACGATTACGAAAATTGTGTAAACATATTACATTGCAAGAGAAGAAAGAGCTTTCTCGGTTATTTGATATTTACCAGTTCTAACCAAGGTAAAATGCATGGTGCATGATACAGATGCTGACACGGAAGCTGCCTAACTGGTTCTGAAAGTTTGAAGTCCTCCCAACAGACCGAACACTGCATTTTACTGTCTGCACAGAGAGAACATGTTTAATTAGAAATGTGAATCATTGTTGCCCAAATTTTGGACTTACCGACTTGGCTTTGCGTAACGGTCGTGGTTGGTATTTGATCTATTTGTTTCCTTGGTAAAGGTGGTGGACCAGCAGTTCCATCCAGTTGATTTAACATGTGCGTTACAATTGCATCAAAGCCAGCCTGACCCCAAATATAATCTTGAGGATTTGCATAGACCAGTCTAATATGGAATTTTCATTAGTTTCTTTTCTTTTTCAATAATATACGAGATGTCAAGAAAAGTAGCAAATAATGAGATTCATCTCAGGATTTGCAAATCTCAACTTATCAACATTGTGCCACAAGATTGAACAATACATTGCCATGATAATATTAATGAACGAGCAACCAAATAGTTGCGTTAGATATGAATATTTTATACTGAAGATGATAAAATTCCATCTTGTATAGCAATTATATATAAAATATATATATATATATATATATATATATATATATATATATA